>JAPDDM010000262.1:257500-305000 GCA_027474115.1 Schizopygopsis malacanthus | reverse complement strand
TCTGACGACTCAAACTCTTCCTCGTCTCAGTGTCTTGAGTTTGAAAGGTTTATAACGAGTGTTCGACCAATATTATCTGCCTGTTTAACCCAATCTCTGAACGTAACGCAATCAGGGCTTTAATAAAGTTATCATAATATAAAGTTTATAGGTGTAATTTAATTCCTGTTTACTGCCTGTTTGTAAATATATATCCTTTTTTCGAAAACAAATATTCTGTGATGAAGTAATCTGCATGAAAGCAACACGAAGTTCATAGTCTGTTCACAAACATATAATATAGCGTGCTACACAACAATAATTCATTTCTCAGATATAACATGTCCTTTTATAGTACAAAGCATGCTTGAGTCTATGACTACAGAATAATATCAGGCTATATGACTACAAAATCATGATTGGGTTTCCCCCAAACTATAATTCCTGACTACATTGTTTGAAAGAGTAAAACATTGTGAATACCATACGCAATTAAATATAGTTAAATGGGCGATGATGTTTTCATGCTCTATATAAAATAAAAGTAATATACACTGTATCATGATGAATGCTACGAGTCTAAGTATGTTTAGAACATGTTTATGATTATTAATAGCCTGCTCCGTTCAAAAACAGATTTTAATAACCATTAGTTTCTCAGATATAAAAAAAATATATTTTAATGAAAGTACAAAGCATGAGTCTATGGCTACAAAACATATATATACACAGATGCTCCTGATATTAACATACTTTGTGGCATTAATCATTAGTCTTTATCAAGAGATTAATTACATGCTCACACAACAATACATATTTCCTATAGTCTGGAGGTACACTTATTCGATCAGATTGTTTTGAATTGAAGCAAAACACAAAAGTTACAAATATAAACAGAAAACTCTAACTCGAAGAGATCAACTCGCTGGAGTGAAGCTGGTTCAGTGTTGAGCTCAGCAGCCTCCCAAAAGTCCAAAGGTTCAAGAAGCACATGCTCAAGTTCAAGCAGGTTGTCTGTAAAGAGACAAGAAGCAGCAGCTGAACTAGCTGCAACTGAAGCCACTCTGAAAGTTATGGAGGAAATGGATCGCGAAAGAAACGAGCTTGAAAACCTCGAAGAAGAAAACCGACAAAGGTTAGCAATACAAGTAGAAAATGCTGAAAAACTAAAAGCATTAGAACAGAAGCGAAGAGAGCTAGAACGTCTAGAAACTATAAAGAAAATGAATGCTGCCAAAGCACAACTGAAAGTGTATGAGCAAGGAATCAACTCCGATGAAGAAATCTCAGACCTCCTACATGACAATGTTGAACAAAGAAAGGCTGCTCCTAAGCCAGGAAGTCTGCCTGAACTTCAGCTCACACCATATTGCAAAACTGCGACAGTTTTCTGCGCCACAACAGACCACAAGAAATGCCACACAAGAAGATAGCACCACAGCACTGGCTAGAGCGTTAGCAGAGTCCATTAACATAAGCCGTTTACCAGTACCAGAGTCTGCTGTTTTCAATGGAGATCCTCTCAGGTACAAAGATTGGAAAATGTCCTTTCAGACACTAATAGACAGGAAAACCATTCCAGTGAATGAAAAGATTTACTATCTCCGCAAGTATGTTGGCGGACCAGCCAGAAGAGCTGTCGAGAGTTACTTCTTGCTGGGTACGGAGGCAACGTACTATGCAGCATGGGACACTCTCGAGGAAAGATATGGAAGTTCATTTGTAATCGCCAAAGCCTTCAGAGATAAGCTAACATCATGGCCAAAGATCGGAACAAAGGACAGTGCTGAGTTACGAGAGTTCTCTGACTTTCTCAGAAGCTGTGAAGCTGCTATGCTACAAATCAAGAGTCTTGAAGTCCTAAATGATTGTAGCGAAAATCAGAAAATACTAAGCAAGCTTCCTGATTGGCTAACAGCAAGATGGAATAGAAAGGTCATTGAGGTTGAAGAGCAGCACTGTTCCTTTCCAACATTCAGTAACTTTGTCAACTTTGTCACAAGAGAAGCCAAGATAGCGTGTAACCCAGTAACGTCACTCCATGCACTCAAGGGAAGTGACTCAGAGAAGGTTAAGCTTATAAAGACTCGAAGTGTCGGAACTAAGGTGCTGGCAAGTGCTACAGAAGAGATACCAAATACAAGGAAATGTGTCTTCTGTGAAAGATTATACCATAGCATTCACACATGTCGACAGTTCATGGACAAGTCAATAACGGAACGAGTCAAGTTCGTACAAACAAAAGGACTATGTTTTGGATGCCTTAACTCTGGACACCATTCAAAGAAATGTGGAAAGAGAAGTGTTTGTGACACATGCAAAGGAAAACATCCATCCTGTTTACATGAAGAACGGGACAAAAGAAAGCAGAAAGAACAAAGAAAGTGACAAGGAACAAAAGGAAAGCAAAGGCATAAAAGACACAAAAGGAAATCAAACAAAGTAAAGAAGCACCAAACGATACAATAGCACACCGTGTAGTCCAAACCAACAGCAGTGACCTCACATCCACAATCAGTCCAGTTTGGTTATCCACAATAAACGACCCAGAACACGAAATCCTGCTGTACGCCCTTTTAGACAGTCAGAGCGACACCACAGTCATTCTACAAGAAAAGGCAGATGCTCTGGTCACTGACAAGGGACATGTACAGTTAAAGCTTTCTACGCTGTCAACCAGAGATACACTCATTCCAAGTGAAAGGCTGTCTGGGCTGCAAGTCAGAGGATTGTCAATTCATGTCATATTATTCAACTAAAACCATAGGAAAAGGGGGAACCTATTTCTCTTTTGTTTAGCTTGGGAGTTATTTAATTGTTGCTATCAGGATATTTGTTCCGGTGCACTACAAGTAAAACAGCCTCACGAGGCGCTGCACTAGTAACATGTCTGTAAGAGTTACGCCTGTAAGAAGTGCTAAGAAGTTATATTGGTTTTTGTTTAAGAAGAAACGGTAACCATCCAAGTTTATTCCTCTTGAGTTAGAGCGGCCAATGAGGTATGTGTTTTATCGTGTTAATTGCTTTGCCGTATGTGAACATGTGTAAGTAACGTGACTGTGTGTTAATGTATAATTAGCCAATTAAGTGTGTTTTCTTACGTGTTGAATGTGCACTTTATTTATTTGTTTTGCATGTATTTTTCGTTTATTATTATGTGTAAACACCACTTTTAGAGGGTTCATTTAAGTTTATGCATTTCCTTTCGTAGTTCTGACGGCATTGTTGGGACATAAAAGAGATGCAAGTGTAGAATGCACAAGACATACTACAGACTCGTGTCCAAATAAATGTCTGTTAAAACCAAGAACGACCTGAGCCTTTGATTCAACTCGAGGAGAGTAACACTGACTTTGCTGCAGTTGGAACAAACTACTGGTTCGTCTGGCCGGAGGGGAACTGCCCCCCCGACTGAGCCTGGTTTCTCACAAGGTTTTTCTCCGTTCTGTCACCGATGGAGTTTGGGTTTCTCTGGCTTGCTTAGTTATGAACACTTCATCTCCAGCGATATCACCGACTTGATTACACACACACCAGTGGTGGACAAAGTACACAGATCAAGTACTTGAGTAAAAGTACAGATACGTATACTAAAATATTACTCCAGTAAAAGTACTGCTTTTTCAATTTTACTCGAGTGAAAGTACTCAATTTATGTACTTAAGTAAAAAAGTACTGATAGACAGATTTATTTTGCAATTTTATATAGACTACTTTATTTAATTTTATATTAGCACATATTTGTATAATCATACTGCCCAAAATACCTGGGTTTTCCCCAAAATAACCACTATATAGAGTCAAGATATATATTTTGTTGATATGGACTACGTTGATGAGAGTGATGTAGTAATGTTCACTGTGAAGCTTACACTGCCATGTACCTGAGAGAAAACAGATTTCACCATCTAATCTTCACCAGTAAGAAAAAAGTGTTTTAGAACTTGTTGTTTTGCAGAACGTCAGTTATATATGACATGAGAATTAGGCCTGAAATTAGGAAGAACATTTTAAGGAAAATCTAATTATATTTTCATAATGATTTTTTTTCTTCTCAAACCTTGTCTGTGGTGTAAAAACACCCCTGGCCCAATGCCCCCAGAGGGCATCACTTCCCACTCTGATAATTAGTGTAGTTACTATGTTCTGAACATCACATCCTTTCTTTTTCCCTCAGATGGAATCTATCTAGGTGGCTGAATAAAGATATTTGGACTTTATATCAAAATTTCCTCAACTTACCACCAGCAAGCTTGTTAGCTAGACAGTTAGCATCAGCTAACAATATTTACTTATTTTCAGTATGGTTATGAATAAACATTCATATCTGTCTACTCGGCTAGTTGATCTAAACAATATAAAAGTGTATACTGTTGATAAACAATATAAAAACAGACTCACATAGGTCTAAATGCGTAGCATTTTAATAAAACTGCTAACGTTACAGCAGCGGGGAATATGAACGTGCATGAGTTATTTAATTTAATCGGTGTTATTTTAATGTTTTGTTTTTTGACCTAAAACATAACGTTAGAGACACTGATGTTGATCTGTCTGCATTCAAGCATTTCAGTGGGCTTAAATAGATCACCCTTTACAGCAGATTTAGTTCACAAACAACTGACAGTTTTGACCTAAATATTATTTTCAGTTACAATAATGAATCCTAAAATTGGACATTAGTAACGTACTTTTCACAGCATCAGTAGCGCGCGCTCACGAGATCTCCCGGTTCTTTACTCGTGAGTTCAGTTCACTGGAGACTCGCTCTAAACGGATCATTTGAATCAGTGAGTTTTCGACTCGAGAACAGCTGCAATCGGATCATTGCAATTCGTGAATGAATCGTTTGTGGCGATTTGCGAACCGATTGAACAGGTTCATTGAAAAGAATCAGTTTGTTCATGAATCAGACACCGCTTCTGCGTCTCGGAGCATGTGATGTATTATAAGGAGTAACGATATGTTTTATGAAATGTAGTGAAGTAAAAAGTACGATCTTATGCTTTGGAATGTAGTGAAGTAAAAGTAAAAGTTACTCAAAATAAAACTACTCCAATAAAGTACAGATACTTGAAAAATGTACTTAAGTACAGTAACGAAGTAGTTTTACTTCGTTACTGACCACCACTGACAGATACTAATTAAACTGAACTGAGCTGGACGATGACATCACTGAACTCTATAATCAAACTCAAAAATGGGTGTTTAATCTTGTCATTTTACATTATTGAAAGAAATATTAGAAACACTGAGTGTCAAAAGGATATTTAATGAATAAAAATATTTTAAAAAATAGAAGAGGGGAGGTCACTCTTGCTGCATCTGAAATTAAATTTAAACAGAAACTCAAGTTAATCATTTGCACAGCAGCAGACCTGAAAGTGAATCATATCACAAGACGAGCTAAACTCTGAACTACAGACAGACTGACTGTTTCTACTTTAGAGAACAAGAGTCTACTGAACGAAAGAGATCATAGAAGAGCTCGATGATCTTCAGAATCATAATAATCTTACCTCAATGCATGGCGGTGGCAGGTCAGTCTGTGAACATCAAAGATGACGTGTTAAAGGGAAAAGGAATGGAGCTTCAGTGTGTGTGTGTGTGTGTGTGTGTGAGAGAGAGTACATGTGTGCATGTGTGAATGGGTGGGTGAGAGTACGTGTGTGCATGTGTGAGTGAGAGTGCGCATGTGTGTGTGCGAGTGTTTGCATGAGTGAGTGAGTGCGTGCGTGCATGTGTGCGTGTGTGTGAGAGAGAGAGGGAGGGTGTATGAATGTGTGTGTGTGTGTGTGTGTGTGAGAGAGAGAGAGAGGGAGGATGTATGAATGTGTGTGTGTGAGGGAGAGGGAGGATGTATGAATGTGTGTGTGAGAGAGAGAGAGGGAGGGTGTATGAATGTGTGTGTGTGTGAGAGAGAGAGAGGGAGGGTGTATGAATGTGTGTGTGAGAGAGAGAGAGGGAGGGTGTATGAATGTGTGTGTGTGTGTACCTGAGAGGTCGGCCTTCGCTTTCTTTCATCCTCTCTAATAAGTACAGCCACGGCTGCTTGACCTGCTGCACTCTTTCTTACTCGGGGCGCTCGTGGGGGGGAAGGACACTTGGCATGTAAACCTGAGAGACAGAGAGACAGAGAGACAGAGAGAGAGACAGAGAGAGAGAGAGAGAGTGTGTGTGTGTGTGTGTGTGAGAGAGTGAGAGAGAGAGTGTGTGTGTGCGTGCGTGCGTGCGTGCGTGCGTGCGTGCGTGCGTGCGTACCTCTGTGCATGGGGGGGCTCCGTTTGCTCCAGTTTAAAGAGTCGCCGCTCCCCACGAGTGCTTGCATACGGTAAGAGGCCAGGAATGGCGTATCGGTTAAAGTCCTGCTGATCCTCTAGAACAGAGAGAAACTCTACATCAGATCATGGGACACAGAAAATGAAGCGGATGGGAATAAATACGTCATAACTCTCACTTATTTGTTTGTATATTGTTTAAATCATCCTGCAGGGTGTATGTTTGATCTAGAGCGTCCCGTTTCTTCTCTTTGTGTTCCTCTCAATCATCACACTTTCAGTCCTTCTCTCACCTTTTCTGGCAGCGGCCCTCTTTTCAGCAGCTCATCCACTGCTGCCTGTGCCGCTGCCACTTTGGCCCGCTTCTTGCTCTTGTATTTCTGAAACAAAATTATAATATATATATATATAAATAAATTGGAATGGTTTTGATTATTAAAATGTAATGAAACCATTAAAATGGACAAAGTCCAAATGGAAGTGATCATCCCGACCCCATTGGAGTGAGCAGGGCACGTGCGTGTCATTATGTACTCGTTTGAAACGCACTTAATGAAGGAACGATCTAATTACCTCATTATCATCAGCTGGGTGTTCAACGCAGCACGTGTGCGTCAGCAGATTCGCCGTTTTAATGTATTTTTATTGTTGTTAGCATAACATACATTTTTATATTAAACAGTAGATAATCTATAAAAACGTGTTAAAATATCAAATGTATATTCTTTTACGCGAATCTGTTGACGCACATCGTGCTAAGTTGAACACGCCAGCTGATGATCATGAGCACAGCAGAATAATAAGAGACGCTGATGAAAGTGAAACCCTTTGCAAAGCATTTATCAATTATTACTCAGAAACACACTTTGAAATCACTACAAACGTTAGCAATCCAGACTGATCAATGCAATCAAGAGCCTTAATTGATGCTCCAGAAAGTAAGTAAGGTTAGATGTGTTACCTCGGGTCGTGCGCCGGTCCAGTCCTTAAACCATAAACAAAACCAATAGTTTTCCCCATCCTCTGGGCCACCACACAAATATTAACGATTGGATTTTGATTAAAATTTGCCATCTTGTTTTATTTATGTGACTTCGCTCTTATTATTCTTTTATACGATTTTGTTTTACTGCGGTTAACATAGACATATATATAGGTAGACGCCCGTGACGTGCTGAACGTAGCCAGCGGCGCCGCCATATTGAGTGGGTCTCGTCACTCTACGCTAGCGCAGCGACGCCATATTGAGTGGGTCATTCTACGCTAGCGCAGCGACGCCATATTGAGTGGGTCTCGTCACTCTCCGCTAGCACCAGAGTCAATCGGAGTTAACGGAGAGCCAGCAACTATGTCCGTGTTTGTGCAGCTTACGGTTGCAGTAACCGGCGCGGTATTGATACCAGATCACGTGGGATTACCTTTCACAAGTAAGATTGAACATTAATTTATAACATTATGTCATCGTGACTAACGTTACTTACGCGTGACGCTATTACAGCAGGATCTGTTACTCTCTCTCGTTGTCTCATTGTTTTTATTCTTCACATGTTGAAGGTGTTCCAGTGATACGGGCTTGAGGAGGCAATGGGAAGCTGCTATAAGACGGGTTTGTTGTGTCCGAGTCGTCACAGCTCTGTAGTGAGCACTTCAGGACGGGTCAGATTTTAGTCTTCAGCTTCCCATGTCATATCCAAGAGTAGCTGTATTTTTACTCTACATGCTAACAGAGATGTCTATGATTCATATGTAAAACAAGTTAATATCACACTTTGCTAAACATGTTTTTACCGTTCTTTCTAAATGTTTAGGAATTAGTGATGTATTGCAATACACTGTGGGATACCAAAACCTTTTCAAGTGTTTTTAATGAAGTTGTTTTTAATTATTACATTTCTTCTATTTTAGCCTGTTGTGACTAGGAGAACCTGAAGAGAGCCTGCCAGTGGACCTTTCTCAGCATTTCCCTGAAAGTGAACCCAGTGATGTGAGTATTTGTAGGTTATTTGATATTATCCCATACAGCTGTGAGCATCATGGCTCTGGTCAAAATCTCTTCCTCGCTTTCTGCAACTCTTTTCAGACATACTCACATATACACTTTTTATATGTTATAAATACACACGTGAACACATACACACCCTCTTTCACTGACTCTCTCTCACACACACACACCCTCTTTCACTGACACACACACACACCCTTTCTCTCTTTCCCATACTCATGGTGCTGGCAGTGATATTACGGGTAAGAAAGTAAGAATCTGTGCTGCACATATGCAGTGCTATGCACCAAAACAACTGTGAGTGGTATGAACTAAACATCACTGAAAATATTTCCATCCTTCTTTCTACTAGGACCGCTCGTATGCATTGCCCAATTCTCCTACTCGTCTAAAGGCCAGACTCAGTGACGCTTTGGCTCGAGTGGAGAGTCTAGAGCGGGAGAAGCAAAGGAGACGGAGAGCAAAGACAACCGTAAAGAGTCTTCTGGAAGATCTGAAGGAAAAGAACCACGTGTGTGTGAGATAAATAAATTCAAATAAACAAAATCAAACTTGTTTCTTTATTAAAATATACAATTAATTAATTTATATATTTATCAATATAAATATGTCTTTGTTAAAGAGCATAATACAAGGTCTTTTAGCATGAAAGCACGTATTTTTCAATGTGTGACAGCGTCCTGGGACCCATCCAAGATGGCGGCCGCGCAGTACGTCAGCGTCAGTCCATTTGTGAACATCTAGCTTACCTCCGTGAACGTTACTGGCCGTGATGTACATGTGCTGAGAGCATACTGTGAAATACAAATAACACTAAGACTTTGATTTTATTATTTAACCGCTTTCACAAATGAAACATTCTTACCATCAGCATGTAGATGCCACAGGAATACACTGTTGAGGAAAACACTGGAAAAGGAAATCTGCATCCACAGTTAGTCTTAAAATCAACTGCTGGCTTGTTTAAACATGTATACATACATATCCTAATCCTTTTAGGATCATTCCAACCTGAAAATTATTTTAGTTAATTTTTAAAACAAGCATTGATCATTATGGTATGAGACTTTATGACTTTTGTCACACTTGAATTGGGAACACACACAAAAAAATTGAGTGGATACGCAGAGTTTCTGTGGTTGTAATAAAAAAAAGTTTGTAAAATAATAATTATATTACATTATTTCTTGACTATTAATCAAGTTATGGCAAGAGTGAAATGTAAGCAGAGCAGCCTACGAACTCGATTGCGAGTCTTGAAGCTTACTTCTGCTGATGAAACTGCAAAACATCGTCTTCAGTCATTTCTCTTCATTTTGATTGAATCTTTGACTTCTGGTCTTCATTCAACACACCTGGTCCGAGGGTCTTTACTGTAAATTCCCCTACGAAATTGCCTACCGTAAATATATACAAACTTTTTGATCACTAATATGCATTTCTAAAAACTTCATTTGGACAACTTTAAAGGCGATTTTCTCAATATTTGGATTTGTGTTGTTTCACCCACTTGGTGTACAGGTCAGTCATGGTAAGAACATACTTGTTGTTGCGTGCTGTTTCTGGCAGTGGTCCAATCAAATCCAAACCAAGCACCTCCCAAGGTTCCTTTACCTGCATGGCACAAAATTAGCATCAACCAAATGCTGGTAAAAATGTACACAAGGTTGAGACTAGCTTGTTAGTCTCATCAGTTTGCTAAAACCTTGTAAGCAGTACCTTAATAGAATGCAAGACTGGCACAACAGTCTTAATGGGGACAGGATCTGACCTAAAAAGCAACACAATTGTTTTGAATACAATGTCAAGAAAAACAGCCACCTGATACAAGTTGATGACAATAAATATAAACTCTAAATCAAGGAGGTATCTAACAATCAGAGGTGGCAAAATTAGACACATTCTTAAGTATAGATACTTGTATAGAAGAAAAACTGGCAGAAGTGCAAGTAAAGCACCACATCTGTAGTACATTACCCATTCTTTCACATCCTGGATAATTGTAGGCCAATAGTATCCAGCAATAACCCTGTTCTGAGTGCCTCTGACGCCACTGTGATTTCCAGTCCCAGGGTTATTGTGGCACTCCGTGAGAAGTCAGAAGAATCTGCAATTCAATGTAAAAAAAGATCAAATTGCGTATTCAGATATGGGAGCTGAACAAGTAACGTTACAGGTTGTAACAGAAAGTGAATTCTCTTTTTCATTAGAAAATCTTGCGGTACTAATAGTTACCTTTGATGATAAAATTCGTCGACGCCCGTCTAACCTTCCGACGATTTGTAGAATTGTCAGGAATTTCTCTTTTTAAGACAAATTCTTGAAGCTGTATATAAAACGCAAAATAATCCATTTCACTAGACTGTCATAAAAACGTTGGCGGTGACAGGAAGTGGAAGCAATTTCGCGCATGCGCAGTACAAATCATGTTTCCGGTACGGATCGAGTAGGGCGCCTACCTATAGACATATATAGGTAGACGCCCCGAGGACTGACGTACTGCGCGGCCGCCATCTTGGATGGTCCCCAATGCGTCCCCCCCCCCCCCGGACGCTGTCACATATTGAAAAAAAACGCGCTTTCATGCTAAAACACTTTGTATTATGCTCTTTTACAAACACATATGGTAGGCTATGGCATATTGACAAATATATAAATTAATTCATATATTTTAATAAAGAAACAAGTTTGATATTTTATTTGAATTTCTTGACCTCTCTTTCACACACACACACTCTCTCTCTCACTCACACTCTATCAAATCAAATCACTTTTATTGTCACATGACCACAGCACAAGTGACAATTATATGCGATGCGGTTCTAATACAGTAAGTTATGCGCTTTAATTATGTAGATGGATGCCGGTTAAGTGCGTGCTTCACTCAGAAACGTCTCATTTACATGTGCTGAGCGTCTCAAACTCATCTCTGCGTGTTGATGTGAGTTTGGGTTTATTATCACGTTCATCTGGGAACGCAACGTGTGCCATTTCATCAGATTTGTAAAGTAAATCATTAATAAACCCTCGCAAACACCGGAGAAAACATCGCGATTTCAAAATAAAAGCCTCGCTCTGAGTGTCCACATATTCATCTAATTACAGCGCTGCAGCATTTCTGTCCTAAACAAATGGACAAATACTAAAGAATAAGTGGATATTTGAATTAAATGGTGCTTGGTTAATATTAAACAAGGATTAGATTGTGTAGAAATAATTACCAGGCCTTTGTTGTCATGCGTAATCTACATTAGCTCTATTGTTTATTATGTATTAAGTTTTGTTCAATAAATCCATATGATTTCTTGCTTTTGATACTTTATTTGAACTAATTATTAATGGTTATGAATATGTATTTTAAGTCATTTTAAAAGCTGTTGTTCACTTTTTCATTTTTATTGCCACCCAAAAAAATACAATTATAGGCCTCCATGAAATCCGTTTTATTTCCATTAAAAAAATTTTTTTTAATTTTATATATATATTGTTTTAATGGTTAAATTAAATTGTATTAATAAAAAGGCCTGTTTAATTAATTTAGTTTTATCTGGACCAAATTTAATAATTCCATTATTTTCTGGATTCCATTTTAATGGCTCCATTAAATTTTAATAATCAAAAACACATTCTCTCTCTTCTCCATGGGTTCAGTGTGGGCAGATACGGCTCTCTTTGGGCAGCCAGTGCTGGTGATATCTGCCCGTCTCTATACTCAGAGTATGGTTTCTCAGTCACACACACACCCCGAGTACATAATGACACGCGCGCGCCCTGCTCACTCCAATGGGGTCGGGATGATCACTTCCATTTGGACTTCGTCCATTTTAATGGTTTCATTACGTTTTAATAATCAAAACCATTCCAATTTATTTATATATATGTATTATAATTATTTTCAGAAATACTGCACATTGATAGAATGATATAGTAATTTGGGATAACAACAGTTTAAATTAATCGATAGATTAGTCTAATTAAAATTAGTCGTTAGCGGCAGCCCTAATTTCGGTGTTCAGAGGAATAAATTGTACCGAACAACGATGCGATCAAACAGAGGCGCTAATGCAGAAAACACGTCTGCGATGTGGAAGCATTTAAAACTGTCTGAGAAAGACGCATAATAAATATAATAATAAAATGCATTGTTATATGACCGTCCTGCTGAAGAGACAAGAACCAAATCAGCCTTTTGATGAGACACGGTGCCGTATATACAACACACCTGAACAATTATGATTCTCCTGATTTTATTTTCTGTGATTGAAACGATTGAAGGATTTATTCATCACATACTCCGTTAAACAATATAATCAGTAGTGAAAGGGTTCAAGGTTTGTTTATTTGTCACATAATAAATTATACAGGGTATAATCAGAAGTGAAATGTAATCAAATCAGGTCCGCTCAGTGGACAGTGCAAAATAATAAAAAATAAGAATTATATAAAGTAACACAACACAAGAGCATATATGGTAAAAAAAGAGAAATAAGAGTAAAATGTGCAAAACAATAAGATGTGCAAAAAACAATGTACTGGGACTTAATAAATAGTGATATGAATTGGAGGGTTGTTCAGGGTATGCACACAAAAATACGGGTGATGAGAATATGGATGTTTTTCAGTAACAATCTTATGTTATGAGACTGGGTTTGGACCTGAAGGTTGGAAATGGACCTGATTGACGAGTCGTTCATCACGAGAAAGCAGATGTATCTTCATTAGACCCGGAGGATCTGCTGGGACTCTTTCTCTCTGTGAGCTTCACAGCTCGGGTCCAGCTGGGGGGGGGCTGTTCCCTGAGGGGAGGGGCTGGAGCAAGAAGCGGGCCAAAGTGGCAGCGGCACTGGCAGCAGTGGATGAGCTGCTGAAAAGAGGGCCGCTGCCAGGAAAGGTGAGAGAAGGACTGAAAGAGTGATGATTGAGAGGAACACAAAGTAGAATTATCTGATGTAGAGTTTCTCTCTGTTCTAGAGAGAGATGGCAGGGTACAGCCACGGGTCCGAGACCATTTTTATGCTTATTCCGTTCCTGGCCTCCAACCATATGCGGAGGTACACACACACACACACACACACACACACACACACAGACACAGAGCCCTCACTGTCATGAAGATCATGTGTCTCTGCTTGTGTGTATGTCTCTCAGGTTTACATGCCAAGTGCAGATAGGAGCCCGATCCTTCCCCCCCACGAGCGCCTCGAGTAAGGAGTTCAGGAACATACCGGTCTCTCTCCAGTCACAGGCTGTTCTGAGAGAGCACGCGAGACCGGTCCATTATCAATGACGTCACTCCCGGAATAACTCAAAATACCGATGATAAACAAAAACATTTTATACTGTTCCACAATATAAACAAATAAAGATCATACACTTAAAATAAACAATCGTTTACTTAATGAAATAAATAATTTGGAAACCATTTCAATAGTTAAAGACAAAGAAAAGTTTGCTGGAACAGTTACAAAAAAACACAACACACCTGTATATGTCTATGTTATCAACCGCAGTAAAACAAACCGTATAAAAGAAGAATAAGAGCGAAGTCACACAAATCAAAAAGATGGCAGACGTGAACCAGAATCCCACCGTCGTCATTTTTGTGGCAGCCCAGAGGATGGGGAAAATTATTAATTTCGTTCATAATATAAGGACTGGACCGGCGCACGACCCGAGGTAACACATCTAACCTTAGTTACTTTCTGGAAACTGATGAGCATCAATTAAGGCTCTTGATTGCATTGTATCAGTCTGGATTGCCAGCTGATGATAATGAGGTAATTAGATCGTTCCTTCATTAAGTGCGTTTCAAACGAGTACATAATGACACGCACGTGCCCTGCTCACTCCAATGGGGTCGGGATGATCACTTCCATTTAGACTTTGTCCATTTTAATGGTTTCATTGCGTTTTAATAATCAAAACCATTCCAATTTATTTATATATATGTATTATAATTATTTTCAGAAATACTGCACATTGACATAGAATTATATAGTAATTTGGGATAACAACAGTTTAATAAAATATACGTTTTTTTGTGGGAAATTAATCGATAGATTAGTCTAAATAAAATTAGTCGTTAGCGGCAGCCCTAATTTCGGTGTTCAGAGGAATAAATTGTACCGAACAACGATGCGATCAAACAGAGGCGCTGATGCAGAAAACACGTCTGCGATGTGGAAGCATTTAAAACTGTCTGAGAAAGACGCATAATAAATATAATACAATGCATTGTTATATGCAGGGGCGCGGGAACAGGGGGTGCTGATGGTGTTGAGGGTGCTGCAGCACCCCCTGTTTTTTCTGTGGGCAACTGTAAACTGTTGTGAATAAAAAAAAATATAGGCTATAAGGTTGCTCCGATGTTTATAACATTAGGTTTACATTGGCTATTTTGCTATCTATTTCTATGTGATCTTCGACATATTTACCATTTGCCCATTAATTTAACAGTTAATTAAAGTTATTAAACTGATGCAGGGCTATTTGATGCACATCCTGCCAAACCACGCACGCAGCACTGCCAATGCTTGCTTTCATGTTTATGAATGTTATGTTTGTGTTGTGGGATCTGTAGGTTGTGGCTTGGACATGGAAATATCATGGATGTACTGGAAGAAAAAACAACTTTATTTTTTTTTGTTCTCAGCGATATGAGTCTTTCCCTTCTCCCAAAACAGCTTATAGCTAGCTATTCAAATAGTTCAGTTTTGTATGTAATGGAAAAGTGATTAGAATATGTTTCGTTTTTTTTCTTCATAAAGTTAATTTAGAAAAACCTTGGGAGCATTTTTTGTTCGTTAAATGTTTTTTTTTCTTTTAAGCAACGACCAAGCGGCCAGCATCACCTATGTTTGATTAATTTAACCTTATCAAATCATCACGACTTGACTAAAATAAAATCGATAGATAGGCCTATAAACAGTTCAAGCATATCACAGTGTTAGTTTAAATGTTTAATATAAATGTGCAATATCCAACAGTTTGTGTGGAAAGTGGAAGCTGAAGCGAGCTTTACAGGACATGGAGGATTTTTTTCTTACAGTAAAAACAACTTAAAACAACTTAAAATAAATTACCTTTAAAATAATAAAGGTAAGAGTAATATATAATTTGGAACTGTAATGGGTCTACTTTTATTTGTGTGCATTCACAATATCAACATTGTGCTTTTATAAAATAGGAAAACAGAGAATGCACTTTCTGCCGGTTTTGAACAAGAGCGCTTCAATGATGAACCGAAACTCGGCAACTCGAAACTGGCTCAGAGATATGATAAATATATCTATAGAAAGCTTTAAAACACTACTTTAAAACGAAATAATTCAAAGCAAAGCAAAAACTCTTCATTAGCCTAAGTAAACCGTTAAGATGCATATATTTCTCCAATGAGGAGATGGCAAGTCATTTTTCCCCGTCACCTCACCATCTAAAATATAAACATAAGGGAAAGCCTAAAACAGGCCGATTATAATTTGCGTTTTATTTTATAATTGTATTCAATAAAAAAAAAAGTATGTAAATCTTTGTCCTTGAAATTTAAAGGATTTGTTGCAATGCAATTTTGTCTGACAGATGTGAATTATTTATTGGCCTATCGTTTTAATCCATGCAGCAAATGCTTTAAAAACAGCTTTAAAATTACTTTATTGCATTCCAGATGCTTTTAAAAAAACTTTTCACTATACATTTTCAAGGGTTTTTAAGCTTGAATATAGCTTGAATGTAAAACATTGTTATGAATTCATTGTAGCCTATTCCCATTTGTAAAATAGCTAATTGTTGTCTAACACGATCTCATGAAAGTGCGTAGGCTATAGCACGATTTTCTGTTTCTATTTGCCGTAATATAACGCAGAAATTGACTACCCCCCCTCCCACAGCACCCCCTACATAAAACACCTTCCCGCGCCCCTGGTTATATGACAGTCCTACTGAAGCGACAAGAACCAAATCAGCCCTTTTAATGAGACACGGTGCCGTATATACAACACACCTGAACAATTATGATTCTCCTGATTTTATTTTCTGTGATTGAAACGATTGAAGGATTTATTCATCACATACTCCGTTAAACAATATAATCAGTAGTGAAAGGGTTCAAGGTTTCTTTATTTGTCACATAATAAATTATACAGGGTATAATCAGAAGTGAAATGTAATCAAATCAGGTCCGCTCAGTGGACAGTGCAAAATAAAAAATAAGAATTATATAAAAGTAACACAAGAGCATATATGGTAAAAAAAGAGAAATATGAGTAAAATGTGCAAAACAATAAGATGTGCAAAAAACAATGTACTGGGACTTAATAAATAGTGATATGAATTGGAGGGTTGTTCAGGGTATGCACACAAAAATACGGGTGATGAGAGTATGGATGTTTTTCAGTAACAATCTTGTAAATGTTATGAGACTGGGTTTGGACCTGAAGGTTTGAAATGGACCTGATTGACGAGTCGTTCATCACGAGAAAGCAGATGTATCTTCATTAGACCCGGAGGATCTGCTGGGACTCTCTCTCTGTGAGCTTCACAGCTCGGGTCCAGCTGGGGGGGGGCTGTTCCCTGAGGGGAGGGGCTGGAGCAAGAAGCGGGCCAAAGTGGCAGCGGCACTGGCAGCAGTGGATGAGCTGCTGAAAAGAGGGCCGCTGCCAGGAAAGGTGAGAGAAGGACTGAAAGAGTGATGATTGAGAGGAACACAAAGTAGAATTATCTGATGTAGAGTTTCTCTCTGTTCTAGAGAGAGATGGCAGGGTACAGCCACGGGTCCGAGACCATTTTTATGCTTATTCCGTTCCTGGCCTCCAACCATATGCGGAGGTACACACACACACACACACACACACACACACACAGACACAGAGCCCTCACTGTCATGAAGATCATGTGTCTCTGCTTGTGTGTATGTCTCTCAGGTTTACATGCCAAGTGCAGATAGGAGCCCGATCCTTCCCCCCCACGAGCGCCTCGAGTAAGGAGTTCAGGAACATACCGGTCTCTCTCCAGTCACAGGCTGTTCTGAGAGAGCACGCGAGACCGGTCCATTATCAATGACGTCACTCCCGGAATAACTCAAAATACCGATGATAAACAAAAACATTTTATACTGTTCCACAATATAAACAAATAAAGATCATACACTTAAAATAAACAATCGTTTACTTAATGAAATAAATAATTTGGAAACCATTTCAATAGTTAAAGACAAAGAAAAGTTTGCTGGAACAGTTACAAAAAAACACAACACACCTGTATATGTCTATGTTATCAACCGCAGTAAAACAAACCGTATAAAAGAAGAATAAGAGCGAAGTCACACAAATCAAAAAGATGGCAGACGTGAACCAGAATCCCACCGTCGTCATTTTTGTGGCAGCCCAGAGGATGGGGAAAATTATTAATTTCGTTCATAATATAAGGACTGGACCGGCGCACGACCCGAGGTAACACATCTAACCTTAGTTACTTTCTGGAAACTGATGAGCATCAATTAAGGCTCTTGATTGCATTGTATCAGTCTGGATTGCCAGCTGATGATAATGAGGTAATTAGATCGTTCCTTCATTAAGTGCGTTTCAAACGAGTACATAATGACACGCACGTGCCCTGCTCACTCCAATGGGGTCGGGATGATCACTTCCATTTAGACTTTGTCCATTTTAATGGTTTCATTGCGTTTTAATAATCAAAACCATTCCAATTTATTTATATATATGTATTATAATTATTTTCAGAAATACTGCACATTGACATAGAATTATATAGTAATTTGGGATAACAACAGTTTAATAAAATATACGTTTTTTTGTGGGAAATTAATCGATAGATTAGTCTAAATAAAATTAGTCGTTAGCGGCAGCCCTAATTTCGGTGTTCAGAGGAATAAATTGTACCGAACAACGATGCGATCAAACAGAGGCGCTGATGCAGAAAACACGTCTGCGATGTGGAAGCATTTAAAACTGTCTGAGAAAGACGCATAATAAATATAATACAATGCATTGTTATATGCAGGGGCGCGGGAACAGGGGGTGCTGATGGTGTTGAGGGTGCTGCAGCACCCCCTGTTTTTTCTGTGGGCAACTGTAAACTGTTGTGAATAAAAAAAAATATAGGCTATAAGGTTGCTCCGATGTTTATAACATTAGGTTTACATTGGCTATTTTGCTATCTATTTCTATGTGATCTTCGACATATTTACCATTTGCCCATTAATTTAACAGTTAATTAAAGTTATTAAACTGATGCAGGGCTATTTGATGCACATCCTGCCAAACCACGCACGCAGCACTGCCAATGCTTGCTTTCATGTTTATGAATGTTATGTTTGTGTTGTGGGATCTGTAGGTTGTGGCTTGGACATGGAAATATCATGGATGTACTGGAAGAAAAAACAACTTTATTTTTTTTTGTTCTCAGCGATATGAGTCTTTCCCTTCTCCCAAAACAGCTTATAGCTAGCTATTCAAATAGTTCAGTTTTGTATGTAATGGAAAAGTGATTAGAATATGTTTCGTTTTTTTTCTTCATAAAGTTAATTTAGAAAAACCTTGGGAGCATTTTTTGTTCGTTAAATGTTTTTTTTTCTTTTAAGCAACGACCAAGCGGCCAGCATCACCTATGTTTGATTAATTTAACCTTATCAAATCATCACGACTTGACTAAAATAAAATCGATAGATAGGCCTATAAACAGTTCAAGCATATCACAGTGTTAGTTTAAATGTTTAATATAAATGTGCAATATCCAACAGTTTGTGTGGAAAGTGGAAGCTGAAGCGAGCTTTACAGGACATGGAGGATTTTTTTCTTACAGTAAAAACAACTTAAAACAACTTAAAATAAATTACCTTTAAAATAATAAAGGTAAGAGTAATATATAATTTGGAACTGTAATGGGTCTACTTTTATTTGTGTGCATTCACAATATCAACATTGTGCTTTTATAAAATAGGAAAACAGAGAATGCACTTTCTGCCGGTTTTGAACAAGAGCGCTTCAATGATGAACCGAAACTCGGCAACTCGAAACTGGCTCAGAGATATGATAAATATATCTATAGAAAGCTTTAAAACACTACTTTAAAACGAAATAATTCAAAGCAAAGCAAAAACTCTTCATTAGCCTAAGTAAACCGTTAAGATGCATATATTTCTCCAATGAGGAGATGGCAAGTCATTTTTCCCCGTCACCTCACCATCTAAAATATAAACATAAGGGAAAGCCTAAAACAGGCCGATTATAATTTGCGTTTTATTTTATAATTGTATTCAATAAAAAAAAAAGTATGTAAATCTTTGTCCTTGAAATTTAAAGGATTTGTTGCAATGCAATTTTGTCTGACAGATGTGAATTATTTATTGGCCTATCGTTTTAATCCATGCAGCAAATGCTTTAAAAACAGCTTTAAAATTACTTTATTGCATTCCAGATGCTTTTAAAAAAACTTTTCACTATACATTTTCAAGGGTTTTTAAGCTTGAATATAGCTTGAATGTAAAACATTGTTATGAATTCATTGTAGCCTATTCCCATTTGTAAAATAGCTAATTGTTGTCTAACACGATCTCATGAAAGTGCGTAGGCTATAGCACGATTTTCTGTTTCTATTTGCCGTAATATAACGCAGAAATTGACTACCCCCCCTCCCACAGCACCCCCTACATAAAACACCTTCCCGCGCCCCTGGTTATATGACAGTCCTACTGAA
Organism: Schizopygopsis malacanthus; assembly: GCA_027474115.1. Taxonomy (NCBI): domain Eukaryota; kingdom Metazoa; phylum Chordata; class Actinopteri; order Cypriniformes; family Cyprinidae; genus Schizopygopsis; species Schizopygopsis malacanthus. The sequence continues at coordinate 285,029 of JAPDDM010000262.1, read as the reverse complement.
GCGACAAGAACCAAATCAGCCCTTTTAATGAGACACGGTGCCGTATATACAACACACCTGAACAATTATGATTCTCCTGATTTTATTTTCTGTGATTGAAACGATTGAAGGATTTATTCATCACATACTCCGTTAAACAATATAATCAGTAGTGAAAGGGTTCAAGGTTTCTTTATTTGTCACATAATAAATTATACAGGGTATAATCAGAAGTGAAATGTAATCAAATCAGGTCCGCTCAGTGGACAGTGCAAAATAAAAAATAAGAATTATATAAAAGTAACACAAGAGCATATATGGTAAAAAAAGAGAAATATGAGTAAAATGTGCAAAACAATAAGATGTGCAAAAAACAATGTACTGGGACTTAATAAATAGTGATATGAATTGGAGGGTTGTTCAGGGTATGCACACAAAAATACGGGTGATGAGAGTATGGATGTTTTTCAGTAACAATCTTGTAAATGTTATGAGACTGGGTTTGGACCTGAAGGTTTGAAATGGACCTGATTGACGAGTCGTTCATCACGAGAAAGCAGATGTATCTTCATTAGACCCGGAGGATCTGCTGGGACTCTTTCTTCTTCTCTCTCTCTGTGAGCTTCACAGCTCGGGTCCAGCTGGGGGGGGGGGGGGGGGCTGTTCCCTGAGGGGAGGGGCTGGAGCAAGAAGCGGGCCAAAGTGGCAGCGGCACTGGCAGCAGTGGATGAGCTGCTGAAAAGAGGGCCGCTGCCAGGAAAGGTGAGAGAAGGACTGAAAGAGTGATGAGAGGAACACAAGAGAAGAAACGGGATTGATCAAACATACAGAGGAACACAAAGTAGCATTTATTCCCAATTATCTGATGTAGAGTTTCTCTCTGTTCTAGAGAGAGATGGCAGGGTACAGCCACGGGTCCGAGACCATTTTTATGCTTATTCCGTTCCTGGCCTCCAACCATATGCGGAGGTACTTTAAAATGGACACACACACACACACACACACACACAGACACAGAGCCCTCACTGTCATGAAGATCATGTGTCTCTCTGCTTGTGTGTATGTCTCTCAGGTTTACATGCCAAGTGCAGATAGGAGCCCGATCCTTCCCCCCCACGAGCGCCTCGAGTAAGGAGTTCAGGAACATACCGGTCTCTCTCCAGTCACAGGCTGTTCTGAGAGAGCACGCGAGACCGGTCCATTATCAATGACGTCACTCCCGGAATAACTCAAAATACCGATGATAAACAAAAACATCTATTTTATACTGTTCCACAATATAAACAAATAAAGATCATACACTTAAAATAAACAATCGTTTACTTAATGAAATAAATAATTTGGAAACCATTTCAATAGTTAAAGACAAAGAAAAGTTTGCTGGAACAGTTACAAAAAAACACAACACACCTGTATATGTCTATGTTATCAACCGCAGTAAAACAAATCGTATAAAAGAAGAATAAGAGCGGAGTCACACAAATGAAAAAGATGGCTAATTTAAACAGAAACCCAGTGGTCAACGTTTGTGTGGCGGTCCAGAGGATGGGGAAAACGATTAATTTCGTTGATGGTATAAGGACTGGACCGGCACACGACCCGAGGTAACACATCTAACCTTAGTTACTTTGATAACTTACGCCATTCCTGGCCTCCACCCGTATGCAAAGGATCGTGGGGAGCGACTTCTCTTTAAAATGGAGCAAACGGAGCCCCCCCATGCACAGAGGTACACACACACACACAGAGCCCTCACTGTCATGAAGATCATGTCTCTCTGCTCGTGTGTCTCTGTCTCTCAGGTTTACTTACCAAGTGCAAATAGGGGCCCGGTTATTCCCGCCCACGAGCGCCTCGAGTAAAAAGGAGGCCAGGGGTTTAGCAGGTCAAGCAGCCGTGGCTGTACTTATAAGAGAGGATGAAAATAAAAGGCCGACCTCTCAGGTACACACAGCCCCCTTCTTGCAATACCGATGCCATACCCATGTAATTATACAAATTTGTGTCCTCGTGTCACAAACATCCTCTCACAAACACACACTCACTCTCTCTCTCTCACACACGGTTCTTTTCCTTCAGATCTTCCAGAAGACTCTTTACGGTTTTCTTTGCATGTTGCTTCTCCCGCTCTAGACTCTCCACCAAAGCGTCACTGAGTCTGGCCTTTACACGAGTAGGAGAATTGGGCAACGCATACGAGCGGTCCTAGTAGAAAGAAGGATGGAAATATTGTCAGTGATGTTGATTTCATACCACATAGCACTGCATATGTGCCGGCACACAGTCTTAATTTCTGACCCGTAATATCACTGCCAGCACCATGAGTATGGGAAAGAGAGAAAGGGTGTGTGTGTGTGTGTGTGTCAGTGAAAGAGGGTGTGTGTGTGTGTGTGTGAGAGAGAGAGAGAGAGAGAGAGTCAGTGAAAGAGGGTGTGTATGTGTGTTCACGTGTGTATTTATTTATAACATATAAAAAGTGTATATGTGAGTATGTCTGAAAAGAGTTGCAGAAAGCGAGGGAGATTTTGACCAGAGTCATGATGCTCACAGCTGTATGGGATAATATCAAATAACCTACAAATACTCACATCACTGGGTTCACTTTCAGGGAAATGCTGAGAAAGGTCCACTGGTAGGCTCTCTTCAGGTGTTCCTTGACGTTTTTGTGTTCCTAGTCACAACAGGCTAAAATAGAAGAAACATAATAATTAAAAACAACTTCGTTAAAAACACTTGAAAAGGTTTTGGTATCCCACAGTGTATTGCAATACATCACTAATTCCTAAACATTTAGAAAGAACGGTAAAAACATGTTTAGCAAAGTGTGATATTAACTTGTTTTACATATGAATCATAGACATCTCTGTTAGCATGTAGAGTAAAAATATACCTACTCTTGGAGATGACATGGGAAGCTGAAGACTAAAATCTGACCCGTCCTGAAGTGCTCACTACAGAGCTGTGACGACTCAGACACAACAAACCCGTCTTATAGCAGCTTCCCATTGCCTCCTCAAGCCCGTATCACTGGAACACCTTCAACATGTGAAGAAGAAGAAAACAGCACGAGACAATGAGAGAGAGTAACGTTACCAGTTCCTGCTGTAATAACGGCACACGTAAGTGTTCAAATGTTCAATCTTACTTGTGAAAGGTAATCCCACGTGATCTGGTATCAATACCGCGCCGGTTATTGCAACCGTAAGCTGCAAAAACACGGACATAGTTGCTCGCTCTCCGTTAACTCCGATAGACTCCGGTGCTAGCGTAGAGTGACGAGACCCACTCAACATGGCGGCGCCGCGCTAACGGAGAGTGACGAGACCCACTCAACATGGCGGCGCCGCTGGCTACGTTCAGCACGTCACGGGCGTCTACCTGTATATGTCTATGTTATCAACCGCAGTAAAACCAATCGTATAAAAGAAGAATAAGAGCGAAGTCACACAAATAAAACAAGATGGCAAATCAAAATCCTTTAGTAAACATTTGTGTTGTTGCCCAGAGGATGGGGAAAACTATTGGTTTTGTTCAAAACACAAGCACTGGACCGGCGCACGACCCGAGGTAACACATCTAACATTAGTTACTTTCTGGAAACTGATGAGCATCAATTAAGGCTCTTGATTGCATTGATCAGTCTGGATTGCCAGCTGATGATAATGAGGTAATTAGATAGTTCCTTCGTTAAGTTCGTTTCAAACGAGTACATAATGACACGCACGTGCCCTGCTCACTCCAATGGGGTCGGGATGATCACTTCCATTTGGACTTTGTCCATTTTAATGGTTTCATTACATTTTAATAATCAAAACCATTCCAATTTATTTATATATATGTATTATAATTATTTTCAGAAATACTGCACATTGATAGAATGATATAGTAATTTGGGATAACAACAGTTTAAATTAATCGATAGATTAGTCTAATTAAAATGAGTCGTTAGTGGCAGCCCTAATTTCGGTGTTCAGAGGAATAAATTGTACCGAACAACGATGCGATCAAACAGAGGCGCTGATGCAGAAAACACGTCTGCGATGTGGAAGCATTTAAAACTGTCTGAGAAAGACGCATAATAAATATAATAATAAAATGCATTGTTATATGACAGTCCTGCTGAAGAGACAAGAACCAAATCAGCCCTTTTGATGAGACACGGTGCCGTATATACAACACACCTGAACAATTATGATTCTCCTGATTTTATCTTCTGTGATTGAAACGATTGAAGGATTTATTCATCACATACTCCGTTAAACAATATAATCAGTAGTGAAAGGGTTCAAGGTTTGTTTATTTGTCACATAATAAATTATACAGGGTATAATCAGAAGTGAAATGTAATCAAATCAGGTCCGCTCAGTGGACAGTGCAAAAGAATAAAAATAAGAATTATATAAAAGTAACAACACAAGAGCATATATGGTAAAAAAAGAGAAATAAGAGTAAAATGTGCAAAACAATAGAATGTGCAAAAAACAGTGTACTGGGACTTAATAAATAGTGATATGAATTGGAGGGTTGTTCAGGGTATGCACACAAAAATACGGGTGATGAGAGTATGGATGTTTTTCAGTAACAATCTTGTAAATGTTATGAGACTGGGTTTGGACCTGAAGGTTTGAAATGGACCTGATTGACGAGTCGTTCATCACGAGAAAGCAGATGTATCTTCATTAGACCCGGAGGATCTGCTGGGACTCTTTCTCTCTGTGAGCTTCACAGCTCGGGTCCAGCTGGGGGGGAGCTGTTCCCGGAGGGGACTGGGGGGGGGGCTGTTCCCGGAGGGGAGGGGCTGGAGCAAGAAGCGGGCCAAAGTGGCAGCGGCACAGGCAGCAGTGGATGAGTTGCTGAAAAGAGGGCCGCTGCCAGGAAAGGTGAGAGAAGGACTGAAAGAGTGATGATTGAGAGGAACACAAAGAGAAGAAACGGGACGCTCTAGATCAAACATACACCCTGCAGGATGATTTAAACAATATACAAACTAATTAGTGAGATATGACGCATTTATTCCCATCCGCTTCATTTTCTGTGTCCCATGATCTGATGTAGTTTGTCTCTGTTCTAGAGGATCAGCAGGATGCAGCCACGGCTGCGGGACCATTTGAACAGGTACGCCATTCCTGGCCTCCACCCGTATGCAAAGGATCGTGGGCAGCGACTCTTCTTTAAACTGGAGCAAACGGAGCCCCCCCATGCACAGAGGTACACACACACACACACACACACACACACACACAGACACACACAGACACAGACACACAGACAGACACACACACACACACACACACACACACACGCGCACACACACAGACACACACACACACACACACACACACACACACACACACACAGACACACACACGCACACACACACACACACACACACACACACAGACAGACAGAGCCCTCACTGTCATGAAGATCATGCGTCTCTCTGCTCGTGTGTCTCTGTCTCTCAGGTTTACTTACCAAGTGCAGATAGGAGCCCGATCCTTCCCCCCCACGAGCGCCTCGAGTAAGAAGGAGGCCAGGAGTGCAGCAGGTCAAGCAGCCGTGGCTGTACTTATAAGAGAGTGTGGTGTGTGAGAGAGAGATAGTGAGAGAGAGAGAGAGAGAGAGAGAGAGAGAGAGAGAGAGAGAGAGAGAGAGAGAGAGAGAGAGAGAGAGAGAGAGAGAGAGAGAGAGAGAGAGAGAGAGAGATAGTGTGTGTGTGTGTGAGCATGATGTGAGGTCTTCAGTCTTGCACGTATAATCTGATTCCCATAATCCACTGCAGGTCAGAGCATGACACAGAAAAGCACTTTTTTCTCTTTGTGTCTGAATGTCTGCAGCTGTAAGAATCACACGCTGCTCCACAAAACACTGCTTCTGCAGCTTTACACATATAAATATTAATATTTCAGACGTGTGTCTTCAAACATGCATGATTGAGTTTACTATATTACTAAAACATTACGCCTATGGAGAGTCCCCATAAACCATTAAAACCAGCATGTGTGTGTGTGTGTGTGTGTGTGTGTGTGTGTGTGTGTCATCATATCATTCCCTCTATTTACAGCAGCTGTGCTTGCGGCTCTCTGTCGGATTATTGTATGTCATGCATTGAATGTGTTCTCTTGCTTATCATAGAATTAAGAATTCGTACCTTGTCTTGTCTCGCCTGGAGATGCTGAGAGTTTTGGGTTTTCTCGGTGTCCTGCTGCCGCTTCCAGTGAGTCAGATTCAAGCAATCAACGTCCCCATAGTATAACATCAACTATATATGTACAGGTGCTGGTCATATAATTAGAATATCATCAAAAAGTTGATTTATTTCACTAATTCCATTCAAAAAGTGAAACTTGTATAATGTATACATTCATTCCACACAGACTGATATATTTCAAGTAGTGGTGGGCCGTTAACGGCGTTAACGTGCTGCGTTAACGCGAGACTCTTATCGGCGATAAAAAAAATATCGCCGTTAATCTATTCTCAAAGTTGGGTTGGGAGCTGGGTCTATACTACGCACTATGATGACTTTCACCCTGATATTTTAGCGCGGATGTATACCTAGCCGAATTGCACTGTAGGGGGCGAGAACGAGTCTTCGAACTAGAGACTCGCAGTCCGTGATGGACAGATTGTTAACGGCTGGTCTATGTGGTAATACAATCGGGCAGGACATCCAAACGCTCATCTATCATTCATCAACCTCAAATATGGCTTTTCATCTGAAAGATGTATGTAGTAGCAACTTTACATGGCCGCTCAATATGATGTTAACCTAGAGAAATGTGCGCTATTGAAGTGTTTGTGTGGAAGCGCGTTTGCGCAGGACAGGCTCCGGTGCGCTCACTTGCTCTTACATCTCCGTCATTCTTGGTCATACAGATAAAAGTAGCCTAATACATCTTTCGAATCTGTAAAGACTCTACGTTTATTTGTGTGCACTCAGAATAACAACGAAACGTTGCGCTTTTAAGCAAACAGGATGCGCTTTAGGTCTCATGTGAACTTGAGTATTCACTCCCGTGTCACCCTCTGCTTCGAACCTGTGTGTATGCCTAACGTTACTGTGAAATTACCACATCAGACGTGACGTGCTAACATGGATGCAGCTATGAAGCCGCCGGGTTTGCTTCAGGGAAAATTTATTTTTAAGAAGCTTCCCAATGGAAACTGTAAACAGTTCATCACGACCTCTTATGTAGGCAACAGTTACAGTTCAAAATTCATGTTTAACTGAATAAACAGTTAGTAAACACAAGTACATCTTATTGAACATAGTTTATTTTCATCACCAATTATCATAGTAGAACAGCTTTCTCAAGCAGTTTGTGATGCATTTTGGAAACAGGAGATGAGCCCCTGGTCTAATTCACCTGGCTTGAGAAACCCGTTCTCAAAGACTTACTTTTAGTCATTATTTGGGTAGCACACATATTCTGAATGCCTTCGGCAGAATTCAAATGAGCCATTTTAATCTAGATTAATCTAGATTAATTCCAAAATTAATCTAGATTAATCTAGATTAAAAAAATTAATCTATGCCCACCCCTAATTTCAAGTGTTTATTTCTTTTAATTTTGATGATTATAACTGACAACTAATGAAAACCCCAAATTCAGTATCTCAGAAAATTAGAATATTACTTAAGACCAATACAAAGAAAGGATTTTTAGAAATCTTATTAAGGTTTTTATTATATTAAAATATTTGATACCATATAATTTTCATAATCCTTGTCACCAATGTCAAACTAATACGCCTAAACACAACCTCACTGAAGATAAATAAACAGTCAGTGATGAAATAAGGATAAGAAACTAACTGCAAGCAACAGGACAAAAAATACAATAAATAAGAAACGCTACATACATTGTGTGAATTAATTAGACTTCATTGTGTTAATTATATCTATCTATGATAGATGTAATTAACACGTGTATTATTGATAGATTCTATACATATTATAAATATATCATTATTAATTCTGATTAAAGTTACAGAAGTGATTTAGTCGAGAGCAGTGTGCTGTGATTAACATGAAGGACTATTGGAACGCTTCCCCTTTAAGACCGAAGTCCGGATCTAATATAGCTCCTGTATGTGTTTCTCTTTCTGCCGTTTACTCTTTCTTAAGACCTACATCGCTGTGTTAACGAGGATACGTGCAAAGACGGGGATTCTGATGCATATAAGTGTGTTTATGTAATTGTTCAAAGTCGGTGAAACAGAAAAAGCGCTCCTCTTACACAGAAAGACACGGCGCACACATATAGCTCTGTTGTTTGAGTTTTAATGCCTTGTTTTAAACTGCAGTGCTTAAAAACACGTGTCCATGCTACAGATGTAGTCCTCGTTCAGTAACGAGCTCCTGGTTTTGTGATCGTTCTGTCTCCTCGTCACGCGGCGTATAAAGATCGCAGTCACTCAAGGTTTTACCGTAAACAATGCGACACTACCAAATAAATGATAGAACATAATATGAATCGATAGACTTTTTATTTCGTCCATCCGATATATATCGTTATATCGCACAGCGCTATTTGTAATACACATTATAGTCCTCCACGTCCGCTACGATCTCAAAACTCTGGCCGTTTGATAATACCTAGAATATCAAAATCAACCTTTTCCTATTTAGCGCCCAAACTCTGGACACTCTCTGTCAGTTTAACTCTAGATTAAACACCCATCTCTTTAACCTGGCGTACACTTAACACACTAATACACTTCTAAAATTCAAATCCGTTAAAGGATTGTTAGGCTGCATTGATTAGAGAACTGGCCCCCCCGACTGAGTTTTGTGTTGGGTTAGTTTATGGGTTAGTGTCAGGTTACAGTGTTTCTAACTAGCTGTATGTGGAAGAACAGAAGTGTGTGCGCTGTCCTCATTTAGAGAGAGAAAGATGAGCGAACGCAGCTGTAAAACTGATTTAATGCCTTCAGGACAGAGAACAAAACGGATGAATCCTGTTTATCCTGAACGACCGACAGACAGCAGAGCACTCAGATAATGAGAGTGTGTGTGTGTGTGTGTGTGTGTGTGAGTGTGTGTATGTGTGTGTGTGTGTGTGTGGGTGTGTGTGTGTGTGAGTCTGTGTGTGTGTGTGTGCATGTGCGTGTGTGTGTGTGTGTGTGTGTGTGTGAGTCTGTGTGTGTGTGTGTGTGTGTGTGTGTCGTGTGTGTGTGTGTGTGTGTGTGTGTGTGTGTGTGTGTGTGTGTGTGTGTGTGTGTGTGTGTGTGTGTGTCTGTCTGTCTGTGTGTCTGTGTCTGTATGTGTGTGTGTGTGTGTGTCTGTCTGTTGTGTGTGTGTGTGTGTGTGTGTGTGTGTGTGTCTGTCTGTGTGTGTGTGTGTGTGTGTGTGTGTGTGTGTGTGTGTGTGTGTGTGTGTGTCTCTCTGTGTGTGTGTGTGTGTGTGTGTGTGTGTGTGTGTGTGTGTGTCTCTCTGTGTGTGTGTGTGTGTGTGTGTGTGTGTGTGTGTGTGTGTGTGTGTGTGTGTGTGTGTGTGTGTGTGTGTGTGTGTGTGTGTGTGTGTGTGTGTGTGTGTGTCTGTCTGTGTGTCTGTGTGTGTGTGTGTGTCTGTCTGTGTGTGTGTGTGTGTGTCTGTGTGTCTGTGTGTGTGTGTGTGTGTGTGTGTGTGTGTGTGTGTGTGTGTCTGCGGTCAGATAATGGTGTGTGTAGGTCGGGGCGTCTGCTGTCGTTTCTGTGATTACAGAGAACGCTCTCCAGAGATATTAAAGCTCATAATAATTCATCTGAGCGCGAGTGACGTCTGAACACACTCATAATCTCACAACATCACATTTTTGAGGATAGCTAAAAAAATAAGCCAAATATTATCATGAGAATTAAACGACGGGTTGGGTCCAAAAACCATTTCTGTCTTTCTAATAAACGTAAAGTTTAAAAAATATAATTGTTTGTGACGTTTATAAGGATTATTGAATGGCATTTTAAGTGTATGGTTTATCTGCAAATCATGTAGTTACTATATTTTTATGAAAACCATAAGCCATGGTTACTGTATTAAAACTATGGTCCAAAAATTGGGTTATTTTGTAGTTACAATGATTTCCCCACAAAAACCACTGTTAAATCTTGGTTACCGTAGTAAAAGCATGGTCCAGTTTGGTTAGTAGATGATGAATGGTGATTGGTGATTTCTGAGTGAATGATTCTGTGGATTATATTCCATTAGCGGCTCGCGGTAATCCAGTGATTACAGTCTCTCGCGCTCAGTTACACAATCTAATGAAAGACTGTCACGTGCCATCACACTGATCTCAGATCACTCTTAACCAAGATACATCTACTGGACTACAGACATGCTTTCTGACAGATTTATTCAAACTAACCTTCTGGTGTTGTTTGGTCGCACTGAAAATGTGTATTTATTTAAATGTAGCTAAAATAAATTGGTTGCATGTTGCACGTTACCGCTCACGTGTGATGCTCTCTAGATGTTGACTCGGGCAGATGAATATGAATACATGCAAGAAGATGGGAGTTAAACATATTTTAATAACTAGCGCGGCGTGTTTTTAGAATGTTGTTTCATGCACGAGACGCTGCGAGAGCCGCGAGCGCAACAGTCGAACCATGTGTATATAGACAAAACAAAGCAGCGTAATCGAATACAAACCTGTGAAGAACTACTACTGTATGTCTGGTATTTCATGTGTGCTTGGGGGGGGGTCCTGCACGTGGTCCTGGAGGCCTGGTGTCCTGCAGAGTTCAGCTCCAATCCTTATCAAACACACCTGAAGCAGCTCATCACTTTCAGGAGGTGTGTTTGAGGCAAGCTGGAGCTAAACTCTGCAGGACTGAGTCTGGACACCTTGCTTTAGAACAAGTAACCAGTTCAAGAATGGGAACATGTGGATTTTTTTTTACACATATGTTTGCTTGTTATTTGTAATATTTTACATTGGATTTCAGCTTATGTGACTTTAGTGAAATTGCTAAACCTCAAATAAATAAAATAGCCTAATTTGACTCTCACACACACACACATACACACACACACACACTCTCTCGCACACAAACACACACACACACACTCTCTCTCGCACACACACACACACACACACACTCTCTCGCACACACACACATGCATACACACACACTCTCTCGCACACACACACTCTCTCGCACACACACACAAACACACACATCGCGCACACACACACACACACACTCACACACACACACACACACACACACACACACACACACGCACACACACACAGACACATTCACACAGACACACAGACACTCTCGCACACACACAAACACACACACACACATGCTCCTCTGTTACATCAGTGTTAAGTGTTTAGTCTTGTTTTCCAGTATAAATATAAAAAACATCTAAATCAGAATATATTTATTGGGGGGGGGTTAAATATGAGTTAGTTTTTGCTCAAAACATACCAAAAAAATCAGTCAGTTGGGTCAGAACAAAAAAAAATCTTGTTTTGACTGAATAGTTTGCAGATATTGTTCTTGTTTTAAGCAGAAACTCGCTCATACTTGTTTCGGTCAGAGTCTCTAGTCGTGGGGCTTCTCCAGTAAATATACACGTGTTGTGATTTAACAAAGTTTAGATATTCGTGCTGGAAAACAAGATGGAGGAAGAACATGATTGTTATTCATTTAGTGCAGCACTGGAACAGATTTGCTCAAAACATACCTAACCAGAAAAAACTGTCCATCAGCCATACATCACACACAAGATTATGCTCATTAAATATGATTTTATTAAAAAACATCAGTGCACATGACTGTAAGTGTGTGTGTGTGTGTGTGTGTGTGTGAGAGAACAAAAAAAAATCACACACACACACACACACACACATGTTGGTTTTTATGGTTTACGGGGTTAGGCGTTGTTTTTATACTGTACAAAATGTGCTAGTCCTACACCTAAACTTAGCCCTCACAGGAGACGGTGCATTTCTACTTTCCCTCAAAAAAACTCTCTCTGTATGATTTATAAGTTTTTAATTATGGGGACATGAAAATGTCCTCATAAATCACCTTTCTTGTAATACCTTTTAAGTCATTATACATTTGTGTCCTCATAAACCACATAAACTCGACACACACACACACACACACACACAACCTCATACTTGTTAAACAATAAACACGGACATTCACCATCAATCAGAGCATCCTTCATCACGTCACGGCTCTAGTCGTGTGTAAGCAGAGTTTGGAGAGACGAAGCAGCTCCAGTAAATAGCGTTTGGGTACACGTGTTGTGACCGCCTGCGTTTAACAAAGTTTAAAGCAGCACAGATATTCGAACTAAACTCTCAACTCTACACCATGCTGAATCTATACGAAAACAAGCCATCATGAAATTGAGGAAGAATGTGCTTTGCATGATGGTTTGTTTGAACAATATTTTATGTGCATGCAAAAAAATGTAAATCACCTTAGTTGTTCTTGGCAAGCATATTCTAAAAAAGCGTTTTGATATATTTAGTACAAAATATCACTGAATTTGATCTTAAACAGATTTGTGTCATCAGGAAAATTTATAATTTTGAACATCGTTTAAGCTGTGCTGCTTATGACTGGTTTTGTGCTCCAGGGACACATATATGATGAACTCTATCACAAATATCTAAACTCTTTTTAATCCAGATGCACTTATTAGAGAATCAAAATTACTTAAGATATTACATTTAGTTGTTTTTTGTTTAAAATTACAAGTGTTTTTGCTAAAAACAGATTTCTGCAGAGCAAGCATTTTTTGCTGTTTATTTTTTCCAGCAGATAGTGTTCTTGTTTAAAGCAAAAACTGACTTTATTGTAATCTATTTATCTATTTATATCCTTTTGCTTCTAATATATCTTGATTTAAAGATGTTTAGACACAAGAAAAATCATAGAAATATGCGGAAATCATTAAATATGAGGGAACGATTTTATTGAACAAAAAAAACTTTGTATGAACAAACGTTAAGGGAAGTTACTTTGCTTTGAACATAAGGGAACGACTGTATCTTTGAGCAAAGTAAGGGAACGTTACTTTGTATCTTTGAACAAACGTAAGGGAACGTTACTTTGTGTGAACAAACGTAAGGGAACGTTACTTTGTATCTTTGAACAAACGTAAGGGAACGAGACGAACGTTAAGGGAAGCTTTGTATGAACAAACGTTAAGGGAACACTTTGTACTTTGAACACAAACACTTTGTACTGAACAAACGTTAAGGGAACACTTTGTACTTTGAACAAATGTTAAGGGAACGTTAATTTGTATCGTTGAACACGTTAAGGGAACACTTTGTACTTTGAACACGTTAAGGGAACACTTTGTACTTTGAACACGTTAAGGGAACCTTTGTATCAATAAGGGAACTACTTTGTATGAACAAACTTGGCTTTTGTATCTTTAAACGTTAAGGGAATAACTTTGTACTTTGAACAATGAAGACTTTGTATTGAACAAACGTTAAGGGAACCATTGTATCAATAAGGGAACAGATCTTTGAACAAACGTTAAGGGAACTCTTTGTATCTTCATAAGGGAACACGTATCTTTCACGTTAAGGGCTCTGTATCTTTGAACAAACGAAGCCTTTGTATACACGAACATTAGTGTGAACAAACGTAAGAACTTTGTATCTTTGTTTGAACAAAGTTGAGCTGTATCTTTGAACAAAGAGACGACTTTGTATCTTTGAACAAACGTTAAGGGAAGCTTTGTATGAACAAACTAAGGGAACAGATGAACAAACGAGGAAGATGAACAAACGAGAGCGTATCTTTGAACAAACGTTAAGGGAACGTTACTTTGGTGAACAAACGTTAAGGGAACAGTATCTTTGCACGTTAAGGGAACGTTAATTTGTGTGAACAAACGTAAGGGAACAGATGAACAAACGTTAAGGGAACGCTTTGTATCTGAACAAACGTTAAGGGAACACTTTGTATCGTTGAACCAGACGTTAGCTTTGAACTTTAAGGGAATAATTTGTATCGTTGAACAAACAGCACTTTGTACTGAACAAATAAGGGAACTTCTTTGTATCTTTGAACAAATATCTTTGTATCTTTGAACTAAGGGAAACTTTGTATCTCAACTAAGGGAACTACTTTGTACTTTGAACATAAGGGAAGTCTTTGTATGAACAAACTAGAATCTATGAACAAACGAGACCTTTGTATCTGAACAAACGAGCACTATCTTTGAACCAGCCTTTGTATGAACAAACGTTAAGGGAATTTTGGGAAATTAAGGGAACGAGATGAACAAACTGAACTTTGTATCTTTGAACAAATAAGGGAACGACTTTGTATAAATAAGGGAACGTTACTTTGCTTTGCATTAAGGGAACGATGTATCTTTGAACAAATAAGGGAACGTTACTTTGTTTGAACAAACGTTAAAACTTTGTATCGTTGAACGTTAAGGGAAACTTTGTATTGAACAAACGTTAAGGGAAACTTTGTATGAACAAACGTGGACTTTGTATGAACAAACTGAGTTACTTTGGTGCAAATGTTAAAAACTTTGTATGAAGTAAGGGAACGTTACTTTGTATGAACAAACGTTAAGGGAACCTTTGTATTTAAAGTTGTTCTTGTATCTTTGCAATGAACATTACTTTGTATGAACAAATTAAGGGAACTACTTTGTATCTTTGTTTGAACAAAAAAAAGTACGTTGAACAAACGTTGATACTTTGTATGAACAAACGTTATGGAACGTTACTTTGTATCTTTACAAATGTTAAAAACTTTGTATCTACATGGAATTTGATCTTAACTTTGTATCTTTGTTTGAACAAACTAAGGGAAATGATGAACAAACGTTAAGGGAACGTTACTTTGTATCTTTCATAAGGGAAACTTTGTATCTTTGAAAAATGTAAGGGAATACTTTGTATTTTGAACAAACGTTAAGGGAACCTTTGTATACAATGGCTATTGCTGTAAGGGAAACTTTGTATCTTTGTTTATAGCTGTATCTTTGAACAAACTAAGGGAACGCTTATGACAAATGTTGGTTTTGTTCTGAACAAACTAGGTTACTTTGACGTTGAACAAATGTTAAGGGAATACTTTGTATGAACAAATGAACTCTATCGTTGAACAAATGTTAAGGGAAAACTTTGTATGAACAAACTAAACTCTTTTTGAACAAATAAGGGAACCTTTGTATCTTTGTTTGAACAAATAAGGGAACGCTTTGTACTTGAACAAATTAGAGACTTTGTATGAACAAACGTTAAGGGAAACTTTGTATCTTTGAACAAACTTAAGGGAAAGATGAACAAATTAAGGGAACGTTATTTATCTTTGTTGAACAAACGTTAAGGGAACGTTTTTGTATCTTTGAACAAACGTTAAGGGAAACTTTGTATTGAACAAACGTTAAGGGAAGTTACTTTGTTTTTGCAAATGTTAAGGGAAACTTTGTATCTTTGAACAAATGTTAAGACATTTCTGCAAATGGACTTTGTATCAAATGTTAAGGGAAGCTTTGTATCTTTGAAAATTGCCTTTGTATTTGAACAAATAAGGGAACGTTTTTGCTGAACAAACGTTGAGTTACTTTTATTTGAACAAATTTAAGGGAACGACTTTGTACTTTGTTTGCATTAAGGGAACGTCTTTGTATCGTTGAACAAATAAGGGAAGTTACTTTGTTCTTGTGAACAAACGTTAAGGGAAACTTTGTATCGTTGAACAAACAAAACTTTGTACTGAACAAACTAAGGGAACGTTATTGTATCTTTGAACAAATAAGGGAACTATTTATCTGAACAAATAAGGGAACGTTACTTTGTATCTTTGAACAAACGTTAAGGGAACTTTTGCTTCAAATGTTAAGGGAATACTTTGTATCTTGAACAAATTTAAGGGAACGTTACTTTGTATCGTTGAACAAATGTAAGGGAACGTTACTTTGATGTCAAATGTTAAGACGTTACTTTGTATGCAAATGTTAAGGGAACGACTTTGTATGAACAAATGAAACGTTACTTTGTATCGTTCATAGACGTTACTTTGTATCGTTGAACAAACGTTAAGGGAAGTTACTTTGATTGTTGCAAATGTTAAGGGACGTTACTTTGTATCGTTGAACAAACGTTAAGGGAAGTTACTTTGTGTAAAATGACTTTGTATCGTTGAACAAACGAGGGAACGTTACTTTGTATTTGAACAAACGTAAGGGAATCTTTGTATTTGAACAAACGTTAAGGGAACGTTACTTTGTATCGTTGAACAAACGTTAAGGGAACGTTACTTTGTATCGTTGAACAAACGTTAAGGGAACGTTACTTTGTATCGTTGAACAAACGTTAAGGGAACGTTACTTTGTATCTTTGAACAAACGTAAGGGAATCTTTGTATTTGAACAAACGTTAAGGGAACGTTACTTTGTACTGAACAAATAAGGGAACGTTACTTTGTATTTGAACAAACGTAAGGGAATCTTTGTATTTGAACAAACGTTAAGGGAACGTTACTTTGTATCTGAACAAACGTTAAGGGAACGACTTTGTAGGAACAAACGTTAAGGGAACGTTACTTTTACTTTGAACAAACGTAAGGGAATCTTTGTATTTGAACAAACGTTAAGGGAAACTTTGTACTGAACAAACGTTAAGGGAACGTTACTTTGTATCTGAACAAACGTTAAGGGAACGTTACTTTGTATCGTTGAACAAATGTTAAGGGAACGTTACTTTGTATCTTTGAACAAACGTTAAGGGAACGTTACTTTGTATTGTTGAACAAATGTTAAGGGAACGTTACTTTGTATCGTTGAACAAATGTTAAGGGAACGTTACTTTGTATCGTTGAACAAACGTTAAGGGAACGTTACTTTGTATTGTTGAACAAATGTTAAGGGAACGTTACTTTGTATCTGAACAAACGTTGACGTTACTTTGTATTGTTGAACAAATGTTAAGGGAACGTTACTTTGTATCGTTGAACAAACGTAAGGGAACGTTCTTTGTATCGTTGAACAAACGTTAAGGGAACGTTACTTTGTATCTTTGAACTTTGTATCGTTGAACGTTAAGGGAACGTTACTTTTACTTGAACAAATGTAAGGGAATCTTTGTATTTGAACAAATGTTAAGGAAAACTTTGTATCGTTGAACAAACGTTAAGGGAACGTTACTTTGTATCTTTGAACAAACGTTAAGGGAACGTTACTTTGTATCGTTGAACAAACGTTAAGGGAACGTTACTTTGTATCTTTGAACAAACGTTAAGGGAACGTTACTTTTACTTGAACAAATGTAAGGGAATCTTTGTATTTGAACAAACGTTAAGGGAACGTTACTTTGTACGTTGAACAAAGTTAACGGAACGTTACTTTGTATTTTGAACAAACGTAAGGGAATCTTTGTATTTGAACAAACGTTAAGGGAACGTTACTTTGTATCGTTGAACAAACGTTAAGGGAACATTACTTTGTATCTTTGAACAAACGTTAAGGGAACGTTACTTTGTATCGTTGAACAAACGTTAAGGGAACGTTACTTTGTATCGTTGAACAAACGTTAAGGGAACGTTACTTTGTATCGTTGTACAAATGTTAAGGGAAAGTATCTTTGGAACGTTAAGGGTTACTTTGTATTTGAACAAACGTAAGGGAACGTTCTTTGTATCGTTGAACAAATGTTAAGGGAACGTTACTTTGTATCGTTGAACAAACGTTAAGGGAACGTTACTTTGTATCGTTGAACAAACGTTAAGGGAACATTACTTTGTATCGTTGAACAAATGTTAAGGGAACGTTACTTTGTATCTTTGTTTGAACAAACGTTAAGGGAACGTTACTTTGTATCTTTGAACAAACGTTAAGGGAACGTTACTTTGTATTTTGAACAAACGTTAAGGGAACATTACTTTGTATCGTTGAACAAATGTTAAGGGAAAGGTTAAGGGAACGTTACTTTGTATTTGAACAAACGTAAGGGAATCTTTGTATCTTTGAACAAACGTTAAGGGAACATTACTTTGTATCGTTGAACAAATGTTAAGGGAACATTACTTTGTATCTTTGAACAAACGTTAAGGGAACATTACTTTGTATCGTTGAACAAACGTTAAGGGAACATTACTTTGTATCTGAACAAACGTTGAACACTTTGTATCGTTGTACAAATGTTAAGGGAACGTTACTTTGTATCTTTGTTTGAACAAACGTTAAGGGAACAAGGGAACGTTAAGGGAATGTTACTTTGTATTTGAACAAACGTAAGGGAATCTTTGTATTTGAACAAACGTTAAGGGAACGTTACTTTGTATCTGAACAAACGTTGAACTTTGTATCGTTGAACAAATGTTAAGGGAAAGTATCTTTGGAACGTTAAGGGTTACTTTGTATTTGAACAAACGTAAGGGAATCTTTGTATTTGAACAAACGTTAAGGGAACGTTACTTTGTATTTTGAACAAACGTAAGGGAACATCTTTGTATTTGAACAAATGTTAAGGGAAAGTATCTTTGGAACGTTACTTTGTATCTTTGTTTGAACAAACATTGAACAACTTTGTACGTTGAACAAACGTTAAGGGAACGTTACTTTGTATCTTTGTTTGAACAAACGTTAAGGGAACATTACTTTGTATCTTTGGAACAAACGTTAAGGGAACATTACTTTGTATTTGAACAAACGTAAGGGAATCTTTGTATTTGAACAAACGTTAAGGGAACGTTACTTTGTATCGTTGAACAAACGTTAAGGGAACGTTACTTTGTATCTTTGAACAAACGTTAAGGGAACGTTACTTTGTATCTTTGAAGGAACGTTAAGGGAACGTTACTTTGTATCTTTGAACAAACTTTAAGGGAACAAGGGAACGTTAAGGGTTACTTTGTATCTGAACAAACGTTGAACTTTGTATCTTTGAACGTTAAGAACATTACTTTGTATCTTTGTTTAAACAAACGTTAAGGGAACATTACTTTTACTTGAACAAATGTAAGGGAACATCTTTGTATCGTTGAACAAACGTTAAGGGAACGTTACTTTGTATCTTTGTTTAAACAAACGTTAAGGGAACATTACTTTGTATCGTTGAACAAATGTTAAGGGAACATTACTTTGTATCGTTGAACAAACGTTAAGGGAACAACTTTGTACTGAACAAACGTTAAGAACATTACTTTGTATCTTTGAACAAATGTTAAGGGTTACTTTGTATCTTTGTTTAAACAAACGTTGAACAACTTTGTATCGTTGAACAAATGTTAAGGGAACAAGGGAACGTTAAGGGTTACTTTGTATCTTTGAACAAACGTTAAGGGAACATTACTTTGTATCTTTGAACAAATGTTAAGGGAACAACTTTGTATCGGAACAAACGTTAAGGGAACATTACTTTGTATCGTTCTTTAAGGGAACAACTTTGTACTGAACAAACGTTAAGGGAACGTTACTTTGTATCTTTGAACAAACGTTAAGGGAACGTTACTTTGTATCTGAACAAACGTTGACGTTACTTTGTATCGTTGAACTTTAAGGGAACGTTACTTTGTATCTTTGAACAAACGTTAAGGGAACGTTACTTTGTAAGGGAATCTTTGTATTTGAACAAACGTTAAGGGAACGTTACTTTGTACGTTAAGGGAACGTTACTTTGTATCTTTGAACAAACGTTAAGGGAACGTTACTTTGTATCTGAACAAACGTTAAGGGACGTTACTTTGTATCTTTGAACAAATGTTAAGGGAACGTTACTTTGTATCGGAACAAATGTTAAGGGAACATTACTTTTACTTTGAACAAACGTAAGGGAACATCTTTGTATTTGAACAAATGTTAAGGAACGTTACTTTGTACTTTGAACAAACGTTAAGGGAACAACTTTGTATCGGAACAAATGTTAAGGGAACATTACTTTGTATCTGAACAAACGTTAAGGGAACAACTTTGTACGTTGAACAAACGTTAAGGGAACGTTACTTTTACTTTGAACAAACGTAAGGGAATCTTTGTATTTGAACAAACGTTAAGGGAACGTTACTTTGTATCTTTGAACAAACGTTAAGGGAACGTTACTTTGTATCTTTGAACAAACGTTAAGGGAACGTTACTTTGTATCTTTGAACAAACGTTAAGGGAACGTTACTTTGTATCTTTGAACAAACGTTAAGGGAACGTTACTTTGTATCTTTGAACAAACGTTAAGGGAACGTTACTTTGTATCTTTGAACAAACGTTAAGGGAACGTTACTTTGTATCTTTGAACAAACGTTAAGGGAACATTACTTTGTATCTTTGAACAAACGTTAAGGGAACATTACTTTGTATCTTTGAACAAACGTTAAGGGAACAACTTTGTACTGAACAAACGTTAAGGGAAAGGGAACGTTAAGGGTTACTTTGTATTTGAACAAACGTATCTTTGTATTTGAACAAACGTTAAGGGAACGTTACTTTGTATCTTTGAACAAACGTTAAGGGAACGTTACTTTGTATCGTTGAACAAACGTTAAGGGAACGTTACTTTGTATCTTTGAACAAACGTTAAGGGAAACTTTGTATCGGAACGTTAAGGGTTACTTTGTATCTGAACAAACGTTAAGGGAACAACTTTGTACTGAACAAACGTTAAGAACATTACTTTGTATCTTTGAACAAACGTTAAGGGAACATTACTTTGTATCTTTGAACAAACGTTAAGGGAAGTTACTTTGTATCTTTGAACGTTAAGGGTTACTTTGTATCTTTGAACAAACGTTAAGGGAACAAGGGAACGTTAAGGGAACATTACTTTTACTTTGAACAAACGTAAGGGAATCTTTGTATTTGAACAAACGTTAAGGGAACGTTACTTTGTATCTTTGAACAAACGTTAAGGGAACGTTACTTTGTATCTTTGAACAAACGTTAAGGGAACGTTACTTTGTATCTTTGAACAAACGTTAAGGGAACGTTACTTTGGAATATTCTGAAACAAATAGTAACATTTAAAAACATTCAATCAAGCTGAAACATTTCAGAACGAAACAATGTATCAATAATATTATTGAGCAAGCGTTATTAAAGTCCACATAATGCTATATTAATGCTACTAAAACAATGACTCTGTCTGAAACACATTTGTTTCATTATTGATTCATTTTGTAGCATTAATCTGAATTATTCTGCTTTCATAACTGATGAATTATACAACATTTAACATCATTATCTTCCTGATTAATCTGCTAGAATCTGCATAAATGGCTTTAGAAATAAAGGTTGACATAAATATATAAATATATATATATGATATAAAGACTCCTGGTAGTCTGATGAACGCCTATGAATTACATATTTCTGGATTAAACCACAGTGATGTTACAGTATTTATACTTTACAAGTGTCTTTATCAGTGATTTGATTTACAAAACTTTTACTTCACCGCATAATATTCGACTTTTTACATATTTGATGCTTAATTACATTAGAAGTACTTTTGTATTTTTTACACAAGCATGTGTAATTCAAAGTTTACTTTAATGTTCTTACGTATTAAAATTTAAAAAAGTACAAAGTATGACGCTAGCTTTGTCCAAAGACATACAGTCTGATAAATTCATATTTTCAAAGGAGATTTGGAATTTGAGCTGAATTCATACCTGCTCTATTAATGCAAGATTATAGAGTTTAAAGCATAGATTACACTAAACTCAATCACATCATCCCTTCGGTTTCCTCATTATGTGATCGATGGGACACATGATCATACTTTCTGGTTTTAGCTCAGAGATTTATGAGAATATGTTTCAGTTTTCATAAACGATTCATAAAGGATTCGTTTCTCTGAGATTGGTGTTTATAAACACACGTGATTCCTCACTTATCTTTTTAAGAATTTAAATTTGTTTGAAAACGTAGAAAAAAAAACATATTAAGGTAAGCGGTTGCAGTCCATTTATTTGAGCTACATTTAAATAAATATAATTAACTTTCAGAAAAAAAATTGTTTATTTAAACACGCTCCAGCTTTTTTATTCAATCAATCTTTTATTTTTCAGTGTAATAGATATATATTTCTGTTATATTTTTGTATATTATTTTGTCTGGTTGGCTTTTGTTTTGTGTTTTCAGAAAAGCTGTTATAAATAAATAAATACAATTTTAAACACTGATATTAATCTCTGATAAATCAGCTGCTCGTATGATGTCTAAAGTTGAGAATCTAGAATCTGTCGCCTCTGGCTTGCTCAGTTGGGGACACTTCATTTCCAGCACAATCATCGACTTGATTGCACAGATATTATTTTAATAAGCTGGACAATGCCACTACTAAATTCAATAATGAAAATCAGCAGATAATTGAGTGTTAAATCCTGTCATTTTACATTATTGACAAAATTTGCCTATTTTGATATTGTGCAGTGCTTTGTTACAATTTGTATTGTTAAAGGCGCTATATAAATAAAGGTGACTTGACTTGACTAGAATCAGATACTGGCTGTAAAATTAAAATATCAATTCTGGATATTAATTCCTGGCCTGTTGAAAATGTATTTGTCTTTGAATCAAAACAAGTTCAATCTTGAGTGAACCTCTTTTTTGTAACCACATTGGAATCGATACAATTCAAACAATACTCAACCTTATAACGATAACGGGACTCACCGGATCAAACAGCAGCGCGGTCATGTGACAACAACAGCGCGCGCGTACAGCCAACTTTTCGTTAACGCTCTCGCTCAGCGGATGCCGTTTTGCGTGAACGCGCCGTCCAGGTCGTCGCCGCCCCGTGACAGCTCCGTGATCCGGTCGAACGTCTCGTCCACCACGTCCGGGATGGTGATGATGACACACGCGCTCGCCGCGTCCCGGTTGAAGGACACGAGCTCGTTGCTGACGTTCGCTGTCTCCACCGGAGTCCGGCAGCGGCCACGGCAGCGCAGCAGGCTGGAGAAGCCCCTGCGGAACTCGGCGTTGAAGGCGTAGATGACGGGGTTGAGCGACGAGTTGCTCCAGCCGAACCACACGAACACGTCGAAGGTGGTGTCACTGACGCACGGATCGCGGCGGCAGAACGGAACCACGCAGTTGAGCACGAAGAACGGCAGCCAGCAGCACACGAACACACCCATGATCACGGACAGCGTCTTCAGGACTTTGGTCTCGCGCTGGAATGATGTCTTGAGGCTCCGGTGGAGGCTCCGGTCGGACCGGCGGCTCCGTGCGTGTTGCGCCGCGCGCTCCAGCGAAGCGATCCTCCGGATCTGGACCTGCGCGATCCGGTAGATGCGCGTGTAGGTGACGATCATAATGGCCACGGGAATGTAGAAGCTGATGAGGGACGAGGAGATGGCGTACTCGCGGCTCAGGCTCGAGTCGCAGCTGTCCGCGTTGGACGCGTTGGGCTCCGCGGCGCCCGCGTCGGCTTTGTGCCAGTCCAGCTGCACCGGGATGAATGAGATGAGCACGGACAGCGTCCACGCCGCGCCGATCATCACAAAGGCGACGCGCTGCGTCATCTTGCGCTCGTAGCGGAACGGACTGCTGATGGCCCAGTAGCGGTCCACGCTGATGACGCACAGGTTCAGGATGGACGCGGTGGAGCACATAATGTCAAACGCCACCCAGATGTCGCAGAACGCGCCAAACGGCCAGAAGCCGGCCACCTCCGCCGCCGCCTTCCACGGCATCACGAGCACGGCCACCAGCAGGTCCGACACGGCCAGCGACGCGATGAAGACGTGCGTGACATTGACGCGCAGGTGGCGGAAGCGCAGCACGGCGGCGCACACCAGAGCGTTCCCGAGCAGCGTCCAGAGAATCAGCGCGCAGAGCAGACAGCCGGTCAGCGCGCGCGTCATGCTGGCGGCTGGCGCCCGGGTGTGTGCGTCTCGGCTCCGGTACCGAGACGCGCCGCATGACCGAGGAGCGAATCCGACACCGAGAAAATCCGGTGCACTCCAGACGAGCTGGTGTTTGCGCGCGGCGACTGTCTGAACTCTCTGAGCGCGAGGGAGCTGTGCACGGCTATTTAGAAAGAGAGAGAGATGGAGAGAGAGAGAGAGAGAGAGAGAGAGAGAGAGAGAGAGAGAGAGAGAGAGAGAGAGAGAGAGAGAGAGAGATGAATGATCCGCGCCATCATGATTGTCACGCTTCTAATCGTACAACACAATAATTACATAGCTTTTGCATGGTTTGTATTTCATAATTGCAAGTTCAATTGTTCGAGTTATCTGGTAAAGCATTAATTAGCATGCAGCTCACTCACAATCAAATTAATAGAAACTGTTAATGAGTCTTTTTTTGTTAACTTTATTTTAAGGTGTCCTTGCTACAGGTTTCATGTACTTCAAGTCAAGTCAAGTCTAGTTTTATTGTCAATTCTTCCACATGTACAGTACATACATACAGAGAATTGAAATTGCGTTACTCTCAGACCCTTGGTGCATACAGTTAACATTAAACACTGACAGTAGACATTCAAATACAGATAAATACAGTTTAACCATATGTACATACAAACTATACAGATATACAAATGAGGACATTGTAGAACAATAAAAAAATAATAAAAAAGAGATAAAGTGACATAGGGCACATGGCAGATAGAGTGCAAACCAGTTAAATAAAACAAAACAAAACTGTGCAGATGTGAGTAGTGCAAGAAAAAGAACAGTCTTTTATCAGACTGTCAGAAGAGGTAGATTATAGACAATGCTGGATGAGGTAGAGATCATTCCAGTGCTGCACAAAGTGACTGTAAGGGGTCACAGTTTACTGACTGTTATAAAAAGTAAAACTGACTGTTTTACTGACTGTTATACTGACTGTTACTTACTATTATAATAACAATAAACTATGTATAATTACATGCAAGTAACCCTAAGTACACATGTACTTGATTAATAATACTCAGCACTTAATTACATTGTAACATAACATTAACTTAACATATTTATTTCATTTGAATAAACAGCGGGCTTTCGTTGTGACAACATGCCCCTCCAGTGTTAACGTGTTCAGCTGTGAATGCACTGCACAAACATGACTTTCTTCCTTATTATTTTTGTCTTGTTTTCTAGTATAATATTTACAAATTCTTGTGTCAGGACAGGGCCATGGGGACACGGGGGGGAGGCTTACAGCAAAAATAGTACAATTATTGAAATATTCTTACTATTTCAAATAACTGATTTCTAATTGATTATGTATTTTATTCTAGTGATCAAATCTGTATTTTCAGCATCATTACTCCAGTCTTCAGTGTCACATGATCTTCAGAAATCATAATAATATACTGATTTATGATCAAGAATTTAAAAAGGTATTTTCAGGATTATTTGATGAATATAAATATCAGCATTTATACACTATAAACATTCAAAAGTATATATATATATATATATATCATAATAAATTATAGAAATTATGCCTAATACTATTATTCAGCAAGGATGCATTAAATTAATAAAACATGATGATAAATATATGTTACAAAATATTTGTATTTCAGATAAATGCTGTTCTTTACATCTTTACTCCGCTGTTTTCATTATAATACTACTAATAAATATTTAAGTACTTATATATTACTTATATTTTATACTTTTCCTATTCACGCTGATTTCATATTTATGAAAAATGTTATACCATTTTTTTTAAAGAAAGGTTTAAATTGGATGACTCTGAAAATGTGATGTGACCTAAAAATAAATTATGAATACAGATTAGTGTGATCTTTTTTTTAAGTAAAAAATGTTTTATTTTAATATAAACATAATGAATTCATAAATATCATAACATTTTCAACACTACTCAGAGTTGCAGTACATGACATACAGCGTAAACTTTTGTATTATCATAAAAGGACAAATTAATTGATATTTTAGGAGATTTTTAGAGCGTATGCACTATAGTCTTGTCTATGAAATAATGCTGTTTTATGTTTTATGCTTATTGGTTAAGACCACATAATGTTAGTTATTTGAATATTAACATAAAATATTTTATTTTCAAAAAATGTCTTTCTAATGCACTACCAGGTGTGTTTATTTTTTATTTTTATTAAATCTTAACCCAAATGTATGTTGTGTTTATAAATAACATTTAAAATATATTCAAATAGAATATTAATAGCAAGAATTAAAGTGACAAAATGCTAAACATAACCAGCTTTGAATTCATGTTTACGGTGCCTTCAGCAGCTCTTTCTCCTTTTTGTGTGCCAACAACAGCAAACTCGGTCTTATTTATATTAGATATGATCGTGTACACTAACCTGATTAGAGATTCTAAGAGCGTGGATATTCTATACAAGTAGTTACGACTTTTAGAGCAAATCATTACCGAGAGAAACACAAAAACAAATGACTAAATCAGCGAATCCTCCGCTGTCTGTACTGTGGATTACAATCTGATCTTTGGGAAGGACTGTGGTCTCCAGAGAGGGTTAGACTAGTCGACTAATCGACGCTTTCAGCTTGACTAGTCGCTGGTCCTATAGAGGGCGCTAGAGGATAATAAATCCACATTTACGCTCCGTTTCCAAACTAATTCATACTCTGAAAGCGCTCCTCAAGACGTGATTATATTACTGAACGGTTTTAAACACTTATTGTACAGGTATGTTAATCAGGTTCTGCGCTGTAACACACACACATAGCACCAGACAGTAGCGCGTACATCACGCACACACATGAATCATTCAACACTCTTCTGTGATTTCTGGGTAAAATAGCTTAGAAACTGAAAAGTTGAAGCATATATTTCTTAATAACTAAATCCCACAGCTTCACTACTAGAAGAGAGACGCTGCAGGTGCAACCGCTCTCACTAATGCATGCATTCATATGAATGAACTCTTTACTGTACTACTTACTGTATCTGTATCTGATTTAAAACGAGCAGGGGAGAAATATAACGACACAAAGATCAAAATAAGCTGTTATAGGTGCAATAGCCATGTGTCATATTTCATATCTGTGCACAAGGTGTTCGTCACTTATTTGTTCATTAATGACGTCATCAAGTCGACTCGACTTTATAAGAGTCGACTTTAAAAAATCTGAAGTTTTTTGACGATTCAAAGACAATATAGATATTTATACTAGAAAACAAGACAAAAGTTTTTTTTGCAGTGTGTCAGTCAACAACACACGCCTTCATAATGATAATCTATGATTGCATTCATTATTTGCAGCAAATTATTATTTTTCAATGCACGTGCACAAAAATGAACATTTGAAGTGCAAGAATGATTCCTCCGATAGCGACTGTGCATCGATTCTCTCCCAGCAGAGCTCAGGATTTCCCGTGAAGATTGAATTATTCACCCCGGCTCAGAAACCCTCACTGTGAGCAGGGTGAGAGGATAAATGTGTCTCTAGCGCCACCTACAGTAAACAGAGGATCAGATCAATCACTCCAGTTCCAGCCAAAGACAAGAGCAGAGCAACACATCAGTCAGAAAAGCTCAGAAAGTCACAGTTTTGTGGCGTACCTCAAGGCTCTATACTGACTCCGACTCGTTTTATGTTATAATACAACCTTTGGGTTTGATTCTGAAGAAATATGGAATTGAATGCCATTTATGATCTAGTTGCATCC
>JAPDDM010000262.1:232500-250000 GCA_027474115.1 Schizopygopsis malacanthus | reverse complement strand
ATTGATGGACTACAGTGCATTCAGAGTACAGTACTGTGAACTGATGAAATGCATGTATAAGCTACTTCAGATAAAGCATCTGCCAGACGCATGAATGCACATCTCGTGAATGGCAGAACTTCTCATGCATCTGTCTTCAGCACTGAATCTCTGCTATGTGTTCTCATTCGGAATAAAATTATCTGCTGCTACATCAACAAAGACGGAGATAGACGTACCTTTCAAACGTTTCATATTTCTTGATGACATCTTTGATGTGGAACCAGAGGAAATGCACCTGCGCTCGAGATCAAACACAGAGTTAACTTCAGGAGTAATGAACTTCACGTCTGAATAATGACTCTATTGTCTTCTGTAGAGCTGCGTTACAGATGAAACTGAATATGTTTCAGAACTTAACACAATTAATACTGCTATTTTCCTGTCCCTGATCCAAAAAAATAAGATTTTGCTAAACTTCCCATTATATGTTACTTTAATATTCTCTAAAACTCAAGTTTTTAATATGTGTTAAAAACTTTCACACAGACACACACACACAGACACACGCACAGAAACACGCACACACACACACAGACACACGCACAGACACACGCACACACACACACACACGCACACACACACACACACACACACACACACACACACACACGCACACACGCACACCCGCACAGACACACAGACACACGCACGCACAGACAGACACACACACGCACGCACGCACACACACACCCGCACAGACACGCACGCACAGACAGACACACACACACACACACACGTTCTCTGAAAGTTCCGAAACATTTTTTAGAAGTAACATTTTTAAAAATTCCATGAATGATACATAATGTTTTTTGTGTGGGATATTTTTGAACGAACGTTCTATTAACGTTACTCAGTTTGCTCGCATTAGCTGCTTTGAATAAACGTGACCTCTCACCTGAGAGATGGTGTGCAGCGCGTGCACGATGGGATAGACTCCGAGCACGGCGGAGATGCACGAATGATATCCGACGAAATAGCCGATGCGGAACGCGTCCATGATGAGCGACAGCAACGCCAGCATCGTCAGCCCCCCTGAACACACACACACACACACACAGCACAATCCCTCATTCTCATGCACGCTCACGCGCAGCAAGGCAAAATTTGGTGTAACCCGATCTCATGAATGTGCGTGTCAATGGCACGATTTTCTGTTTCTATTTGGCGTGCATATAATGCGCAATTGGTAGGTTTACTGGTGTGGGGTAGATGCGTATTTTATGCACGCCAACAAAGCGCGTATCATATGCACGCCAACAAAGCGCGTATTATATGCACGCAAAACACACGCCAAATCAGTTTCTGTGTATAAATAGCACGTTCACATTCATGCATTTTCATGACACCGGGCTAACAGTTCAGTAGACGCGCGTCACCTCGGATCCAGCTGGTGCCCGCGTGCGCGTCCCTCTCCGGCACCGGACCTCGCTCCCGTTCCCTCCGGATCATGTAGCAGAGCATCCAGACGAGCTGCACCAGCATCAGCGCCGTGATGAAGGCCAACAGGTGCTCCTTCTTCACCGCGGGACCGTGCTGCGCCAGCGCGAGCATCACGGACACGCCGATCAGCAGCAGGTTGGTTCCGTACTGCGCGCTCAGCGTCTCCGCGTTCTTCTGAGGGTACTTCTTGGTCAGACTCACTTTGAGCTTGGAGAAAAGTTTCTTCTCCGCGTTCGAGGAGGATGAGGAGGAGGAGGAGGAGGAAGCGGGGCTGTATTTGTTCAGACACATGATGTCCAGGCCGCTGTGCTCCACCATGGTGCCGTCGATCAGGGATTGATGCGCGCCGCGCCGCGGACATGCTCAGTGCGCGTCCATCACTGCTATATACCTCCTACAGAGCGCGGCGGATTAACGCGGATTGAGTTTCATTCATCTGCGAGCTGCTGGAAAAGCAAGAGCCGCTGCGCCAAACCTCCCCAAGCATGCGTCTCCGCGGTGCGTCTCCGCGCTGCTCCTCGCTCGCGCCCGCGGTCAGATGTGAAGCTCCAGTGCGCTTTAAGAATCTCGGGTTTCACTGGTCAAAGGCTCTTTATGGACGGCCCTTTGTTGAGCGCAGACTCGTATAATCAGAAGAATGCGCGCGACGCGAAATCGGCGCGCGGCGTATCGCGAGACGCGGTTGAAATCAGACGCAGCCTGAAGAGAAGTTTGCGGGAAGAAACCGAATTTGACGGTGTGCTCGATTACAGAGAGAGACCCACAATTAGATGAACCCGATCCGGGCCAGAGAGCTCCAACAAAAGAGCTTCTATTATAGCGGCTCTGACCTGGATTACCGCGCGCACGCACCGCGTCAGCCTCGCGCTGGAGCTTCGCCGCGACCCCGGATCAAAGTTAACGAGAAGCGCGCGCTGGTTTCCGCTCATCGACCCTGGAGACCTTTGATGAAGTCAGAAGCGATCACGCGCTCATCATCATCACAGAGCCATTCTCTCTTAATGTCATCAGCGAGCGTTTGATCACGAGCCCGCTGTTGTTGTAAATAAACATAATGAAGTAACTTCAAAATACCATGTTTAATTCACTAATTGTGTAATTTAGCCTTCTAATGTTTTATTAGGGAACTGCATATTACAGAAAATTAATTCTACAGTGGTAGTCCCAGTTCAGCATCAAACCTAATCATGAGATCCGAGTTAATTTTTAATTCTATTTACATATTTGATTTACATACAGGTCAAAATTCGCAGATAATTCTATTAAGTGAATTGACAGAATGTTTATTCACAGGTCTTTTGTAAACTAAAACACGCAATCCAGAATTATTATAATATGGTACATCAAATTTGCATTATAACTAATTAAAAAAGTTTTACACATTAAGAAACACATTTCTGCTGTAGTTATATGAACTTGTTTCGCCGATAATCATATTAACCGAAAGGGAAAGTAACTAGTTTACACATTATCTGATAAAATGACTATTTTGACAATTATGATATGAGGAAAGTTTGTTAACGCTGGAAAAAGTCACCAATGGTTTAATTTAAAGCAGCAGTGCAGGACTGATACTAACAGGTTAGATTATAATATATATAATATTGATTTAACTGATATATCTGTTAGAGGCTGTGTTTGCTGAAGCTCAACTCTGAACACACAGTAACCCGCTGACTGCAGCAGATTCAGTCTCTCAAAGACACTTTACACCGTGCAAAACATCTGTAAGAGTGCAGAGTAGTCCTGAAGGATAAACCACCATGGCTCCCGGACTCTTCTCTGTTCACAATACCTCATTTACACACCTGAACCGTGAAGGCTGGCCCTGTTATGAGCATCTAAAAACAGACATTTCATTTAATACAAACATCCTTTATTTCATCTGTTAATGCATTTGGTTAATTACAGACAGACATTAAAACATGAGTTAATATAAAGCATTTAGCAGGACCTCAAAGAAACCTCCGCCAGGCTGATGTTCAGCAAACGCTAAACGCCTCGTGTTCCTCAGCGCTCAATTAAAGCGAGTCCTCAGAGGTCAGAGAGAGGTCACGTGTTCGTCACCGATCAGCTGACCTCTCTGTCGCCGTCGGCTTCGTTACAGACTCCGGCCGGGATTCGGTGAGCTGCGGCTGATCAGAACAGACGTGTTTAATGCACGTGCACACACACACTCTCTCTCTCACGCACCCACGCAGCACGCATACACAGAGACACACACACACACACGCATACACACACACACACACATCTCTCTCTCTCTCTCACACACACACACACACACACACATATACACAGAGACACACACACACACACACACTTTCTCACACACACACACACACACACACACACTCTCACACACATACACACACACACACACACACACACACACACGCATACACACAGAGACACACACACACACAAACACACACACTCCTCTCTCTCTCTCACACACACACTCTCACACACACCCACACACACACACTCTCTCTCTCACACACACACACACACACACACACACACACAAACACTCTCTCTCTCACACACACACACACACTCTCACTCGCACACACTCTCTCTCACACACACACACACACTCTCTCTCTCTCTCTCTCTCACACACACACACACACACACACACACACACACACACTCTCTCTCACACACACACACACACCGTGTGTTTCAGCCCAGCAGTGAGATCATCATCACCAGACCCATGAACTGCGTGAACAGAATCACCGGCGTGAAGAACGACCAGACGGGCCACAGAGCGATGTTCAAGCTGAAACACATCCATAACAAAAACACTGAACAAACACTTTACACTAAATTAACGAAAATTCAATACTTAATCATTTTAATTTATATGCAGCAAACCAAACTATATTTAGTAATAAACAGTAAGGCTAGGATGATAAATCGATTCCTGGATCGATCTTCTGAATGCATCGAGATTCTCTCTGGAATGGATAATGTTCTGAAATATATACATGCATATGTGTGCATTTAATATACAGCACACATACATATATTATGTAACCAAAACTGTATATTTTGGTATCGGCAGATACTCAGAATTTTCAGTATCGGATCGGCAGATACTCAGAATGTTCAGTATCGGATCGTATCGGCAAATACTCAGAATGTTCAGTATCGGATCGGTATCGGCAGATACTCAGAATGTTCAGTATCGGATCGTATCGGCAGATACTCAGAATGTTCAGTATCGGATCGTATCGGCAAATACTCAGAATGTTCAGTATCGGATCGTATCGGCAAATACTCAGAATGTTCAGTATCGGATCGTATCGGCAGATACTCAGAATCTTCAGTATCGGATCGTATCGGCAGATACTCAGAATGTTCAGTATCGGTTCGTTTTGGCAGATACTCAGAATGTTCAGTATCGGATCGTATCGGCAAATACTCAGAATGTTCAGTATCGGATCGGTATCAGCAGATACTCAGAATGTTCAGTATCGGTTCGTTTTGGCAGATACTCAGAATGTTCAGTATCGGATCGGAATCGGCTGATACTCAGAATGTTCAGTATCGGATCGGTATCGGCTGATACTCAGAATGTTCTGTATCGGATCAGTATCGGCAGATACTCAGAATGTTCAGCATCGTATCGTAATCGGCAGATACTCAGAATTTTCTGTATCGTATCGTAATCGGCAGATACTCAGAATGTTCTGTATCGGATCGGTATCGGCAGATACTCAGAATGTTCAGTATCGTATTGTAATCGGCAGATACTCAGAATGTTCTGTATCGTATCGTAATCGGCAGATACTCAGAATGTTCAGTATCGTATCGTAATCGGCAGATACTCAGAATGTTCAGTATCGTATCGGTATCGGCAGATACTCAGAATGTTCAGTATCGTATCGGTATCGGCAGATACTCAGAATGTTCAGTATCATATCGTAATCGGCAGATACTCAGAATGTTCAGTATCATATCGTAATCGGCAGATACTCAGAATGTTCTGTATCGTATCGGTATCGGCAGATATTCAGAATGTTCTGTATCGGATCGGTATCGGCAGATACTCAGAATGTTCAGTATCGGATCGGATCGGTATCGGCAGATACTCAGAATGTTCAGTATCGGATCGGATCGGTATCGGCAGATACTCAGAATGTTCAGTATCTCAATATATATAGGCTAAAATAAAATATTAACAATCTTTTATTTCAGCTAGCTCTTAAGGCAACATTTCTCTGTTTCATAAAAAACACAAAAAATGACAAAAACACGACAAAAATTTTAACTAAATTTAAAATGAAAAATACTATATTTGATAACTATAACAGTATATCAATAATAACTCTCACAAGACACAAAACACTGAAGGATCATGAAAATTTGATCTTTTAGGAAACTTAATATTCAAGAGAAAAAAACCCACAATTTTATATAATTAAAAAAAATATTAAAAAGCCTATTTAAGAACGATTCATCGCATTTTAACAGGATTTCACGACAAACAAATTATAATTACTTTAATATGAGTATACATGATTAGCAACATATTAAAATGTGTTTTTAGTGCTTTAGTGCTAATTAAAAAAATAACAGTTTTTGTGAAGAGTGAATCTAAATGGTGTAAACTCGTTAAAATGTCCTATTAAAAGAGCCGAAAACAATTATGAATTAGATTGAAGGGGAAATGTGTTTAGCTGTCTTAAAGCGATACTCCACCCAAAAATTATAATGTGATGTTTATCTACTAGCAGGGTATTTAAGATGGAGAAGTCATATAATGGCAGTCAATGGGCTCCACGGCTTTGAGAGACATAGAAATGAACCAAATTAAACCCAGCGGCTAGTGAGGTCTAAAGACACGATCTGTCTGTGCGAGAAACTGAACAGTATTTATATCGTTTTTAACCATGACGCGTCTTGCTTTGCGGCGGATCCCAGACTTATAAGTGCTTTACCGCCACCTATCTCTCAAATGGAGCATTTACACGATCTACAATCTCAAGTTAGACCTCAACGAGCCGCTGGGTTTAATTTGGGTTTGTCTCTCAATGCCGTGGAGCCCATTGACTGCCATTATATGATGAATAAACATCACATTCTCATGTTTGGGTGGAGTATCCCGTGTTAAAGTGATGTAGCAGAGCTGGAGTGAGTTCAGACCTGCAGGACGAGGCGATGAAGGCTGCGGTGGAGACGGCTGGAAGGGCTGGATACTCCTCATCATACTGCTTGATTCCTCTGAACCACTCCAGATACACCATACAGAACAAGGCCAGAGCGAGACACAGCGCCAGCAGCACCAGACCCACACTAAACCACCAGCTGCAGCACACAGAACCAGATCAGACCCGCAGACACGAACGACTACAGCACGACGCTGTTCTCATTTAATATGGCCACGGCAGCAAAAACTATTCAGATATACACACACGTTATATTACTAATACTTATATTACTTCAAATAAAACAACTATAAAACACATTTAAAGTCGAATAGTTACTTTGAAACATTTGTCATTTTCATTTAGTTTTAGTTAAAACAACTCAAATTAAAACCTGAAATAAAATGAAACATGAAAATTTAAAATATAACTAAAAACTCATTAAATACTCCCCCAAAAATGATAAATCATTAAATATTCGTAAATATTAATCGCATGCAAAATATAACATTTTGTTTATATAATATATATGTGTGTGTGTTGTGTATATAAGTACACACACATACAGTATATATTTTCAAAATATTATATATAATTTATATCATATTTAATATATAAATGTTATAATCTGTGTGGGTGTGTGTGTGTGAGAGAGAGAGAGAGAGAGAGAGAGAGAGAGTGTGTGTGTGTGTGTGTGTGTGTGTGAGAGAGAGATAGAGAGAGAGAGAGAGAAAGAGAGAGAGAGTGTGTGTGTGTGTGTATCTGTGTGTGTGTGTCTATCTGTGTGTGTGCTGCGTTTGAATGTGTGTGTGTGTGTTCGCTGCATTTGAATGTGTGTGTGTGTGTGTGTGTGTGTGTGTGTGTGAGAGAATGTGTGCTGTGTTTGAATGTGTGTGTGTGTGTGTGTGTGTGTGTGTGTGCTGTGTTTGAATGTGTGTGTGTGTGTGCTGTGTTTGAATGTGTGTGTGTGTGCTGTGTTTGAATGTGTGTGTGTGTGTGTGTGTATATGTGTGTGTGTGTGCGTGTGTGTGTGCGTGTGTGCTGTGTTTGAATGTGTGTGTGTGTGTGTGTGTGGTCAGATTGCAGTGCTATAATCGTATCCTCGGTCTCAAACAGCTGAAGCTCTTTTCTTCTTATCCTGGATTACAATACAGATTATAGATCTCTGTTACCAGGAGAGAACGTACACGCTAACAAAACGCAGTATACACACACACAAACAAACACACACACACACACACACCTCAGCATGCACGCATACACACACACACACACACACAGTAGGGCTGCACGATTGCACATCTCATCAGTAAAGCCGGTTCTGTGATTAGTAATAAATCTCCATCACCTGTTTTCAAATGGAGCGCCTTTTAATACACAGAGCAGAAGTTCACCAACAATCATAATCGCAAATGAATCGCATGTGATAGTGAACGTGAGATATACGGATACACACACACACCTCAGCACGCACACACACACACACACACACACGCACACACACACACAAGCACGCATGCACACACACACACACACAAGCACGCATGCGCACACACACACGCACGCACGAACACACACACACACACACACACACATCAGCACGCACGCACGCACGCACGCACACACCCATCAGTAACAGCTGCTGTGTGTGAGTCTGTGCGGTGACTGACAGTACTAGTTATGGTTAAGGTTAGTAGTTAGTCACCTGTGAATGTCACTGTGGTTCAGAAGGACAGAGAAGAAATCCAGATAGTAGGTGAGAGCGACAGACGCCAGGATCCAGAAGACTGAGTGCCGGTTGATCCGAGCCGAGGCTTTCTCCTCCACAGCCTGATCAGGACCAGAACCTGCAGGATAACACACAACAACAACAACAACATCATCATCATCATCATCATCATCATCATCATCATCATCATCATCATCATCATCATCAACAACAACAACAACAACAACATCATCATCATCATCATCATCATCATCATCATCATCATCATCAACAACAACATCATCATCATCATCATCATCATCATCATCATCAACAACAACAACAACAACATCATCATCATCATCAACAACATCATCATCACCAACAACAACAACAATAATAACAACAACATAACATTGACTGTCTGGCACAAAAACAACCAGAAGCTGTAGGATAGCTGTGTGTGTGTGTGTGTGTGTGCGTGTGTGTGCGTGTGTGTGTGTATGGGTGCATGCTGAGGTGTGTGTGTGTTGGTGTGTGTGTATGCGTGCATGCTGAGGTGTGTGTGTGTGTGTGTGTGTGTGTGTGTGTGTGAGAGAGAGAGACAGAGAGAGAGTGTGTGTGTGTGTGAGAGCATTTATCCGTTATCAGTAAAGCATAAACACTCACTGATGCAGAACTTCCACCTCCATCAGAGAGCCACCCACATGACAGGTGGTGATAGGTGTGTGTGTGTGTGTGTGTGTGTGTGTGTGCGTGCGTGCGAGTGTGTTTCTCACTCTGTTCGTCTTCCTCTTCTTGTTCGTTTGTCTTGAATCGTCGCCTCAGGTTCATAAGCTCGCTGTACTCCGCCATGATGGATTGATGACGTCACATTCCAGCGGCGGGCGGATTCGTGACGCGCGACGCTCCAAAGATTCAAGTGAGTCGCCTGACGGCCGCGATCCAAATCGACTCGGACTCGTTTCACTTCAGCGAACCGACAGCGTAAACTATGGAGCTAATATTATGACAAAACAATTTGAATTTGAATTGTGTAAATTTGAATTATTGACAAGTGTTATTTAACAAAACTGAATATTATATGGGATTTAAAATAGTTTTGAATTTGATTTTGATTTTGAATTTGAATTTTTTTTACTTGAATATTGAACATTTGAAATTTAACACAATTGTTTTTTTTCAAGGCAGAGTTTTATAGGCATGTATTTTCAAACAACATATTTTTTGCTCTGAATT
Source organism: Schizopygopsis malacanthus (assembly GCA_027474115.1). Taxonomy (NCBI): domain Eukaryota; kingdom Metazoa; phylum Chordata; class Actinopteri; order Cypriniformes; family Cyprinidae; genus Schizopygopsis; species Schizopygopsis malacanthus. The sequence continues at coordinate 240,412 of JAPDDM010000262.1, read as the reverse complement.
CTTAAACTGCAAATATCCAGTTTTTTTAAAATACAGCCTCACGTTTTCAAGATGAAGAAGAAATTCGGAACATCAAAATCAATTTTCTAAAATTCAAAACGCAGAAATTCAGATCGTACAGAAAGTAGGTCAGAGGTCATCCACAGGGAAGAGTAGATGATCTCCGAAAAGTGGAACGAAGCATTTTGGCCAATTACAGAGCTGCAGTAGTTTTCTGGCTCGAGCGTGCGGCTCAGGAGTTCGCCATTCTTCTGCCTGATCATGAATCGCCCAGAGGTAAGTGATTTTTAAGCATTTATGGTTTATATCGATATATTATGTTAGCATTCCCAGTAAGTGAAACATATGTCCAAGTGGTCTCTGGTGTTTGTTTTAAAGTATATTTGGTGTAAAAGTGATTAGCATGTCACAGTGTCTTAAGTTATACGGGACACGACTGTGCCGCGCCGCAACAGCTTGAAGTGATAAAGTGGCCGTTGTAAAGAGCTTGGACTATGTCATAAATAGAACGGGGAATCCGTTTGCTGTTGGAAATTCAGCAAACGGATTCCAATTCTACTGTCGCGGCGTGTCGCACCTCTCGCGTCCAGTCTAGACACGGTAGCGTCATAACTCCAGGGACGGATTAACGCACTGGTCTACTGGTCACGTACTGGGGGCACTAAGCCAGAGGGGGACCCAGCCGAAATACCGCTCCTCCCGGAACGCGATTTCAGCCGTGGCCCCTCATATTTTTGAGCCAAGTGGATTTTGAATGCAGCTTCCCAAAGACCAAAAAAAAAATGGCCAAATAATATTGTTTTTATATTTAATATACACACCAGTGTGATTAGAACATTCAGTGCGGCACGTCACCAGCTGCTAAATTCAATAGCGTTTTTACAGTGCTGCGCATTATAAACAATCACACGCGGTTCTGTTGAGCTTATGAATGCTATGATCAATCAGAGGCGTTCAAATGAGTCATGGCTGAAACGCTGGTGTTCTGTTTCAATGCGCGCGCTCGCTGCTCTCTGGTGAATTCTCTCATCATAAACAACAAAGTACAGATGTGCATACAATGTAAATAAGAGATTCATTTCAAAGTGTAAACCGCTTCAGTGATTTATAATTCGTTTTTGAGAGTTCTTGAACTCTGGATAGACTGAAGTCAATGATAATGTTCTTTGATAATGATTGATTCTTTGCTCTCTTTCTGTACAATGAAACAGTTATAATTAGTAACTTGCAATGTTTTGATTAACTCACGTTAAATATAAAGTCAGTCATATTAAAATATTTTATGACATTGTTAATTTTTGGTTACCATAGTTTAAGTATAGTTTTGTTTTTAACTTGTAAAACCATGTTAATTTTTAAGGGTGTGTTAAGCTTAACTGTCAAAAACGTTTGTAAATGAAGTTTAAGGAAACCGCACAAAAAGGCTAATGGTGTAAAAACGAATAACACTTTACAGTTTCATTCTTTTGTTGTGTGAGAAAGTGTGCATATTTGTAATAAATTACAACAATGAGCATGTGTCAGCTTTGCAAAAGAAGTCCCTTATGAGCATTAACCATTTTGGGCATGTCATTTATGCACTCCTTTTCCTAAGCTAACTGCTGTCTTTATTTTTACAGGAACAGATACTTCTAGAGCATATATGGGGGAGACTTCGGTCACGTTTGTAGCTTGAGTATCTCGTCAATTTGCTTGAAATTAACTTACCAGTCAGGTGTATTGCAAGCCTTTTTGGGGGTATCTGAACGGACTGTACACAGACGACTGGCAGAGTTCGACCTATCAGTGAGATCACTGTACAGCTCACTAACAGACGATGAGCTAGACACATTAGTGTCAAACATTACGTCCCGAATGCCAAATTCTGGATACAGGATGGTAAAGGGAGCTTTAAAAGCTGAAGGCCACAAGGTACAATATGAGCGAGTGAGGGCATCGCTGCATCGAGTAGACACACTGGGAGTTTTATCCAGGATGACAGAGCTGGGTTGTGTTGTCCGGAGGAGGTATTCAGTCCCAGGGCCAAAATCTATGATGCACATAGACACCAATCACAAATTGATAAGGTAAGTTTATATGTTGTTGTTACTCAACATATTAATTTTAACGGTATTGTCTTAAGATGGAAACTTCTGTCTGATGTAGCGGTTCTCAAACTCTGGCCCTTGAGGTTTATTTTCCTGAAAAGTTAAGCTCCAAGCCTAGTCAAACACATGTGAACAAGCTAATCAAGGTCTTCGGGATTACTAGAAAGTAATAGGTAGGTGAGTCAATCAAGATTAGAGGTAAATTCTGCAGGAGAGTGGATCTCAAGGGCCAGAATTGAGAACACTGGTCTAATGCCTTTGGTTTCGGGTATAACATTGTCTTGTTTGGAGGGGTGGACGGCTTTTCACGAAAGGTGATTTTGTTTTTGTTGTACAGTATAATGCAACATTTGAATTGTTAATGTACCAGATAAATAGAACTAACAACACTATTTCTAATTCTACAGATAATGTACCTTGGCGCTGCCACAAACAATTCAGCATTGACTGTGCTAACCTTCTTCCAAGAGTCTGTGGAAAGATATGGCTTCCCTCTCAGGTAAGTTGTGGTATGGAGTAATAAAGATACAAGTACACGTTTGTTTTCACCCAAAAATGAAAATTTTCATAATTTACTCTCCCTCATGTCGTTCCAAACCTGTAAGACCTTTGCTCATCTTCGGAACACAAATACAAATATTTTTGATGAAATCCGAGAGCTCTCTGACCCTTCATAGACAGCAAGGGTCCTACCACAATCAAGGCACAAAAACATATTTGTTCCCAAATGAATTGTTCCTTTTAAAGGGATACTTCAGCTAAAAATAAAAATTTCATAATTGACTCACCGTCATGTCATTCCAAATCTTTTTAATTCCTTAATGAATCCAGAAAAAAAAAAATCAGAGATTCCAAGAAAATATTAAGCAGCACAACCATTTCCTACACTGATAATAACAGAGTATCAAATCAGCATATTAGAATGATTTCTGAAAGATCATGTGACACTGAAGACTGGAGTAAATTCAGCTTTGATTACAGAAATAAATTGTTTTAAAGTATATTAAAAAACATTATTTTAAATTGTAATATTTAGCAATATGATAATTTTATAAAAAATATCTTTTTTTTGTAGCCTCCACTTATTTTTATTAATGTTCTTCACCAGGAACATAATATTATGCTTAATAAATGAGCATTATGTTAAGTATTAAAACATTGTCTTTATGGTCATTACAGGGTCAGAGGAGACCGTGGACATTGCACGTTTAATGTTTACAGTTCGTGGCACAGGGAGAAGCAGTTTCATTTCAGGAAAAAGTGTCCACAATCAAAGGTATGTAAAGAAAGTATTATGTAGCAGACATATCTACTGTGTAACCTTGTGCTTTATTTTCCAAATGCTTGTTTGCACCAACTGATTGCTTAGGAATTATCTTGTGATGCTTTATGTTGTAGAATAGAACGACTGTGGAGAGATGTGTGGACTGCAGTGACCAGTGTGTACTATGATGTACTACACTATCTGGAGGAAGCCAACTACCTTCATACTGCAGACCAAACACATCTCTTCTGTTGCCACTACACATTCCTACCAAGGCTACAAGACGATCTAAATCGTTTCCAAGATGGGTGGGATAATCACCCTTTGAGAACCGAACACAACATGTCTCCAAACCAGCTCTGGGAATTGGGTCAAATTCATTATCCAGTTGATGATCCCCAAGATGAAGCGGTATTATTGTTCATGCAAATTTACAGCCATGTTTTCAATTTTTAGAAATATTACAGGAGTTGTGAGAATTAATGTTCCTTCACTGGCATTTAAACACTTAATTAGCATTCTAGTACTCGTATAAATTTAGTATTTGGAACTATTACAGGAACTGAGATTGTATACCATTTATACAGAAATTTTGTTCTTTGTTTACCCAGGAACTGAACATTGCTGATATTGATGGGGAAAGCAGTGGATTGCCTCCTGATGAAAGTGTTGGTGTTAATGTTCCTACTGTAGAATGTCCACTTACACCAGAGCAACTTGCAGCACTGAAGGACACAGTGGATCCAAGATCACCATCACAATCCCACGGGACAGACATTTACATGGCTGCAGTGCAGTTTTGCCAGTCACTTGAGTAATGACACATTAAGTAGACACCTGAAGTGCTGGAACTGAATTTATTTGATGGAAAAACCATTACATTAAATGTGTATTTCTTTGTTTGTTTTCAGGAACTGTTTCATTAATAAGTACATAGCACTATGGAGCGCTAAATTGCTTCAAAACCAATGTAGGTCTGTTGTAAACTATTGCATGGGGGTTTCCCATTCTCAAAAATAAAACAGCAATACTGATGACCTGGGGGGATACAGCACTCAGGAAAACCAACTAACTCCTGAACACAGATAAATTCTAAGAAGTCCATATCCACAGGCATCCGTGAAAGGGTGTGCTCCAAACGTGACCGAAGTCTCCCCCATATATGCTCTAGAAGTATCTGTTCCTGTAAAAATAAAGACAGCAGTTAGCTTAGGAAAAGGAGTGCATAAATGACATGACCAAAATGGTTAATGCTCATAAGGGACTTCTTTTGCAAAGCTGACACATGCTCATTGTTGTAATTTATTACAAATAGGCACTTACTCACACAACAAAAGAATGAAACTGTAAAGTGTTATTCGTTTTTACACCATTAGCCTTTTTGTGCTGTTTCCTTAAACTTAATTTACAAACGTTTTTGACAGTTAAGCTTAACACACCCTTAAAAATTAACATGGTTTTACAAGTTAAAAACAAAACTATACTTAAACTATGGTAACCAAAAATTAACAATGTCATAAAATATTTTAATATGACTGACTTTATATTTAACGTGAGTTAATCAAAACATTGCAAGTTACTAATTATAACTGTTTCATTGTACAGAAAGAGAGCAAAGAATCAATCATTATCAAAGAACATTATCATTGACTTCAGTCTATCCAGAGTTCAAGAACTCTCAAAAACGAATTATAAATCACTGAAGCGGTTTACACTTTGAAATGAATCTCTTATTTACATTGTATGCACATCTGTACTTTGTTGTTTATGATGAGAGAATTCACCAGAGAGCAGCGAGCGCGCGCATTGAAACAGAACACCAGCGTTTCAGCCATGACTCATTTGAACGCCTCTGATTGATCATAGCATTCATAAGCTCAACAGAACCGCGTGTGATTGTTTATAATGCGCAGCACTGTAAAAACGCTATTGAATTTAGCAGCTGGTGACGTGCCGCACTGAATGTTCTAATCACACTGGTGTGTATATTAAATATAAAAACAATATTATTTGGCCATTTTTTTTTTGGTCTTTGGGAAGCTGCATTCAAAATCCACTTGGCTCAAAAATATGAGGGGCCACGGCTGAAATCGCGTTCCGGGAGGAGCGGTATTTCGGCTGGGTCCCCCTCTGGCTTAGTGCCCCCAGTACGTGACCAGTAGACCAGTGCGTTAATCCGTCCCTGGAGTTATGACGCTACCGTGTCTAGACTGGACGCGAGAGGTGCGACACGCCGCGACAGTAGAATTGGAATCCGTTTGCTGAATTTCCAACAGCAAACGGATTCCCCGTTCTATTTATGACATAGTCCAAGCTCTTTACAACGGCCACTTTATCACTTCAAGCTGTTGCGGCGCGGCACAGTCGTGTCCCGTATAACTTAAGACACTGTGACATGCTAATCACTTTTACACCAAATATACTTTAAAACAAACACCAGAGACCACTTGGACATATGTTTCACTTACTGGGAATGCTAACATAATATATCGATATAAACCATAAATGCTTAAAAATCACTTACCTCTGGGCGATTCATGATCAGGCAGAAGAATGGCGAACTCCTGAGCCGCACGCTCGAGCCAGAAAACTACTGCAGCTCTGTAATTGGCCAAAATGCTTCGTTCCACTTTTCGGAGATCATCTACTCTTCCCTGTGGATGACCTCTGACCTACTTTCTGTACGATCTGAATTTCTGCGTTTTGAATTTTAGAAAATTGATTTTGATGTTCCGAATTTCTTCTTCATCTTGAAAACGTGAGGCTGTATTTTAAAAAAACTGGATATTTGCAGTTTAAGAATTCAGAGCAAAAAATATGTTGTTTGAAAATACATGCCTATAAAACTCTGCCTTGAAAAAAAACAATTGTGTTAAATTTCAAATGTTCAATATTCAAGTAAAAAAAATTCAAATTCAAAATCAAAATCAAATTCAAAACTATTTTAAATCCCATATAATATTCAGTTTTGTTAAATAACACTTGTCAATAATTCAAATTTACACAATTCAAATTCAAATTGTTTTGTCATAATATTAGCTCCATAGTAAACCGGACATCTCTGAGTGAATCCTGAGGCCACTTCCGGTTGTGTGCACTGCATGACAGAGATTATAACGGTTTGCTGTGTTTGCATTTCTGATATTATGTTAAACACGCATATCATTGGCTGATGATGATTATAGACCTAAATGTTTCAATGCTTAATTTTTTGTTCAGTCGAAGTTTATTGTCTGCTCAGTTTGCCAAAAACTGCCATGTGGGACAAATGTGACCCTGGAGCACTAAACCAGTCTTAAGGGTAAATTTTGGGAAAATGAGATTTATGCATCATCTGAAAGCTGAATAAATAATATTTCCATTGATGTATGGTTTGGACAATATTTGAAAATATGGAATTTGAGCAAATCTGATCAAAAATCTGATCCCAAAAAATCTAAATATTGAGAAAATCATCTTTAAAGTTGTTCAAATGAAGTTATTAGCAATGCTTATTAGTGTGTGTGTGTGTGTGTGTGTGTGTGTGTGTGTGTGCGCGTGTGGTGATGATGGTGAGTGTGTGATGGTGATGATGGTGAGCATGTGATGGTGATGATGGTGAGTGCATGTGGTCATGATTGTGAGTGTGTGTATTATGTGTTCCTGTGTGGCTCAGTGGTAGAACATTGCGTCAGCTGAGCGAAAGGTTGTGGGTTCGATTCCCAGGGAACACATGTACTAATAAAAATGTATAACCTGAATGCAATTGTAAGTCGCTTTGGATAAAAGCGTCTGCTAAATGCATAAATGTAAATGTAAATGTGTGTGTGATGATGGTGAGTGCATGTGGTCATGATTGTGAGTGTGTGATGATGGTGAGTGCGTGTGGTCATGATGGTGAGTGTGTGATGGTGATGATGGTGAGCATGTGATGATGGTGAGTGCATGTGGTCATGATTGTGAGTGTGATGGTGATGATGGTGAGTGCATGTGGTCATGATTGTGAGTGTGTGATGATGGTGAGTGCGTGTGGTCATGATTGTGAGTGTGTGATGGTGATGATAGTGAGTGCGTGTGGTCATGATTGTGTGATGGTGATGATGGTGAGTGCGTGTGGTCATGATTGTGAGTGCGAGTGATGGTGATGAGGGTGAGTGCGAGTGGTGATGATGGTGAGCGTGTGATGGTGATGATGGTGAGTGTGTGATGATGGTGAGTGTGTGATGGTGATGAGGGTGAGTGCGAGTGATGGTGAGCGTGTGATGGTGAGTGCATGTGGTCATGATTGTGAGTGTGTGATGGTGAGGGTGTGATGGTGACGGTGAGTGCGTGTGGTCATGATTGTGAGTGTGTGTGATGGTGATGATGGTGGGTGCGAATGGTGATGATGGTGAGCATGTGATGATGATGATGGTGAGTGCGTGTGGTCATGATTGTGAGTGTGTGATGGTGGTGAGTGTGTGATGGTGATGATTGTGAGTGCTTGTGGTCATGATTGTGAGTGCGTGTGGTGATGATGGTGAGTGCGAGTGTTGATGATGGTGAGTGCGTGTGGTCATGATGGTGAGTGTGTGATGGTAAT
>JAPDDM010000262.1:205000-227500 GCA_027474115.1 Schizopygopsis malacanthus | reverse complement strand
TGAAAGTCTTTAAGTTTTCATTTTATTCAAATTATAAAAACATCCCAACATTGGTTGCACATTTACATCTACGATACGTCTGTTGTGCGTTTCCTCAGATGTCAAACAGACGTATATTAGATGTTTATGATTTAAAAAGTATGTAAAACTGACATCTAAAAGACGTCTAGCAGACGCTTTCCAGATCAAGCGATTTTTAACAGACATCTTGCATGTGCATACATGTGCTTTCTGGGAAGCGTCTGACCCAATACACACATGTAGAGAGGTAAGACTGTCCAAAGGTGTCTTTCCACAGCATTCTTAAAAATAAAGGCTTTTGCAGCGATGCCAAAAAACTAAATTTTTGGTTCCCCAGAGAACCTTTCAGTGAACAGTTCCTAAAATAAAATTTTAAATATCTAATAAACCTTTTCTGCATTTGAAAGATGTTCAAGGTTCTTCATAGAACCATTGATGCCAATAAAGAACCTTTATTTTTAAGAGTGTATTATCCAAGTATACTTATAATTCCTGTAAATATGCATTAATGCAAGTAGGCTTGATTTGGGCATTGGCAATGGCAGACAACAGACATTTAATTGATCAAAATTATTGCTAAGGATAATTCAGTAGTGTCTGATATTGATAGGATCGTGTTATAACATCACTACTAAATTCTACGCCCTTGAAAATCATAAGCAATGTCAAATTTTTGGAAACTAGTTCTCTTAAATATGAAGAGCTCAAACAACAGATTAATTAGCTTCTCCAAAATTTCACACAAAACTTATGGATGTGATTATAATATAAATCAGAGACTGAATGAGTTGCTGTTATGTTTTTTTTGGAGGAAGATTCATTCACTTGTTTGTCACTGAACCACAGAGACATTATGATCAGATTTATTTAAAGGGGTCTTATGATGCGATTTCAAGTTTTTCTTTCTCTTTGGCATGTCACAAGCTGCATAGATAAGATCCCTGAAGTCTCAAAACCAAAGAGATATTCTTTATCAAAGTTTAGACTCGTTCACGCCTCGTTTAAACACGCCCCCACATGTCTACATCACGATGTGGGGAGATTTGCATAACTCCGCCCAAATGTATACGCGATGAAAGAAAGCGGAGCTATTATTCTGTCCTGGAGACGCTGTGTGTCGTCGTGAAAGAGAAACTACGTTGTTTGGGATCCAAAAGAGGACACAACTATAAATCAGTGTTCAGTTATATTTACAACACTGTTCAGAACACAAATATTGGAGCGTGTGCAGCGCATTATACTGTGTCCTGAACGTATGTCTTCTTATTTAAAGTATTAGCTTCTGACGATTCAGACGTGAGTTTTGAGCGTGTTGAGTCGCGCTTGTTGTTTCTCCGATCACAAATGCACACATGGTAATGTTTAATATAAAAACTCATTATAATCAGTAATTATGTCCTCACTGGATGCAGCAAATGCCTGGTTTATAATGGGTTTTATTGTTTAGTCTCGTTGCGCATCACAATACGGTGAGCGGCGTAACATTTACATCACACGCCTGAGGTGTTCGGCCAATCACAGCGCACCGGATAGCTGGCCAATCAGAGCACGCCTCGCTTCTCAAAACGATGAGCTTTGTAAAAATCGGCGCGTTTCAGAAAGCCAGAGCAACATTAATGTACAGTATGTGGAAAATAATGTGTTTTGAACCTTAAGGTTGATCTTTTTTAAAAGAAGACACTTGACAGAGTATTGTAGAGGTGAAAAAAGTTATGCAAAGTATATTACAAAAAAGTTATGGAAGTTTAATTTTATGACAATATAAAATGTACAAATTTAAATATTTATATTTTATATAAAATACATGTTTTACTCTAAAACTGCTAGAGAATCAAAACCAAAAATCAGAAGAAGTTGTGTTCCAAATTTGAGGTTGAGATCTCAAAATATTAGCTTTCAGTGAGACTTCTCCACTAGATGACCATTAAAGACCATATAAGGGCGGCTACATTAGTGACCATATAAGGGCGTCTCCATTAGTGACCATATAAGGGCGGCTCCATTTCCATATATGGTCTGAGTGATCCGAAACATGTTTTTTCTTACTTTTCTCAATATTTATGACATAGACATCACATTCAAAAGTATTAAGGGTAGTATGGCAGTATTTGATTTCAATTCAACCTCTAAAAAACACATAAAAGACATGCGACAAGAACCCTGGACGTACGTTATAGTTCACGCTGCACCAAAAATTAAGAACCTATTGTTTTTTCTTTATATTCAAAACACTTTTAGACCTTTAAAAAAAAAAAGAAAAAAAATGAATAATTGTTATCTTTTGAACACTTGACATGAATGAAATTTTTGCTGATTTTATTTATGGATCACTATTTCAAAATAAAAGTCCGAACTAGCTCTCCGGAGTCTGACGAGTACTCTTCTTACAAATTAATAAATCACAGTTGCTCTGTAAAATATTTAAAAAATCAGTCACCAAATATGAAAACTAGAGTCTTTAAGCTTTCAACCGACATAGTTTGTCAAGATTGCTTTAGGTTCAGATTAAGATATTACTGTTTAAACATGTACTGGCAAGTAGACCCGCCGGCGGGTCCGTGACAATTAACTTAACATCAAATACACCAAACTAATATTGTTTTTAGCAACATAATATGACGTTTAACATTCATAGGATATCATTTTGATAGTGACTTTTCTCTGGATTGTTTGACTACTCAAAATAGAATATTTCTTGTGTTGTGTAGCTGTATAAGATCTGCAGAGTTACAAAGTAACGCCTTCACGCAAAGAAAGGCGGCGTTTAAGTATTTGCTCTTGACTTGCTCCTATGTGGAGTTATGGTAAAACTAAGGACTGCCTTTATATTCATGCTGAAGCTGGCGATTAAGCATGTGGTGTTCGGCCAATCACAATGCACTGGGTCAGATGGCCAATCAGAGCAGACTGTGCTTATCAGAAGGCGGGGCTTTGAGAGAGGCGGGGCTTAGAGGACCAACAACAATGTACAGTATGTGTTTTTTGACCATCACATATTCTGTTACACCAAATAATGATCTTTAAAATAGCATATGACTCATTTAATGGATTGGTACTGTTTAATATCAATGCGATACATGCTTGAATAATCTTCCCAAACTCACACAGCAGCTAAAAACACAGACGTGAGTTCACTCGCAGCGTTTATTACAGATACAGATGATGATGAAGGTTATTTCACCAGTCTGACTCGTTCTTTGAGGATCTTAAACTTCGGGTTCTTGTTGATCTTTCTGTTGAACAGAGACAGAAGCTCCTCTTCCGATCTGAAGTTTGAGTCTCCGGTGAACGAGTAATACGCGGCTAAGACCTGCAGAGACAGCAGAGTCAGCATACGACTATACTCATTCAGCGACGTGTGTCCTGACGTTCAGCTCACCTTCTTACGGAGCTTCTTGACGGCGAGTCCGTCCTCCGGAGCGGCTCTCAGAACCGCCTTAATCGTCCCTTTCCAATTAAACCTCCCTGAGAACCCAGCATCAGTTGTTACGACCAATCAGAGACGTTACCTTATACAGATACACCACCGCTCAAACGGTTTTTAATGCTCACCGCAGAAAAACGGTCAAAAAATATGTTTTGTGTTAAACTGTAACTTCAGCATCATTACTCCAGTCACATGATCTTCAGAAATCATAATAATACACTGATTTGATGCTCAAAAAATGTTGAAAACACTAGATTTTTTCATGTTTCTTGCAATAATAGATTCTATATTTATCTGAAATAGAATTATATCATTTTTAAAGCAGCTAAATAAAAGTATTTATTTCTTTACACAAAAAAAATAAAATAATAATAATAATACAAATATACTGACTGCAAGCTTTTGAGTATAATGTTACAAAACTTTCAGATGATCTTTCTATTCAAAGAATCCTAAAATTAATATTCTCAAATTAATAAATATTGATAATAATCAGAAATGTTTCTCGAGCAGCATGTTATTATGATTAACAATCTGAAATCAAGTAACGTTTAACACATATTCAACTATTTAAAATGTAAAAATATTTCATAATTTACTATACTGATAAAATAAATGAAAGAGACTTTAAAAATTGTACTGTGTATATGACGCAAAATAAATCAGAATATTGTGTTTTCATGAATTTAAGTTTAACACATATTCATTATTAGCTGAAGTATTTCACAGAAATAAATATAACACATTCATAAAACAATTTAGTAAAAATATTTCATAATTTGTTTCTATACTTAAGATAAAATAAATGCAGAAGAGACTTCTTTAAAATCTTACTGTGACGCTATTAATCAACACATTCAGAATAAAATCATGTTTTTATGAATTTAAGTGTAATACAGCTATAATCAAACATTATTATTATGGTGAAATACCTGTAGAGTTTGATCCAGACTCCTGGATCTCTGGCTCCTCCCCCTCTGGATTCAGACTCTCTGATTGGTCAAACACACAGGACGTGATTAAGAGGTCACATGAGCGGTCACAGTACGGCACTAATACAATGTTTACCGTCAAACGCCTGCGGTTTTCTTTTCTTCTGTTTTCTCTCTCTCTTTTCATCTGCATTCTGCTCTCGTTTCCTCTTTTTTCCCGTCTGTTTCTCGTCTCCGTTCTGCTCCTCTGAAGTTTTTCTCTTGTTCTTCTTCTGTTTTTTCCGCTCATCTCTCTTGTTTTCGTTCGTCTCGGCGCTACTCGCCGTCTGATGGTTGAATTAAAATACTTTTATAAGCTTATCGTACACGGAAAAATACAAAAAAGTCATTAATTAGGTAATAATAATCATGTTTTCAGAGTCTACTGCTCACCAAGCCTGCATTTATTTAATCAAAAATACAGTAAAAATATTAATTGAATCTAAAACAGCTGTTTTTTATGTGAATATCTGCTAAAATGTCATTTATTTTTATGATTAAAGCTGTATTTTCAGCATCATTACTCCAGTCTTCAGTCATAATAATAATTTCTGATTATTATCAATGTTGAAAACACCTCAATATTTTTGTGGAAACAAATACCTCAATATTTTTGTCAGAATTCACAGATTTATATTTTCTTATGACCTTACGTTAATTATGACAAAATACATAAATCCGTTATTAGTATATGTTTTACTCAAAACTCACTTTAAACCATCGTCGAGTGCTTGTAACAACCTCATTATTTAGTGTTGTTGAAATATGCTATTTATATCGCTGCACAAATTAGCATTTCAGATGTACACGTCCTTTATTGTTATGAAAATACCCCAAATCTCAAGAAAATCACATACAATGGTAATGGTGTTTAATATTAGGATATTCCGTGGGCACAGAGGTTTCTCTGTGGTCAGATATCAACAGGAAGACAGGATGGGGGCGGGATATGAGATGCAGTTATGATTGACAGGTGACGGGCCAATCAGGTTCCTCTGAGTCAGAGCGCCCCCTGCTGGTCTCACTAACACCTCTAGCTATAAGCTTCGTGAATACAAATGTCAGTTAAAGGGTTAAACACTTACGCTGTCGGCAGTCGTTGAGCAAATCTCCCAGACCTTCTCCAGGAAAAACGGGGCATAGATATTCAGACAGTTCTTCATCCAGTTCTGCACGTGAACAAACCAATGATTCAGCACTCGATCATCAGACCGAATCTCCAACGAGTCTCAACTCCACTTGGCTTTCTTGCGCGGCACACAGCAGACCTTCTCAGGATATTCCGCACATTGGGCTCGATCGGGCTGCTTCTCACCTCTGAGAAGAAGAAAACGTGAGTGACCAGACGAACCCATGACCTTCACAGCTTTCTTGCGCGCTTCACATCGCCCTTTTTCACCTTTGCCTGTATGTACCGCCGTATCGTCTTCACTGAGCACTTTTTCGATCGTTTCCCCTGTGAACAAACAAATCACCTTCAGGGCAACTGTCACCACCATCACCACAGTTCACCATCATCACATCACCACACGATATCACCACCATCACCACCGCACATCACCACCATCACACGCTCACCATCACCACACGCACTCACCATCACCACCATCACACGCTCACCACCCCCACACGACATCGCCACGGGCTTTATTTATATGCTCCATAACAAAGGCACAATATCAAAATAGGCAGCAATAATGTAAAATGGATTTAACTTTCAAATCCTCTGGAGAAGAAGAACAGATGCGTGAGTGACCAGACGAACCCATCAGACCTTCACAGCTCACCATCACCACACGCACTCACCATTCAGCTCCGCTCACCTGAGTCCATTCACCACACGCACTCACCATCACCACCTCACACGCTGCTTCACATCGCCCTCACCACCATCACACGCTCACCATCACCACACGCACTCACCTCACCACCATCACACGCTCACCACCCCCACACGCCTCGCCACACGTATCACACGTCTCACCATCACCACCATCACACGCTCACCACCCCCACACGCCACCGCCGCACTTCTCGTCTTCACTGATGCACTTTTTCTTGTAATCACCACACGTTTCCCCTGTGAACAAACAAATCACGCGTTCATCATCAGGGCACTCACCATCACCACCATCACAACATACGGCTCACCATCACCATCATCATCACCACACACGCACTCACCATCACCACCATAACACGCTCACCACACACCATCACACGCACCATCTCACCATCACCACCCCCACACCACATGCACGCTCACCACTCATCACACGCATCACCACACACGCTCACCATCACCACCTCGCCATCACCACCGCACTCACCATCACCAACCATCACCACACGCACTCATCATCACCACACTCGCTCACCTCGCCATCACACGCTCTCATCACCACACGCCATCACCACACGCTCACCTCGCCATCACCACCATCACCACACGCATACCATCGCCATCACCATCACCACGCGCTCACCATCGCCATCATCCCCCTTGCAGCTCAGACTCCGCCCACCCACAAAACCCATTTACCTGGCGAAGATCAACTACCTTTGCTCGCTCTCGTCTGTGTTTTCTCCGTTCTGCTCCTCCGAAATCTTTCTTTTGTTTTTCTTTTTTTCCCGCTCATTACTGTTTTTGTTCGTCTCAGCGCCGTCGTTTGGGTCGCTTCGGTTCTCAGGTTCACTCGCCTTCTGATGGTTGGTTTGGTTGCTTTTCTGAAATACGAAACAAGAGCGAATGAAAATACTTCAGCTGCACAAACATTATTTGTATAAGCTTACCATACACAGAAAATCAATAACAAAAATTGTATTTAAAAACATAAAATAAAAAATTATAATAAATATACACACTACCAGTCAAAAGCTTGGAATAATTTAGATTTTTTTTATGTTTTTGAGTCTTTCCTGCTTTGGCCGATAATAGCTTTAAATGTAAATATCGGCATCGGCCCGACATGAAAAATTATGCCAACAAGAGGAATACATTATCTCACATGTGCTCAGGGTGTGCTAGCGACTAGATCATGTCAGCATTGTGGCTCAGTCTTGAAGCAAAGTTTTGCCTGAATGGTGATTGGATTCACTCTTTTGGATCGCTGCATTTAAACTGAGAATGCACGTAAGCGTTCGGTGTTTGATAGATAACCAGTAATAGCACGTGCAGCGGCAGCCTCCCCCGGGTCCTAATGCCCGCTCAGTAAGGAGTTTTCAAGGTTTGTTTATTCGTCACATAATAAATTATACAGGGTATAATCAGAAGTGAAATGTAAATCAAATCAGGTCCGCTCAGTGGACAGTGCAAAAGAATAAACATTTAAATTATATAAAAGTAACACAACACAAGAGCATATATATAGGTAAAAAAAAGAGAAATAAGGAGTAAAATGTGCAATAGAATAAAAAGTGCACAACAAATAAGATGTGCTAAAACAGTATACTGGGACTTAATAAATAGTAATATGAACAAGAGGGATGTGCAAACGGGTTGTACCGGGTATGTGCACATAGCAGCAATACGGATGATGAGAATATGGATGTTTTACAGTTAATAATGAGTCTTGTAAATATTTATGAAACTGAGTTTGAGTTTAGGAGCCTGATGGCCTGAGGGAAGAAGCTCCTCCTCAGTCTCTCAGTTTTTGC
This sequence comes from Schizopygopsis malacanthus, assembly GCA_027474115.1. Classification (NCBI taxonomy): domain Eukaryota; kingdom Metazoa; phylum Chordata; class Actinopteri; order Cypriniformes; family Cyprinidae; genus Schizopygopsis; species Schizopygopsis malacanthus. Next base: position 219,424 of record JAPDDM010000262.1, on the reverse strand, counting down.
CATCATGCTCCTGAAGGGCTTGCCAGATGGCAGTAAACAGAAAAGATGGTTACCGGGGTGAGTTGAGTCTTTGATGATTTTAGCAGCTCTGCTTCTGCAGCGTTTGAGGTAGATGTGCTGCAGAGAGGGGAGAGCCGACCCTGTGTGTGTGTGTGTGTGTGTGTGTGTGTGTGTGTGTGTGTGTGTGTGTGTGTGTGTGTGTTTTGAGGTAGATGTCCTGCAGAGAGGGGAGAGCAGACCCTGAGATGCGTTCAGCTAAGCGCACGACTCTCTGTAGGGCTTTTCAGTCCTGGTTTGTGGCATTATTATACCACACTGAGATGCACTGAGTCAGTACACTTTCTATGGCCCCTGAATAGAAAGTTTTCAGGATAGCTGGTGAGACCCTGAATTTCCTCAGCTGTTGCAGATGGTACAGTCTTTGCCTGGCTTTCTTGACCTGTGTTTGAATGTGTGCAGTCCAAGTCAGGTCCTCGGAGATGTTTACACCGAGGTACTTGAAGCTGCTCACCCTCTCCACAGGGGTCCCACTGATCATAAGAGGAGTGTAGGGCTGCTGCTGTCTCTTCCTGAAGTCCACGATCAGCTCCTTAGTTTTGCTCACGTTCAGAGAGAGACAGTTGTCCTGGCACCATGATGTAAGTCTCTCCACCTCATCCAAGTATGCGGCCTCGTCATCGTTGTTGATGAGGCCCAGAACCACAGTATCATCAGCAAATTTGACAATAGAGGTGGAGCTGTGAGAGGACACGCAGTCGTGGGTGTATAGAGAGTATAGCAGGGGGCTCAGGACACAGCCCTGTGGGGCTCCTATGTTCAGGGTGATGGAGTTGGAGGTGAACTGGCCGACTTTCACCACTTGTGGTCTGCCGGTGAGGACATTTTAATATGGTAGGGGGCACTGTTGGCTTACTTCTAATAATCTAATAATATCATGTCTTATATTTTTTAAACAAATGATGAGCTCTAAAAGATTTTCTGAATTTTTACAACTCTTTTGCTATTTACTATTATTTGGCCATTTACAAATAATAAATCATAAAATAAAATGTTAAGGTTACCACTACATTAAAATTGCAGTGATTAATATATAGTTTATTTATAGTTAATTTAAAATCTTCAATGTACTGTCATCATAAAAGAACGTCATTATTGTTTATTTAATTCTAACAAATAAGTTCTTGTTAATAACTAACAAAAATAAAAATTATATATCGGTATCAGCCAAAATGAGTTGAAAATTATCGCATGTCAGCAAAAAATCCAATACCGTGCATCCTTACTTTATATTGTAATATTTCACTGTTTTTACTGTACTTTTATCAAATAAATGCAGCCTTGATGAGCAGAAGAGACATTAAAGCATGTACACCATCAGCCTTCTTTGTTAATGTTGGTGTGAAATGCGATCTGGATGTAAACTGGTGCTGAAGAAGGTTAAACACTTACGCTGTCGGCAGTAGCTGAGCAAATCTCCCAGACCTTCTCTAGTAAAATCGGGGTGTAGATCTTCAGACAGTTCTTCATCCAGTTCTGCACGTGAACAAACCAATGATTCAGCACTCGATCATCAGACCGAATGAATCTCCATCACAGCAGTCTCAGATTCTCACCTCAAACTTGGCTTTCTTGCGCGGCACGTTATCGTGAGTACTGACCATCTGCAGGATCTTCCACACATTGGGCTCGATGCCGGGCTGCTCCATGGCCTGCTGGATCCTCTGGAGAAGAAGAACAGATGCGTGAGTGACCAGACGAACCCATCAGACCTTCACAGACGTTCAGCTCCACTCACCTGAGTCCATTGCTGCTGCTTCACATCGCCCTTTTTCACCTTTGCCTGGAAGTCTTTACCGCCGTACTTCTCGTCTTCACTGATGCACTTGGTGTGGTTCTTGTAATCGTCTCCCCTGTGAACAAACGATGTGTTTGTCGTTTCACGTTCATCATCAGTGCGACACATGCTCCCATCATCACACACACACACTCATCATCAAACACACTCACCATCACACACACACACACCATCATCGCACACACTCACCATCATCACACACACTCACCATCATCACACACACTCACCATCATCACATACACTCACCATCACACACACACACTCACCACACACACACACACACACACACTCACCACACACACACACTCACCATCATCACACACACACACACCATCATCACACACACACACACACACACACACACACACAATCATCATCATCATCATCATCACACACACACTCACCATCATCATCACACACATGCTCCCATCATCACACACACACACACACACACACACTCACCATCATCACATACACTCACCATCATCGCACACACTCACCATCATCGCACACACTCACCATCATCACACACACACACACACACACACACACACACACACTCACCATCATCACACACACACACACACACACTCACCATCATCACACAAACACTCACCATCACACAAACACTCACCATCATCACACACACACTCACCATCATCACACACACCATCATCACACACACACCCACCATCACACACACACACACACTCACCATCATCGCACACACTCACCATCATCGCACACACTAACCATCATCGCACACACTCACCATCATCACACACACACCCACCATCACACACACACACACACACTCACCATCATCGCACACACTCACCATCATCGCACACACTCACCATCATCGCACACACTAACCATCATCGCACACACTCACCATCATCACACACACACACACACACACACACACACACTGAACAGCAGATAAACTCCTACCGGAAGTCTTTGCTGCAGTCCATGCAGGACAGAACCTGAGAGGCGCGGCACTTCAGCAGGTGATTCTCCACCTGAGCTTTCTTCAGAGACTCGCCACAGGAGCTACACGTGAAGACCACCATCCTGAAGACCAGCAGCTGACCTGAGCAAAACACACGCCTTCAGCCTCACTGCATCCAGTGCTGTATGCAATGCTATATCACAGATCACGATGCACGTGTGATGTTACCTGTGATCCTGCACTGTAATAAAGCGGATCCGTGACTCTCTCCTGCACGCGCGTGTTAATGGATCACTCAAGTGATCCGGTTCTCTTAATCCCCGTGAACGAGTCTCCGGTATTTACTGTACGTATCGTTGTTTAAAGTAAAAACGTGCGCGAGTGTCTCCTCACACGTTGCCACAGACACACGTGCGGTGCCGGTGTGTTTTCGCCGTGAACGGAAACAGGAAACAGGAAATAATACTAGTTCCGCCAGCACAATGAGAAAAACAACAGTACGGGAGATTTAGGTAAAATAAATAAACGTTTGCATATGGGTAAAATAAATATAAAAATAGATGGAATCAGTGTATATGTATTTTTTAATATTTTTATTTTAATGTATATAATTTTGTTATGCGCTTTTGTAATCTTTATTAAATTATGTTAATGTTTTAAACAATACTGTGCACGTTTATTTCATTTTTAGCTTTTTATTTACTCCTAATTAGTATTTTTAGTTCTTCAACTTCTATTTTTCGTTTATTTTAAGTTTTTCATCTAACAATTAATAATTAATAATAAATTATAATAATAAATATATTAAATTAATTAATTTCCGCTTTGTTTCTATTTACCAAAAGTGCTTTTAATAGTTAACAATAAAGACCCTAAATGGATTTTTGAGGGGGTTGGGTTGGGTTGGGTTAGGTTGGGGGTTGGGGGGGAATCATAATAAATGCAAAGCAGTATAAAGTTAATTTGTTGAGTGTGTTTTATTATTCTGCGTTAAAATCAGACGGAACGCGTTAAAAGACTTTTATTGTGAAAAGAGGAAATGACGTATGCATAAACAGTGTCTGTTTATCCGAACGAAAGGTAAGATGAGAGAATCCTTCTTCTTTCTGATTTATACACACACGCACGGGTTGCTTTCGCTATATTATTATAGTAATTATATCTCATAGACACAATCGTTTTTACACGGAGGTAATGAGTGATATTTCTTAAGTCTGAAACGAACATTATCCCGCTGGAGATCTGACACAGCCTCTGCGTCTGCGCAGATGGACAGCGTGAGCAGCCACAGCGTGTACGTGCTGCAGCAGCTGCAGGAGCAGCGCAACCAGGGCCTGCTGTGTGACTGTATGCTGGTGGTGAAGGGCGTCTGCTTCAAAGCGCACAAGAACGTGCTCGCCGCCTTCAGCGCGTACTTCAGGTGAGGCCGCGTGACGTCAGTGTCCAGCGGCGCGCGCTCGCTCGCTCGCTCCCGCTCTCACCTGGACGCACCTGTGCTCCGCAGGTCTCTGTTCCAGAACTCTCCAGCGCAGAAGAGCGATGTGTTCCACCTGGCCATCCAGGACGTGGGCGGCATCGGGCAGGTGCTGGACTACATGTACACTTCACACCTGGAGCTCAAGCAGGACAACGTGCACGCGTTGATGGAGATTGGACAGAGCCTGCAGGTCACACACACACACAGACTCACTCTCTCACTCACACACACACTCCTATCCTCTGAATGCAAGCATTAGTCAGTTATGGGTGTAATATTGTAATAATGTTAATAAGGATAATCCGCCGACCGATACACAAGTGGTCAGATGGTCAGCGATGTTATGTGTGTGTGCTCATGCTTTCTGAGCTGTGCAATCATTTAAATCATATTACAATCATATTTATATATCATCACCATCTTCCAGTTCTTCGTGTAGTTTCTTCTTCTTCTGTACCCTTGACTGAAACACTTCCATGCGCCAGTTCATGAACTGAATAAACATTAGACTGAACTCAGTTGAATCAATCGTATTCTATAGAGCTGCTTTATATTGAAATGAAAACATTCAGAGCAGCTGTAATTGAATTAGTTTCATATGAATTTAGTGAGTATTATTAAACTGATTGAAATCACCGTGACTTGATCATATTTGTAACCGCTGACGGTGTTTCAGGTGTTGAACATCTTGAACATGTGCCAGGCGTTTCTGAAGCCCTGCGTGTCGACCGACGCGTCTCTCTCTCTGCCCGCCGACGCGGCTCACGGTCAGGACTGCGTGATCGGAGGACCGGTACCGGCAGATGCGGATCTGCACAAGCCCCTGCCACACGGATACAAGCTCCGGAACTTCTACACCAGACAGTATCTGAAGCAGAGCTGCAGCTTCCCGCCGGAGGAGCCGCTCCAGAGCAGCGTTCCCGCGGCAGACTCCGCCCACCCGTGCGCGGCAGACTCCGCCCACTTACCTAGCTCTGACTCCGCCCACATACCTAGCTCTGACTCCGCCCACCCACGTAGCTCTGACTCCACCCACCAATGCAGCTCTGACTCCGCCCACCCATCTAGTTCTAACTCCGCCCACCAACTTAGGTCAGACTCCGCCCATCCGTGCGGATCAGACTCCGCCCACCTGCACGTCCTGCAGCCGAAGAAAACCGTTTACCTGAAGAAGTTCAACTACCTGCGCTCTCACGTCAGTGCGGAGGACGAGGGGGTGGAGGAGGCCACGCCTACATGCCCCACCCATGCCACCGCCTCTGACCTCTCCATGACCTCTGACCCAGCAGAAGTGTCCGAGCTGAAGACAACGCCTGTGGCGGAGCCCGACAACCTGAGAGATCATGTCGAGAGGTCAGAGGTCAGCAGCGGGAACAAGTACTGCTGTGAGGTTTGCGGAAAGACCTTCAAACATCCGAGCAACCTGGAGCTGCACAAGCGCTCGCACACAGGTCAGACACACACACACACACACTCTCACTCACTCACTCTCTCTCTCTCTCACACACACACACAACCACATACACACTCTCTCACTCACTCACTCTCTCTCTCTCAAACGCGCACTCTCTCACTCGCGCCCACACAAGCACACACACACATTTTCACACACTCTCTCTCTCTCACTCACACACACACTCTCTCTCTCTCACTCGCGCACACACACATGCACACTCTTTCTCTCACTCGCACACACACACACTCTCTCACTCGCGCACACACACGCACACATTCTTTCACACTCTCTCTCTCTCACTTGTGCACACACACACACACACACACACACACACACACACACACACACACACACACTCTCTCTCACACACAGCTCTCATGCAGCCGCTGGTCTCTCTCTGCAGGTGAGAAGCCGTTCCAGTGTAATGTGTGTGGGAAAGGATTCTCACAGGTATGTAAACACAAACACACACCTGACGTGTTCCTGCTGCATGTGTTCATGTGTCTGCGTGTGTTTGCAGGCGGGAAACCTTCAGACGCATCTGCGCAGACATTCAGGAGAGAAGCCGTACATCTGCGAGCTCTGCGGGAAGAGGCGAGTGTTCATCATGTTAGAGAATCAGAGACTACACCAGACCACACTAGACTAGACCAGACCACACCACACCAGACCACACCACACCAGACCACACCACACCAGACTACACCAGACCACACCACACCAGACCACACCACACCAGACTACACCAGACCAGACCACACCAGACCAGACTACACCAGACCACACCAGACCAGACCAGACTACACCAGACCACACCAGACCAGACCACACCAGACCACACCACACCAGACCAGACCAGACCAGACCACACCAGACCAGACTACACCAGACCACACCACACCAGACTACACCAGACCAGACCAGACTAGACCACACCAGGCCAGCTACACCAGACCAGACCACACCAGACCACACCAGACCAGACCACACTACACCAGACCAGACCACACCAGACTACACCAGACCAGGCCACACCAGGCCAGACTACACCAGGCCAGGCTAAACAAGACCAGACCACACCAGACCAGGCCAGACCAGACTACACCAGACCAGACTACACCAGACCAGACCAGACCAGACTACACCAGACCACACCAGACCAGGCTACACCAGGCCACGCTAAACCAGACCAGACTACACCAGACCAGGCTACACCAGACCAGACTACACCAGACCAGACTAGACAAGGCTACACCAGACCACACCAGACTACACCAGATCAGACTACACCAGACCAGGCTACAAAAGACCAGACCTGGCTAAACCAGACCAGACTACACCAGACCAGACTACACCAGATCTGGCTAAACCAGACCAGACTACACTACACCAGACCAGACCACACCAGGCTACACCAGATCAGACTACACCAGACCAGGCTACAAAAGACCAGACCTGGCTAAACCAGACCAGACAACACCAGACCTGGCTAAACCAGACCAGACTACACCAGACCTGGCTAAACCAGACCAGACTACTCCACACCAGACCACACAAGGCTACACCAGACCAGACCAGGCTACAAAAGACCAGACCAGGCTAAACCAGACCAGACAACACCAGACCAGACTACACCAGACCTGGCTAAACCAGACCAGACTACACCAGACCAGACCACACCAGACCAGGCTACACCAGACCAGACCAGACTATACCTAATGTGCTGGAAATGAATGCAACTCTGTGCATATTTAATTAGATAATGCATAATTTGCATATATAAACATACCATTTCAGAAAGCATGTGATATAAATCAGCTGTTGTGTTTGTCGTGCTTCAGTTTCGCTGCGTCCGGAGACGTCCAGCGGCACATCATCGTCCACTCGGGAGTGCGGCCGCACCTGTGTGACATCTGCGGACGAGGTGAGCTCGGTCAGCATCAAACACTCTTGAGACCAAGAGCCACGCTGACCTCTGCTTGTGTCCGGCAGGCTTCAGCAACTTCAGCAACCTGAAGGAGCACAAGAAGACGCACAGCACGGAGGAGGAGTTCACCTGCGAACAGTGCGGGAAATCCTTCAACATGCAGAGAAAGCTGTTCAAACACAAGCTGCGGCACAGCGGAGACAAACCCTACAGCTGCCAGACCTGCGGTGAGCGCTCGCTGATCTCTCTCTGCTGTAGAGCTAATATATATATCCACTGATGTGTGAGAGAGAGTGTGTGTGTGTGTGTGTGAGAGAGCGTGTGAGTGAGTGTGTGTGAGAGAGAGCGTGTGTGTGAGAGAGAGCGTGTGTGTGAGAGAGAGCGTGTGTGTGTGTGTGTGTGAGTGAGCGTGTGAGTGTGTGTGTGAGAGAGAGCGTGTGTGTGTGTGAGAGAGTGTGTGAGTAGCGTGTGAGAGAGAGTGTGAGCTAATATATATCCACTGATGTGTGAGAGAGAGAGTGTGTGTGTGTGTGTGTGTGTGTGTGTGTGTGAGTGTGTGTGAGAGAGCGTGTGAGAGAGCGTGTGAGTGAGTGTGTGTGTGAGTGAGCGTGTGAGAGAGCGTGTGTGTGTGAGAGAGAGCGTGTGAGAGTGTGTGTGTGTGTGTGTGTGAGAGAGAGTGTGTGTGAGAGAGCGTGTGTGTGTGAGAGAGCGTGTGTGTGAGTGTATGTGTGAGAGAGCGTGTGAGTGTGTGGGTGTGAGAGAGCGTGTGAGAGAGCGTGTGTGAGAGAGCGTGTGTGTGAGTGTATGTGTGAGAGAGTGTGAGTGTGTGGGTGTGAGAGAGCGTGTGTGTGTGAGAGCGTGTGTGTGTGAGAGAGCGTGTGAGTGAGAGAGAGCGTGTGAGCGTGTGAGTGAGTGTGTGTGTGTAGCTCTAGACTAAATATCGACACAATATAATATGTAAAACTTTTAAATATAATTTATGCATTTTATCCCATTTTATAAACCAATGTCTTTACTACTGACCTTCGATGATCTAATTCAACCTTACTAATAATAAAGACACATTTGTATTTATGAGTTATTGCTGAATAGTGTTGCGTCACATTCTTCATGTGATTCGTTTGAGCTCGTCTTCTACCGTACAGACGTGAATCTACCTTTCCTTCAGCCTGAGTCGGATTCACTTCACCGTTTACTACACACACGCAAACCCTGCCCAGATTTAAAAAGTAACGTATCGCGCTACTTTTTTAGGCATTAGTGCAATATTGTAACCTTACTTTTAAACTGTAACGTTCCCCAACACTGCTGATGTGAGTATTGAAAGTCATTTGAAAAATATTAATACTAAGGTGTTTATTTCCCAGTGATTTTGTTTAATTAACCAAAAAATATAATGAGTATAATATGCATTGAACTGGATGAATAATTGTGCAGAACATAATATTTCCCAGCTCTGAACACACTCAAATGTTGATCACAGAGCGTTTACTCTCTTCTGACAGAGCTGCGTTTACTAAGTGTCAGAAGAGAGCATTTTGAAATATATTATTTCATGTAATAATGTAAAAGTTCAGTGTATGGTGGCCTGTCCCTGATGGAAGCGCTGTGTGTGTGTGTGCAGGGAAGTGTTTCGCGGGCTCCGGGGATCTTCAGCGTCACGTGCGCTCTCACACAGGTGAGCGTCCCTACACCTGCGACACCTGCGGAAAGAGCTTCTCCCGCAGCGCAGTCCTGCGCAGACACCGCAGCGCTCACTGCAGCCGCGCAGACGCAGACGCCTGCAGGAGCACCGAGGAGCTGAGCAGCGGAGCGCTGTGGGGACGAGCCATGAAGACCCTGCAGAACCACACCGACACCGAGCACTGACCTGCGCTGTCTCTACATTAAACACTTTATGAATGTCCTGGAGTGATTCTTCCATCACGTGTGTGCGTGAGAGAGAGTGTGTGTGTGTGTGTGTGAGAGAGAGTGTGTGTGCGTGAGAGAGAGTGTGTGATCATCATGAGTTACTGACGGATACGGTTAAAGTGTTTGGAATCATTAAGATTTTTTAATGTTATTGAAAGTAATAAAAAACTGAAATATTATTAAATGTAAAACAGATGTTTTCTATGTGAATGAAACGTACTGTTTTTTTTATTAAATAATGCATATTGATATATTAACACAAATAGAGTACATAATTCACATCAGTTAAGTCTGTAAATGTTGTTTTCAGTTTAATTTTGACAATGCTGCTTACCTCCTGCGTGTGTGTGAGAGAGTATGTGTGAGAGAGAGTGTGTTTGTGCGTGAGAGAGTGTGTGAGAAAGTTTGTGTGACAGAGTGTGAGAGAGAGAGTGTGTGCGTGAGAGAGAGTGTGTGTGCGTGAGAGAGAGTGTGTGTGTGAGAAAGTTTGTGTGACAGAGTGTGAGAGAGAGTGTGTGTGCGTGAGAGAGTGAGAAAGTTTGTGTGTGTGTGTATGAGAGAGAGAGTGTGTGTGTGTGAGAGAGAGAGAGCGTGTGTGTGTATGAGAGAGAGAGAGAGTGTGTGTGTGTGTGAGAGAGAGAGAGAGAGTGTGTGTGAGAGAGAGAGTGTGTGTGAGAGAGAGAGAGAGAGTGTGTGTGTGTGTGAGAGATAGTGTGTGTGTGAGAGAGAGAGTGTGTGTGAGAGAGAGAGTGTGTGTGAGAGAGAGAGTGTGTGAGAGAGAGAGAGTATGTGTGTGTGTGTGTGTGTGTGAGAGAGAGAGAGTGTGTGTGTGAGCGTCTCACGCTGTAGATGAGGTGTGGATGACGGTGAAACATCTCTCGCTCTTGTCTCTTCAGGCTTTCGTCACAGTGCTCTTCTTCTTCAGCTGATCTGTTAATGACTTAAAGCAGGGTTCATTTATACAAAAACACGAACGACAGCAAATTAAAAGTCGTTTTTCTTGAGATCTCCACGCAGCGTGTCCATATCTTACACACTTAGGATAGTTAAGCCTTCTTATGATTTGATCTTTTAAGAGCGCTGTACTGTGAACTAGACGTGTCTGGAGAGGTTTAGCAGGACTGTCACACTTCAGAACTAACCCTAACTCCTTCATCTCGACATGTACCGCGCTACAGGGATCCCAGCACAGATGTTACCGCGGTAAAGTACCTTACTGCACTACAAAGACAGATTTAAAACGCATCAACGTTCAGTAAATGAAAGCAAGAATTCTAACCCCTCTATCCCCTCCAGAAGCCTGAGATCTGCTAGTGAGCGACGCCTCGTGGTCTCATCACAGAGAGGCTCAAAATCACTCTCCAGAACATTCTCTTTCACCGTTCCTGGCCGGTGGAATGATCTTCCCACCCCCATCCGGAATACTGGATCCCTGTCAATCTTCAAGCAACAACTGAAAACTCATCTCTTTCAACTCTACTTGACTATATAAAAAAAAAAAAAAAAACTTTCACTTTTTCAAAATCTTCATCTTTCTCTTTATCTTTCTCTCCTTCCCTTGCTAGCTTGTACTTATTTGAACAATGCCTGAGACTTGCTGTTATTGGCACTTCCTCTGTATGTTTGCCTCTTCAAGATTAATCGCTTTATGTACTCCCCAATTGTAAGTCGCTTTGGATAAAAGCGTCTGCTAAATGACTAAATGTAAATGTAACCCAAACCTCACCTGAGTCGCTTCAGACTGTTTCTAGAGCAGATCGTCCAATCAGAACCAGCGTCTGATCACATCAGCACAAACACACACAGACTCAACGGAGAACGGTTTATTGAATCTTATTTAATGATACACATACAGATGATTCATTACAGAGATAACACACACACTCTCTCTCACACACACACACACACACACACTCTCACACACATGCTCTCTCTCACTCACACGCGCGCTCTCTCTCTCTCACTCACACACACACTCACTCTCACAGACACGCGCGCGCTCTCTCTCACACACACGCGCGCGCGCTCTCTCTCACACGCACGCACGCACACACACCTCTCTCTCTCACACACACACGCACACACACACACTCTCTCTCTCACACACACACTCTCTCTCTCTCTCTCTCTCACACACTGCACGCACACTCTCTCTCTCACACACACACACTCTCTCTCTCACACACACACACACACACACACACAGATCCAGTTCGTGGCTCAGCCATCGTACCAGTCCAGAAACAGCAGTGAGAATGAACACATGACCAGGAAGAACAGAATCCAGACTCGGAACCCAGCGTTATTCTTAATCGCCTGACAGACACACACACACACACACCACTTATTAGTTACACATACTCCATTTATGCCACACTTAAATTTAAAATAATGCAATGTGTGCTTATTGGTTTTCTTACCTCTCTAATATCTTCATTTCCTTCTTTAACATTTTCTGTTGTACCAACAACCAGCTGATGAATGCTGTCGATCTCAGTCTCCTGTAACACACACACACACACACCGAGAGAGAGAGACACACCCCACACACACCGAGAGAGAGAGAGACACACACACACACACACAAAGAGAGAGAGACAAACACACAGAGAGAGAGACACACACACACAAAGAGAGAGAGACAAACACACAGAGAGAGAGACACACACACACACACACACACACAGAGAGAGAGACACACACACACATCAGTGACCCAAAGAGTATTTTGAACTGAGAATCTATTGGTTACATGATCCGTGATGTAACAGTCATTTGAATGTGATGAGATGTTTTCAACAGCTTATAAATTTAATATCTGATAACGGTTTCCTTAAAGCATTCAATAAATTATTCATAAATCTCAATTACTTTAGAAAAAAAAAGTCTCTGACCTGCTGTAGTACTTTCTCAGAGAAGATTTCCTGCAGACGAGAGATTTCCACAACCTTCCCTTCAATGTGCCTGTAACACACGCACACACAGAGACAGGCACACACACACGCACACACAGAGACAGGCACACACACACACACACAGAGACAGGCACACACACACACACAGAGACAGACACACACACACACGCACGCACAGAGACAGACAGACAGACACACACACACACACACGCAGACACACACAGAGACACAGAGACACACACAGAGAAAGACACACACACACACAGACAGACACACACGCAGACAGACACACAGAGACACAGAGACACACACGCAGACACACACAGAGACACAGAGACACACACACACACACACACACACACACACACACACACACAGACACACAGAGAGAGAGACACACACACACACAGAGACAGACAGACACACACACACACACAGAGAGAGACACACACAAACATAGACACACACAGACAGACACAGGCACACACACAAACAGAGACACACACACACACACACACACACACACACACACACAGAGACAGACAGACAGACACACAAATAAACACACACACACACACACACACACACACACAAAGAGACATAGACAGACACACACAGAGACAGACAGACACACACACACACATTATCATCTGTGTGCAGCACTACAGTTTCTCCAGTCACTCTTCTGACAGTAAGAATAAAATCACTTACTCTCTAATCAATATTGGTGTGTGTGTGTGTAATGAGTGTCGTCTTGGTCAGGATGATAAAAACAGCACAATCTCACCTGACTTCATCCAGCAGACTGTTCATCTCCCCGACCAACCTCTGATTCTCCTGCTCGAACTGACACACACACACACACACAGTTCATCATGATGCTGTGTAACATTGATGCAGTGATCACTCTGTGTGAGTGTGTGTGAGTGAGTGAGTGTGAGTGTGTCTGTGAGACAGAGAGTGTTTGTGTGTGTGCGTGCGTGTCTGTGTGTTTGTGTGTACCATCTGTATTTCCTCTGGTGAAAGATCATCCTCAGCTCTGTTGTCCTCCCACAGATCCACATTACTGTCTGAGACCGCTTTATCTGCAACACACACACATTACTCATGGGACACTGGCAGTACTGCACAAAAAATCTGTACAGAGTGTGTATAATATGTGTGTGTATAGGATGCTACTCCTCAGGTACAACTCTGAGACTTCAACATCCACCTAGAAAAGCCCCGGGCTGCTGACTTCAACACTCTGCTTGCTTGCTTGCTCGCTCACACACACACACACACACACACACACACACACACACACACACACACACACACACACACACACACACACACACACGCACACACGCGCGCGCACACACACACTCACACTCAGACGCACACACTCACGCGCTCGCACACACGCGCGCGCGCACACACACACACTCAGACACTCAGACGCACACACACACACGCGCGCACATCTCATTTGACCTCAAGCGCGTGTCTACTACAGCTGCTCACATATCAGGTAACCAACTTGACCTCATCTACACACGCTACCACTCCACTCACAACACTTCAGTTACTCCACTGCACACCTCCTCGTCACTTCCAACCTCACACCGACTCCAGACACAACACACACTCCACCTTTCGGCACACTCTCTCCCTCTCTCCTATCCTCTCTGGTTTCATCCTCTCTTCCTCCACCCTCTCAGTTCTCAGCACTGGACACTAACACTGACCCTCATCCGGATCAGAACGCACCTCCTCTGCCCCCGGGCTGCTGAGGTTCTCCGGGAACATCGTTCTAGACTCAAGGCTGCAAATAAAAACCCTCTTCTGACCTTAGTGTATATCATTAACTCCTCTCCTCCTTCTCTGCAAGTGCCTCCGCTGCTAAAACAACACTAACAACTGTTCTGACTCACACACTTTTCAAA
>JAPDDM010000262.1:127500-197500 GCA_027474115.1 Schizopygopsis malacanthus | reverse complement strand
ATTTAGCGGACGCTTTTATCCAAAGCGACTTACAGTGCATTCAGGCTATACATGTTTTTGTCAGTACATGTGTTCCCTGGGAATCGAACCCACAACCTTTGCGCTGCTAACGCAATGCTCTAACCACTGAGCCACAGGAACACACAGGTTAATTACTAACGTTACATAAACAGCGTGCGTGGCGCTCGTCTCAACGAGGACATACTTATATGAACAATATCTCCAGAACTGTTCTGAGAGTCACTTAACGAGCATTTGAGTAAAACTAGCCTCATATCATATATAGGGATGTGCATTTTAAGCAAAAGTAATATTCGATAATCGCTGGGTATTATTCGATTACTATTCGAAAATCGCTCCCCTCCCACGCATGCACACGCCCACCCACCCACGCGCACAAACACACACACGCGCACACACACACACACACACACAGAGAGAGAGAGGGGGAGAGAGACCATCCAGGCTTTCAATCTGTATGATAAACTGTTTAATTAATTAGAGAATAGTCTATCTTAACCCAAGAAAATGAATGGTTGTAAAGTATGAGTGCTGAAACATATTAATATAACTTAACCTAATAACGGCATTTATTAACGGAACAGTCCGTCGATTATCAACTGCTCATAAGGCTAGGACATTTCTATTTTAAAAATGAGCATGAACATTCATATTATTAAAAAGAAAATCTTAAATCTGATTAATGCATCAATGAATATTAGGCCTAAAACATATTGCGCGCTAAACAGAATATCATTCTTAAAACATATTACGCGCTAAAACATTGTGAACCGCCTGAATGACGGCACTTATTATGTGAACATTAATTGTAACGTCTGTCTTCATAACAATAACCTATTTCATATATATAAATATATTAAATAAACAAGGGAAGGAATATAGATCCCTGCAGCTTCTCAGAATTCTCCGTCTGAGCCCGTGTCTCTCTCTCTCTCTCTAGCTAAGCCATTTAAATAGTTCAGTTTTGGTTTTTAGTAGCAAATTGGTCATTATTTTGTTTCCTTTCTTTATTAATTTAATTTAGAAATATGACTGGAACATCTTATTTTTGTTAAATTCAAGTTTTTTTTTTTTAAATACCAAGCGGCCAGCGCACGTTTGATCAGTTTATCCTTCTCAAATAAATAACTAAATAATTAACGTCATAATACTTTAAGAATAAAGTCAAAATTACGATCATGAAATCATGTTACATTGCCTGAAGTTAAAGTGAAAATTACACCTGTATACTCTGCCAAAAAAATAATAATAAGTGTGGAATCCAACCTGTCATTCTTCACATTTAACACGAAAAACAACACAAATATTTTGCATATAAATATAATATATCAACCAGTGGAATATTACGTTATTATTTCAGCAAAAAACGAATAATTTGAATGCAGGGAGCTCGTCACGGCTTCATTAATGGGAAACAGCACGTGAAGGCGTTTTGTTAACTTTGGTTTATTATTTTGAGTTGTTTGGGACGCTGTAACAAACGGCCCTCTCGCAATATATTGTTTAACATCTATTGATCACGCAATCAGCCTGCACGTATCAGAAGTTCCGTTCTCTAGCGTGGTTAGCGCTCACACTATAGTGTGTGTGTGTGTATTGTGTATGTGTGCCGCGCCCGAGTGCCGACAGTGCAGTTTGTGTTCAAGCACGCATGCTCTAAAATAAATCTGTGCATCTGTACTTCAGTATATAAATTCAATATAGATGAATTATTGCTAAAGTTACTTGCCAAGAGGGGTAGTTTGACATACTTCTTGTATTTGCCCGTTCAGGCGCCTCGCGGTGTCAGAGACGCAGCTGTCGGTGCTCGCGCTGTTCACACAGAACAGAACACAACGCGCATGTACTGAAAGGAGTTGTCTTTCGCGCCCAAATGCTTTTTAATCGCTTACATTTTTAAACAAATAAGGCTTAAAAACGCATGCAAATGATACAATTTCGTGACCACCTGCAGTGGCTCGATCTGGCAAGTGACAAATCCGAGCGTCCTTCACGCCATCGGACAGTCTTTAGTGTCAAGCCCTGGTACACCTTTAGAAAATAATCGCACAACCTAATCGATATTCTATAATTAAATAGAATATTCGAATATTCGAAAATCGTGACCCATCCCTAATTATATACACACAGAACTATTCACGGCAGCCCGTCAAAATAAAAGTCTAAACTAGCCTCGTATCATATACACACCAGAGCATGTGAGCGGAGCGGAGCGTGGATCGAGCGAGGAGCGGAGCATGCAAAATATAGTCGGAGCGCGGAGCGGGTTTTTATCCAAAGGCTGGAGCGATCGCTCTGTCTCGCTCCGGTTCTGCTCTGATACCGCTCACACCACGAGCCTAGGGCATGCACAAATCCACCCTGAATTCACCTGTGCCTTCAACAATTAACAAAACCATCAGCCTATACTTTCAAAATCGTTCGTTGTGAAGGAGTATTTTAATTCTCGTTAGATATTCCAGTAACGAGAGTTCGTTAAATATTTCCAAAACCAAACCGACAGGTCATAGGCTACAGGTGCACAATTCCTGTCAAAAAAATAGATGATAATGTTAAACATGATCAGGAATGTGGTGATATATATGTTCTATTTTGACTGATGTTGCTGTGAGTTCTTTATAGGATATAGGCTGCGAGGCGGGCGCGTCGCGGAGCGTGTTTGCAGCGTGTTGATTTTCCTTTCCGCACCCATGTTAACAGATTAGAGCAGCCACATTGCCTGCGGAATACGCGCGTATCAGGTGTGGTCCAACCATGCCGCAACTGCGGCTCCACGACAGAATAGAAGTGAAGCGGATTTTTTCCGCAGCAGTCACGCAACAAACCCGCTCCACGTCTGCCACGCAGACAGTGTGTCGGAGGCGTAAGGCTTCGGTTGAAAACGGCAGGTCTTAGGCATGCAGAGTAATTTTAAATTTGAGCGAGCGTGGAGCGATTTCTCCGGAGCGGGATGAAATTGTAGATGAGCGGGGAGCGGAATTGAGCGGAGCGATCTGGTCCGACTTTGAGCGGTGGAGCGGGGGAGCGAACACCCACGTGAGCGGGGAGCGGAAATTCTCACCGCTCAGCTCCGCTCACATGCTCTGATACACACAGAACTATTCACGGCCACCCGTCAAAATAAAAGTCTAAACTAGCCTCGTATCATATACACACAGAACTATTCACGGCCACCCGTCAAAATAAAAGTCTAAACTAGCATCATATCATATACACACAGAACTATTCACGACAAACTGTCAAAATAAAAGTCTAAACTAGCCTCGTATCATATACACACAGAACTATTCACGGCAACCCGTCAAAATAAAAGTCTAAACTAGTCTCGTATCATATACACACAGAACTATTCACGGCAACCCGTCAAAATAAAAGTCTAAACTAGCCTCGTATCATATACACACAGAACTATTCACGGCAACCCGTCAAAATAAAAGTCTAAACTATCGTCGTATCATATACACACAGAACTATTCACGGCAACCCGTCAAAATAAAAGTCTAAACTAGCCTCATATCATATCATATACACACAGAACTATTCACGACAACCTGTCAAAATAAAAGTCTAAACTAGCCTCGTATCATATACACACAGAACTATTCACGGCAACCCGTCAAAATAAAAGTCTAAACTAGCCTCGTATCATATACACACAGAACTATTCACGGCAACCCGTCAAAATAAAAGTCTAAACTAGCCTCGTATCATATACACACAGAACTATTCACGGCCACCCGTCAAAATAAAAGTCTAAACTAGCATCATATCATATACACACAGAACTATTCACGACAAACTGTCAAAATAAAAGTCTAAACTAGCCTCGTATCATATACACACAGAACTATTCACGGCAACCCGTCAAAATAAAAGTCTAAACTAGTCTCGTATCATATACACACAGAACTATTCACGGCAACCCGTCAAAATAAAAGTCTAAACTAGCCTCGTATCATATACACACAGAACTATTCACGGCAACCCGTCAAAATAAAAGTCTAAACTAACGTCGTATCATATACACACAGAACTATTCACGGCAACCCGTCAAAATAAAAGTCTAAACTAGCCTCATATCATATCATATACACACAGAACTATTCACGACAACCTGTCAAAATAAAAGTCTAAACTAGCCTCGTATCATATACACACAGAACTATTCACGGCAACCCGTCAAAATAAAAGTCTAAACTAGCCTCGTATCATATACACACAGAACTATTCACGGCAACCCGTCAAAATAAAAGTCTAAACTAGCCTCGTATCATATACACACAGAACTATTCACGGCCACCCGTCAAAATAAAAGTCTAAACTAGCATCATATCATATACACACAGAACTATTCACGACAAACTGTCAAAATAAAAGTCTAAACTAGCCTCGTATCATATACACACAGAACTATTCACGGCAACCCGTCAAAATAAAAGTCTAAACTAGTCTCGTATCATATACACACAGAACTATTCACAGCAACCCGTCAAAATAAAAGTCTAAACTAGCCTCGTATCATATACACACAGAACTATTCACGGCAACCCGTCAAAATAAAAGTCTAAACTAACGTCGTATCATATACACACAGAACTATTCACGGCAACCCGTCAAAATAAAAGTCTAAACTAGCCTCATATCATATCATATACACACAGAACTATTCACGACAACCTGTCAAAATAAAAGTCTAAACTAGCCTCGTATCATATACACACAGAACTATTCACGGCAACCCGTCAAAATAAAAGTCTAAACTAGCCTCGTATCATATACACACAGAACTATTCACGACAACCCGTCAAAATAAAAGTCTAAACTAGCCTCGTATCATATACACACTAGGGCTGCAACAAACGATTATTTTGATAATCGATTAATCTAACGATTATTAGAACGATTAATCGATTAATCATCGATTATCCCAATGACTAATCAGTAGGTTTTGAATGATTATTCAGCTTTTGCAACTAGTTAAAACATTGAGTTATACATATTCTAAGTAATAAATAAAAATCACTTCAGTTTTGAAACAGTTTTAATGAACTTTGAACCAACTGAACAGGTTACTCTCTTTAAGTTTTCTGATTCTGTCCAACTCAAATCACACAAATACTCACCAAGCATTGTTTAACTTTTTTGTTTCCTTTCAATATAAAAATAAATAAATAAGCTACAATACAGATTTTTTTTTTTTTTTTTAAGTAAACAAATCTCTTGACAGCAGCATTAAGCAGCATTTCTATGACAACAGTTCAGTTTAACAAAAAGCACTCCAACATTTTTTTGGATTGTCAAATAAGTGCTGAGTTAAAGTGAAGAAAGGTCAGCATGTCAACGTGTTCATGTGACAAGCTTGCTCTTTTTTGTGAGCAAATGTTTCCTGCAGCAGAGAAGATCCGTTCTGCTGGAGTGAATGAGGCAGGAATGCATAGAAAAGAAGCAGAGAGACATTCTCATAAGTAACTGACATGATATCATTCTTCCTAACATCTCCTTTTGTAAGTTGTCATGAATATGGAACAAAATAAAGGCAAGTGATACGTCTTCATTTAACGTACCTCTCTTATAATCACTTTCCTCTTATGTAATACCAAATAGTGTTATACTAATCAAAACAGTCCTGACTCCTAAGCTCGATCAAGCTTTATTCTTTGCAAAACAAATAATATTACTGTAATTATATTATTATTGTTGTTATTATCATTACTATTATTATTGCATTCTCTAATAAAAAGATTTACTGCTAGTTAGTTAGCTGTAGATGGAGAACATTCACCTCTCTCCTGCTCTTGCTCCGGGATGTTTCCTCTTTAAATGCTCCAGCATGCAGGTTGTGCTGCCGTGAAAGGCAAGTTCCGCCTTGCATGTATTGCACACAACCGCAGTTTTGTGAAACTTTCCCACACCTTACTTGTTCGAACTCTTTTGCACTCCATCATAATTCGCGCTGTGTGTCCTTCTACTGGAATAGCATTCAGGAGGGCTGCATACACTCTAGCGCTACAGCGCCATAGCGGTCAAATTGTGTTATTGTAGGCCCTTACATTAGGTCACGTGATCAAACGATTACTCGACAACAAGAAAATTTGTCGACAATTTTTTATTGTCGACGTTGTCGACAATTTTTTATTGCCGACGTTGTCGACTATATCGACTAATCGTTTCAGCCCTAATACACACAGAACTATTCACGACAACCCGTCAAAATAAAAGTCTAAACTAGCCTCATATCATTTACACACAGAATTATTCACGGCAACCCGTCAAAACAAAAGTCGGTTTTAACTTATTAAAGACATTGTGCCAGAAATAGGCTATATTAATGTTATTTAGTGGAATGTATGTAATACCACTACTGTTGAAAAACAATAAAACTTATTTTTTAAAGATTTAAAATCACTAAATATTTAAACTTGAATCCCCTTTATAGCCAAAAATGTAAATGTTTAATTTTCATTAATTAAAATATAAAATTAGATCAATGTCTTATGCCTTCATGTGATAACCAGTAAAAGTGCGTGCGTCTGTGTCTGCGTGTGTGCGTCTGTGTGTCTGCGTGCATCTGTGTGTCTGCGTGCGTCTGTGTCTGCGTGCATCTGTGTCTGCGTGCGTGCGTCTGTGTGTCTGCGTGCGTGCGTCTGTGTGTCTGCGTGCGTCTGTGTCTGCGTGCGTGCGTCTGTGTGTCTGCGTGCGTCTGTGTGTCTGCGTGCGTCTATGTCTGCGTGCGTGCGTCTATGTCTGCGTGCGTCTATGTCTGCGTGCGTCTGTCTGCCTGCGTCTGCGTGCGTGCGTCTGTGTCGTGTCTGCGTGCGTCTGTGTGTCGTGTCTGCGTGCGTCTGTGTCGTGTCTGCGTGCGTCTGCGTGTCGTGTCTGCGTGCGTCTGCGTGTCGTGTCTGCGTGCGTCTGCGTGTCGTGTCTGCGTGCGTCTGCGTGTCGTGTCTGCGTGCGTCTGCGTGTCGTGTCTGCGTGCGTCTGCGTGTCGTGTCTGCGTGCGTCTGCGTGTCGTGTCTGCGTGCGTCTGCGTGTCGTGTCTGCGTGCGTCTGTGTGTCGTGTCTGCGTGCGTCTGCGTGTCTGCGTGCATCTGTGTGTCGTGTCTGCGTGCGTCTGTGTGTCATGTCTGCGTGCGTCTGTCTGTCGTGTCTGCGTGCGTCTGTGTGGGTCTGTGCGTCTGCGTGCATCTGCGTGCGTCTGTGTGCCGTGTCTGCGTGCGTCTGTGTGTCGTGTCTGCATGCGTCTGTGTCGTGTCTGCATGCGTCTGCGTGGGTCTGTGTGTCGTGTCTGCATGCGTCTGTGTGTCGTGTCTGCATGCGTCTGCGTGGGTCTGTGTGTCGTGTCTGCGTGGGTCTGTGTGTCGTGTCTGCGTGGGTCTGTGTGTCGTGTCTGCGTGGGTCTGTGTGTCGTGTCTGCGTGGGTCTGTGTGCGTCTGCGTGTCGTGTCTGCTTGCGTCAGCGTGTCGTGTCTGCGTGCGTCAGCGTGTCGTGTCTGCGTGCGTCTGCGTGTCGTGTCTGCGTGCGTCTGTGTCTGCGTGTGTCGTGTCTGTGTGTCGCATCTGCGTGCGTCTGTGTGTCGCGTCTGCGTGCGTCTGTGTGTCGTGTCTGCGTGCGTCTGCGTGTCGTGTCTGCGTGCGTCTGTGTGTCTGCGCATCTGTGTGTCGCATCTGTGTCGCGTCTGCGTGCGTGTCGCGTCTGCGTGCGTCTGTGCGCATCTGTTTGTCTGTGTGCATCTGTGTGTCGCGTCTGTGTGTCGCGTCTGCGTGTCGTGTCTGCGTGCGTCTGTGTGTCGTGTCTGTGTGCGTCTGTGTGTCGTGTCTGTGTGCGTCTGCGTGTCGTGTCTGCGTGCCGTGTCTGCGTGCAAACAAAAAGTAATTTGATTAGTAGATTTTAAATACAAAACTTGGTGAAACGATGTATGATTTAACCGTGATCATTTAAGCCACCATAACTGTGACAATAAATATTCTCTAGAAATCACAAATTTGAAACATTTAAAGCGGTCAAAAATAATCAATCTCTCAAATTATTCCAAACCTGTCACTCATTCTTTACACATCCTTTCGTCTGCTGGTCACAAAAACATAAGACGGAGTCTAATTACACTGCTGTCTGGAAACCGCTAATATTACTCAGACTTAATTAATCTTCCTCAGTCATCATAAGTGTGCACTTGATTTGACCACAGCACTATATCACACAAACGATGATATTAATGCATATAAAACACATAGAATGTATCAATAATGAGCTTTAACGTTATAATTAGAATTGTTGTTGGTACTAAATAAACTCTAACATTATTAACGTCATGAATACATCGCGAGAAAGCTAAAATCGCGGTTAAATGAGCGAATGTTTCTGTCAGTGTATGTTAACGTTATATATCTCACCACTTCTCTGGCTCTGCCCCCGAAACCGTCTTTCGGTCTCGGTCTGGCTCTCTTCGCTCCGCCGGTATCGTCTTTGGTGGATGGATCGATCAATCCGAGCGCTTTATTCCGAGTTTTCACCGTTTTCACGCTCGCTTTGAAGACTAATGTTATGTCGGCGGCCATGGCGGACACGTCGGCGCTCTGACGTCACTCGCGCGCGCAGAGCGGAAGCTGTAACTTAGTCCACTCATCAGCGTACTGGCTTCTGCGAGTAGTGTTCTAGTATGCGGCTTTCCCGCGTCGACACGGAAATATCAAATATTATATCTCAACTTATTTCAAACTATTCACCTTTCCACAAATGTCTTTAAAAGTTCTTACGTCGGAGCAGAAAGTCTTACATTCATTAAGTCACTGCATTAAATATAATAATAATAATAATATCTTCCATTATTTTGAATAAACATCTACACATTTTAATTCAAGATTATTTTGCTGGAAATCTTGATTTCTAAAATAAATAAATAAATACAGTTATGTTTATAATTACTACTAATAATTAGAACTAATATCTGCCAATGGGGGGGGGGGGGGGGGGGGGGTCACGTGTCAGTCATTCTTGAAAACAGGTGGTGAAACACGTACACACACAGGCAGACACAGACACACACACAGGCAGACACAGACACACACACACACACACACACAGACACAGACACACACACACACAGAGAGAGAGACACACACGTACGCACACAGGCAGACACAGACACACACACACACACACACACACAGACAGACACACAGAGAGAGAGAGAGAGAGACACACACACAGACACACAGACAGAGACACACACACACACACACACACACACAGACAGAGACACACACACACACACACACACACACACACACACACACAGACAGAGACACACACACACACAGACACAGGCACACATCCACATAAAGAGAGAGAGAGACGCACACAGGCAGACACAGACACACACACACGCACACACACACACACACACACAGAGAGCGAGAGACAGACACACACACACACACACACAGAGAGAGAGAGAGACACACACACAGAGAGAGACAGACACACAGAGAGAGAGAGACACACACACACACACACACACACACACACACACAGACAGAGACAACACACACACACACACAGAGAGAGATAGAGAGACACACACACACACACACACACACACACACACACACACACAGACACACATACACATAGAGAGAGAGAGAGAGACGCACACAGGCAGACACAGACACAGACACACACACAAACACACACACACACACACACACACACACACACACACACACAGAGAGAGAGACACGCACACGCACACACAGACACAGACAGAGACACACACAGAGACGACACACAAGCAAATGATGACAAAATTATTATTATCCCTTTCATTTTTATTGCGAAACCAGATCTGGAACGCTCTCACAAATTTCCCTACATGTCCGCATGATGTTATTTGTACTCCATGAACATGCTAAGAAATGTTTTGAATGTTCTTTTAATAACATTATGATCCTGAGATTCTGACCCGTGTCTTATGTGTTGTTCTTTAAAATGTTCACACGTGGAAAATGTTTGCTAATTTTAATTTAGTGTACTTGTGTTTTCTGAATGAGAACATGGTCAACAAGCCGTAACCTAAAAATTTATTCTGGAGGTTAACAGCTAAATGTATGACAGCGGCTTGTGACGCCGGAAGACACAAGAACACAAAACACTGAAATTATTTAATAATCATAATAATATTTTTTATTTATATAGCGCCATTCCGGCACCCAAGGAACAGAGACATGTATACATCAATACCAGAAGACATAACATACCAAGAGCTGACAGTAATATACAGAAACCACTTACAAGATTAGATTAGAGACTGAAGATAAACAAAGTACAATTCACAGACTATGCACTGAAGAGTAATACTCTTTAAGAGGGTTTTAAAGGAGAGAAGGGAAGACGCCTGACGGATGTTTTGGAGCGATCTAGGAGCATCAACACTGAAAGCCCTACATCCCATAATCACGAAGAAACTTAGGGGTCACTAACAATCACTCACTAGAAGTCTTAAGGAGCGGGCAGGTACACAAGGCAGAAGTAAATCAGATAAATAAGTAGGACCAAGGTTACGGAGAGCGATATATGTGAACATTAGTATCTTGTAGTTTATACGCAAGCAAACCGGGAGCCAGTGAAGATGATAGAGGATAGGAGTAATGTGAGTAATCAAGCGAGCTAAAGAGTTATGAACATGTTTGATATTATTAGCCATAAAGAAGTGAGTTACAGTAATCTAATTGTGACGTAACAAAGGCATGTATAACAGTTTCAACATCCCGAGAGAGGATCGAATACGAGAGATATTACGTAGATGGAAAAAAGCTGTCTTTACCAATGTGATCATTGACTGAAAGAGTGGAATCAATGAGAACACCAAAGATTGTGAACATTAGTGGAGGGCATAATCAGATCATCATCCAGATCCATCAGTTGACTAGAATGCTTAGATACAACAGCTTTAGAGCCAATCGGAATCACCTCATTTTATCAGAGTTAAATCTAAGGTTCCTTGATGCAATTTGTTAACGTAGGTGGAGGAAAGGTGTGCTAAAATAAATCTGAATGTCATCTGCGTAGAAGGTAAAGTTAAACCCATGGTGCTTGGTTATTTGTCCAATTGGTAGCATATAAATGGTGAAGAGGAGAGGACCCAACACAGAACCTTGAGGTACACCAGAACTGATGGGTTTGGTAGATGATCTGGGATTCTGGTGTATAAAAAATTGTTATTATTGAAAGTTATAATAATTGTGACACTGATAAAACATAATTGACTGTTTGGATCAACAAAAATATAGACAAGCACAGAAACACTTAGCAGGACTCACACACACTGATCTTATGGTCTATATTACACATTTATACTGATTCATGTTATTACACAGACAGAAGTTAAGCTGCAGTATTATAGTCATGAAGAGAAAAGAAGAGACTCTGTAACATCTCACTGTTATTAATTCATCATGCAGCTCAAAGCATTATGGGTAGAATCTCTTATCAGTCTATTCTGATTCATCAACACAGTTTCACTGATCCACCATTAAAAAACAATCCAAACCCAAACCCAGGATAGAGCGTCTGAGTGAATGTGGTCTGGACTGTGTGGATGAGGTTCATTGTGTCAGAGACGCTGTAGAAGGACAGAGTTCCTGCGCCGTGATCCACAAACACTCCTATTCTCCTGCTGGTGGACTTCACAGAGAGACGAGTCTCTATGTTATTGTGTCTGAATGAGTAACTGAAGGGAGAGCAGTACAAACTCCAGGACTGATCATTATATCCAAACCAACACTCATCACCTCCCTTCCTGCTGATGCTCTTATATGACACTGATATACACACATCTCCACTCCACTGCAGCTCCCAGTAACAGCGTCCACACACACTCTCTCTACACAACACCTGATAATACTCATCAAATCTGTCTGGATGATCAGGATACGACTGATCTGTGCCAGTGTAAGTAATCACTCTGTTTCTCTCAGACAGACGGAGGCGTTTATTCACTGTGTTCAGATCCAGAGTGAGCTGATGGGAATCTGATGGAGATAAAACACATCAGAATCAGGAATTATGAATCGGTGATATTTTCATGTATCTGCACTCTTCATGTTCAGTGTCTCAGTACAGATCAGTGGTGAAGCTACGGTTGGGTCCAGGTGGGCAATGCCACCCAGTCAGAAGCTGGTCATTTTCCAGATGAATGTTATTAAATGTAATAAACGTATAGTTTCAATATAACTTCATATATGTACTTTAAAATCTATTTATCGTAAGGTTTCATGGTCAATTACAGGCGAGTTCTTAATTTTCCATCTTCCTATAGGTGCATACCTTACGCTTATCAAAATTATGATTTAATTAGTGCTGGGCGGTATGACCAAAAATGTATATCTGTCACAGTTTGTCTTCCTCTGCCTTTGTCTCCTCACCCTTATATGGTCCTTCCTGTTCCCAATCATTATTTATTAGTCCCCATCTGTGTCTTGATTTCGTCCCAGGTGTTTCCAGTCATGTTCCCCTTCAAATAGTCTGTTCTGCCCCATGTTTGTTGTGGATTATTGTTAATGTCTGATCGTCAAAGAGTGTGTGTACCTGTCTCCGTCATCTCCATGTTTCTGTTATTAAATGTTCAATAGAAGTTCCTCGTCTCCTCGTTCCGTGTTCCTGGCTCCTCCGTGCAACCTCCAGACGCAAATCACGACAGAATAATCCACCTTACAAGATGGAGTTCACCGGCGTCTGCAGCTCACCGAGCCCGGCGTTTGCGGGAAGTCTGCCGCTGTCCGCGGCTAGCACGAGCCCGTCACCGTTCGCGGCAAACGGAAGCCCGCTGGTGTCTCTGCTGGCTCCGCCCAGCTCATCTTCTTCGCCGCTGGTCCTGCCCAGCCCGTCTTCGTCTCCACTGGTTCCGACCAGTTCCGCGCTACCCGAGCGCCCCCAGGTACCCCTGGGTTTGTTAGTAGTTTTTGAGGGGATGGTTTGGAGCCCAGACCCAGAGCCTGCTCCTCACCAGCTCTCTCTAGCGCCTGCTCCTCGCCAGCGCCCTCCGGTGCCTGCTCCTCGCCAGCGCCCTCCGGTGCCTGCTCCTCGCCAGCGCCCTCCGGTGCCCGCTCCTCGCCAGCGCCCTCCGGTGCCCGCTCCTCGCCAGCGCCCTCCGGTGCCCGCTCCTCGCCAGCGCCCTCCGGTGCCTGCTCCTCGCCAGCGCCCTCCGGTGCCCGCTCCTCGCCAGCGCCCTCTGGTGCCCGCTCCTCGCCAGCGCCCTCTGGTGCCCGCTCCTCGCCAGCGCCCTCTGGTGCCCGCTCCTCGCCAGCGCCCTCCGGTGCCTGCTCCTCGCCAGCGCCCTCCGGTGCCTGTTCCTCGCAAGTGCTTTCCACAGCAACCACGAGAATCAGCACTTCCGGAGCGCCCCCAAGAGTTGGTTCCGTCCGGCTCACCGATGCCTCCGCTGGTTCCGTCCAGCTCACCGATGCCTCCGCTGGTTCCGTCCAGCTCACTGTTGCTTCCGCTGGTTCCGTCCAGCTCACCAAGGCCTCCGCTGGTCCCGTCCAGCTCACCGATGCCTCCGCTGGTTCCGTCCAGCTCATCGATGCCTCCGCTGGTTCTGCCCAGCTCACCGATGCCTCCACTGGTTCCGCCCAGCTCACCGATGCCTCCGCTGGTCCCGTCCAGCTCACCGATACCTCCGCTGGTCCCGTCCAGCTCACCCTGGCCTCCGCTGGTCCTGTCCAGCTCGCCTTCTGCGCTTCCCGAGCGCCCCCGAGACTCAGCGCTTCCCGAGCGCCCACGAGAGTCTGCGCTTCCCGAGCGCCCACGAGAGTCTGCGCTTCCAGAGCGCCCCAGAGACTCGGCACTATCCGAGTGCCTACGAGACTCAGCTCTTTCCGAGTGCCCACGAAAATCAGCGCTTCCAGAGCGCCCCCAAGAGTTGGTCCCGTCCAGCTCACCTTTGCCTCCGCTGGTCCCGTCCAGCTCACCTTGGCCCACGCTGGTCCCGTCCAGCTCACCTGGGCCTCCGCTGGTCCCGTCCAGCTCACCCTTACCTCCACTGGTCCCGTCCAGCTCACCCTTACCTCCGCTGGTCCCGTCCAGCTCACCTTTCCCTCCGCTGGCCCTGTCCAGCTCGCCTTCCACGGCTCCTGAGCGCCCCCCTGAGATGGGGAGCTTCCCCAAGAAAATTTTGGGGGGGAGCTACCCTCCATGGCCACCTGAGTCCCCGGATCCGCCGTGGCCGCCGGAGTCCCCGGATCCGCCGTGGCCGCCTGAGTCCCCGGATCCGCCGTGGCCGCCTGAGTCCCCGGATCCGCCGTGGCCGCCTGATCCGCCATGGCCGCCGGAGTCCCCGGATCCGCCATGGGTCCCGGAACGGGCACCGCCCTGGAGGCCACCTGTCCGGTCTCCTAGAATCTTGAGGCCTCCAGAGCGCCCACCCCCCCTCCCCTTTCGATGTCATATGGCGCGGGACGCGCCAATTGGAAGGGGGGGGTAATGTCACAGTTTGTCTTCCTCTGCCTTTGTCTCCTCACCCTTATATGGTCCTTCCTGTTCCCAATCATTATTTATTAGTCCCCATCTGTGTCTTGATTTCGTCCCAGGTGTTTCCAGTCATGTTCCCCTTCAAATAGTCTGTTCTGCCCCATGTTTGTTGTGGATTATTGTTAATGTCTGATCGTCAAAGAGTGTGTGTACCTGTCTCCGTCATCTCCATGTTTCTGTTATTAAATGTTCAATAGAAGTTCCTCGTCTCCTCGTTCCGTGTTCCTGGCTCCTCCGTGCAACCTCCAGACGCAAATCACAACAATATCACTGTATTTTTCTAAATTATAAAAGTTTCACGGTATATGTGAAATTAATTTTTTTCATGCATGACCGGGTGTTAACCACATTTTCTACTGACTGAGGAAAAACTGCAGTAGATTGACTTAGGATGCCATATTTTAGTGTCATGATGAGTGAATATTGTAGAAAAAGTCCACAATAAATTCAGGGGTTAAAGCAAAAAAAAAAAAGTGGACTGAAAATATTTCCTCGGCCAAACCCCTTTCCACAGCATACGGCTACAGTCACACACACAGTTTAAGAGCGGTGCTTTTCTTCTTGTAGTTAGGAGCGCTTGTCCTCCTAACTTAATAAATTTAGGAGTGCCTTCTGATCAATAATACAAATTCTGATCAAAAATTAGCCTTCCGAATACGCGGTGACATTTGACTCCTTAAAGTGACTTTTTCTTTTTACCTTTGCAATGGCATAATTTTCATCTGTCAAATTCAAAAATGTATGTTTATAAGCTTTTTAACTTTATTTTTAAAACAATATAATAAGAAGTACAATAAGACACATAAGTTGCCAATCATGAAATTATAATACAAAAATAATTTGTACTACAGAGGTGGCACAGAAGAACACAAAAGTGGCTTGTAGGTACATTTTCAGTCGTTTAATGAGAGCCTCATTAAACGACTGAAAATTTACCTACAAGCCACTTTTGGCTTTTTTACAAGAGGTGGCATGAGTGCAATTACATTCATAGATTCATGTGGACATTAATGTTTTAAATATACATTTGCTTTTAGAGATACACAACGGCTCAGCTGTTACTTTATTTGGAACTATTTTCGTTGATGGTACAGAGCAAAATCATGCAGTACTTGTTTATTGATCTGTTGTATTAAATCAATATATCACATTTGCAAACTCCCCTTATAATTATTAAAAGCTGTCTCCTGATCGTGATCTGTGGGCGCACAGAAATCAAGAGCGCGTTATGAGCTCTCAAGACTCAAAAGCACGTGCAAATGTGATGCATTCTGTCGGAACCTGCGGGAATGAGTATAATTATTATTAATAGCCGCAATCCCGCGCCGAAATTCATCTCTGTGTTCTCTGCTAAGAACCCGACTGAATGATGCGAGTGTCGTTACTATGTTGTCAGCCGTGGCAGGGATGATTTTTGGTGTGCTAGCAGAACAACAACAGTGCGCTACAGTATTTAGGGTATTTAGGGTCTAAGGCGGGAACCCTGCAATTGACGGGAATCCGTCGTATCGACGGAGAACTTTAGTTTGTGAGAGACACGGGAGCTGATGGACGGTGGATATTTGTGGTGGTCGATGTGGATATTGTGGATGACTTCTTCTCTCTCATCGCATTCTACGAGTGCTTCAGTTTCGGAACTTTCACGCTTAGTAACACATACAGCTGTATCCTCTCCACAGTGCAACAGTGAAAAGAGACCCCTCTCTAATGGTGCCGCGTTCAGAACGTTATTTAAACGACATATACCATTATTGCGGTATTTTAAAAATTAATATCATAAGAAAAATAAACACCAGTATATGGTATGAACTGGTATACCGCTCAGCACTAGATTTAATGATGTTAACGACGTGAGGACGTGCACGTTTGAAAATAGTGTTTCTTCAAGATTCAAGGTTTTATTCGTCACATACTCAATTATACAGAATATAAATAAGTAGTGAAATTTAAGTCAGGTGTTGAATTTGAAAATAGTGAAACAAACCTTATTCAATCTTTTACAAAGTATAAATTGGATATCCCAAATGAAACTGGTCTTAGCACTGAATCCAGACCACCAACAAATGAAACCAGATCACCGGGTGATGGATTTATAGATCGGAAACGTCTGAGCCAAACGGGTTTAAACCATCACATTAGCATAGGTACAGTGTTTAATCCACTAAACAGATGTATTCTTTGGGGAAAGAAACAAATAAATGTTGTGCTAGATACTTTTTACGGGGCGAACGAGTGCGGATCCATTTGCAAGGCTTTTTATTGGTCATGAAACAGGCAAGGTTCAGACAATGGCAAACCGGTACAACACAGGCAAAGAGTAACCCTAGGACAAGCGTGGGTCTTCGATCGGTGAACAGAATCCAGAGGACTTATCCGTAAACAAACAATAGTCCAGACAGGGGTAAACAGAGTCCAAACGGCAAGACGATAGGGCACTCCGAAATACACAGGCCAGGATCTTCACGCAGGAATACAGCCAAGGCAAGGCAAGGCAAGACTAGACTAAACTAGGAACTAGAGACATGGAACTGCTCTGTATCGCTAACATTGATATGCACAGACAATACTCGGCAGTGAGAGAGAGGAAGTCCATGGCTTATGTAGGGTGTGTGATTGGTTACAGCTGTGGGTGAAATCAGTGCAATGGATGATGGGAAATGTAGTTCAGGGTATATTGTAACATATTGTCTGTGTAGTGTGAGAGTCCCTGTAGAGAGCGGGTGACCTCTGGTGGCGAGTGAACGGAAGTTCATAGACCGGATTCGTGACGATACTCTTCTCCACAACAAACTGCCTATTTGCAGCTGCGCTCATCTACGGTCCTCAATATCTACTCTCCTTTAAACGTGAACTAAGACACTTGATTATCATCTGCAAAGCCCCATCTCAGTCCAAGGGTAAATCCCATTTATCTGTCTTACCCCTTCCCCTACCCCTTCGTCTTACCCCTAGCCCTCGTCCCTCGAAACCGAGTGGTAAGCGCTAGGGGTGAAAACATACCCCTATGAATTGAGACACCACCTGGTTACTGTAACGTCATCATACATCGTCGCTAGCTGGCTGCTACGTCACCAGAGGAGACAAGTGTTGATCACAAACATGCCGTCTGCAAGTGTGTGTGTCGATTGCGTGGGTTTTAGTGATGTTTTTCTCTAGTCAGAGAAATGCGGCACTGTTGCGCAAACCAGCAATGTAACGTTAACATGGATTTTTTTTTTTAAACGTTTCAATTAAGAACATGGTTGCAAATATATATATGTACAGGACTGTGTAGAGCACTAAACAAGTCTATCGTAATTTTTTTATAAATTATTTAAGCCGAAAATACTTTATGGGACTCTCTGGATGATCTGGCCGCAGTGTGTTCTGGGTACTCCTTGGTTTCAAGTAAGCTCGTAAAAATGCTTGGTTTTAAGGGGTATCTACCCCTTCCACTTAGCCCTACCCCTCGACCAAAACCAGAATTAGCCTTAACTCTCACGTGAACGTGCAAAACTAAGGGGAAGGGGTTAGACAGAGAATTGGGATTCACCCTAAGGTGATGCTTTACATACAATAAACTTTAGTTAACATTAGCCAATGCATTAAAATAACATTAACAATGTTAAATAAATTTTTTACAGTTTTAATTAATCTTTGTTAAAGTTGTTAAATTTGTTCAGGTACGGTTAAAAGATAAAACTTGTACTAGTAAATTTTGAAATTTAAATGAATGTTAATCAATGCTTTAGAAGTATTGTGAATTGAATCTTTGTGCTGTATTTTCTGTTGTCAATTTGATATGCATTTTCATACGCTACACCTTGCCCACCTGGTTTTATTTAGCCCCACCCACTAAAACAATTCTGGCCTCGCTGCTGATCCAGATGACCAGATATCTGTGCTAATCATCCTTTACGTTATCACTTATAAAACTCTTCTTTCTCCTTCTACAGAAGAACATGAACACACTGAGTTTTCTCCTGGGTTTCTTACTGACTTACATTGTAGGAAGTCGTTCCTGGTCCTGGGAACAATGTTGGTGGATGTGACTGTGGAAATCAACAGACATGAACAGAGTGATTCTCATGATCCTGCATCCACTACTAACACATTTCTAATATGATGTTCTCCATGATATGAGATGATGATGGAGAGCAGATGAATCTCCAGAACTTTACCTCTGTCTGAGATCTTCTTGAGCCCCTTCTTCCTGGTTCTGGGAACAATGTTGATCAGTGCTGGATTAAAATAAGGGCTCGGTGGAGCTGAAGCCCCGGGGCCCGAAGATGGAGGGGGCCCATGATTGGCTGTGAGGAAAAGGAAATGCATTCTTTGATTGGTCATACTACAACAGGGGTGGGAAATTAATTTTCCTAAGGGGCCACATGAGAAACTTGGGTGGTTGGAGAGCCAGACCAGTGCACTTTATTCAGTTTTGCCCAATATATTTGATATGTCTCTATAAAAGGAACATTACAATCATACAATGAAAATATGGAGCACACAATTATACCGCTAGCTAATGAACACTCACAAAAACAGTTTTGAAAATGGGCATTTTTTCCCTAGCATTTCAAAAACTACCATCACAACTTTGAACAAAAAAAAAATCAAGTATTCAAAAATTATGGACGTGACATTAACAGTTTTAGTTGCACGTCAGTTAATGGAAATGCTGTCATTTCACATTACTTTTTAATCGACATTCATAAAATATTGCTAAAGTTTTGCGCAAATCTGTAATGGAACTGCACCTAGTGTGATTCTCATGATCCTGCATCCATTACTAACACATTTCTAATATGATGTTTTCCATGATATGAGATGATGGAGAGCAGATGAATCTCCAGGACTTTACCTCTCTCTGAGATCTTCTTGAGATCCTCTTTGCAGAAATTCTCCAGTTTGTCTTTCAGCTGACGGACAGATTCTCTCAGACCATCAAAAGAGACGAGAGAACTGAAGAGATCATCATTTACGTCTGTAGATTCAGGAGGTGCTGAGAGAGACTGGAAACTCTACAGAAAACAGAAATCAAAACTCAACAGCTCCACACTTCACCCAATAACCTGCACCAACATCAGATTTGTGCAGGTTCTTGTTGACTCGACTGATCTTTAGTAACTCAACTCAATCCAGTAATTTCACAGCATCGTTAAAACATATTCATTAAATCACAATCTATAATTTGCCAGTTACACTGTATATGATCTTTCTAGAAAATAGTTTGGATAAAACATCTGCCAAGAACATAAATGTCCATCTAAAAGCTCAAGAATATCAACGGAGTCTCATTGTAGGGTTGAGTAGCTCAAAGGCTACGATTAGATTGACCATTATTTATAACTTTAGAGCTGTTAGAGACACTGAAACTTCACAAGGATCCTTAAGACACGCTCAGGTTTGGTTTGATTTCAATACACTGAAGCAGTGCTAATATACACCCTGACTTTATGGTAGGTATCTTCATGGTCAAATTCATCAATGTGTTACAGACAAATAAAAATCTATTTTTTTTAGGTTTGAAGATCACCTGTTGCACTAGTGGTGTTTGAGAGCTAAATATATCTTCCAGGAGAAAGAGCTAAAAATATGTGACCCTGTTCTTCTAGATCTGTGTTACCTGCAGGATCTGCTCAAGTCCACTATGATGTGTTCTTCTAGATCTGTGTTACCTGCAGGATCTGCTCAAGTCCACTATGACCCTGTTCTTCTAGATCTGTGTTACCTGCAGGATCTGCTCAAGTCCGCTATGACCCTGTTCTTCTAGATCTGTGTTACCTGCAGGATCTGCTCAAGCCCACTATGACCATGTTCTTCTAGATCTGTGTTACCTGCAGGATCTGCTCAAGTCCACTATGACCCTGTTCTTCTAGATCTGTTACCTGCAGGATCTGCTCAAGTCCACTATGACCCTGTTCTTCTAGATCTGTGTTACCTGCAGGATCTGCTCAAGTCCACTATGATCCTATTCTTCTAGATCTGTGTTACCTGCAGGATCTTCTCAAGTCCACTATGACCCTGTTCTTCTAGATCTGTGTCACCTGCAGGAACTGCTCAAGTCCACTATGATCCTGTTCTTCTAGATCTGTGTTACCTGCAGGATCTTCTCAAGTCCACTATGACCCTGTTCTTCTAGATCTGTGTTACCTGCAGGATCTGCTCAAGTCCACTATGACCCTGTTCTTCTAGATCTGTTACCTGCAGGAACTGCTCAAGTCCACTATGATCCTATTCTTCTAGATCTGTGTTACCTGCAGGATCTTCTCAAGTCCACTATGACCCTGTTCTTCTAGATCTGTGTTATCTGCAGGATCTGCTCAAGTCCACTTTGACCCTGTTCTTCTAGATCTGTGTCACCTGCAGGATCTGCTCAAGTCCACTATGACCCTGTTCTTCTAGATCTGTTACCTGCAGGATCTGCTCAAGTCCACTATGACCCTGTTCTTCTAGATCTGTGTCACCTGCAGGATCTGCTCAAGTCCACTATGACCCTGTTCTTCTAGATCTGTTACCTGCAGGATCTGCTCAAGTCCACTATGACCCTGTTCTTCTAGATCTGTGTCACCTGCAGGATCTGCTCAAGTCCACTATGACCCTGTTCGTCTAGATCTGTTACCTGCAGAATCTGCTCAAGTCCACTATGACCCTGTTCTTCTAGATCTGTGTTACCTGCAGGATCTGCTCAAGTCCACTTTGACCCTGTTCTTCTAGATCAGTGTTACCTGCAGGATCTGCTCAAGTCCACTATGACCCTGTTCTTCTAGATCTGTGTTACCTGCAGGATCTGCTCAAGTCCACTTTGACCCTGTTCTTCTAGATCAGTGTTACCTGCAGGATCTGCTCAAGTCCACTATGACCCTGTTCTTCTAGATCTGTGTTACCTGCAGAATCTGCTCAAGTCCACTATGACCCTGTTCTTCTAGATCTGTGTTACCTGCAGGATCTGCTCAAGTCCACTTTGACCCTGTTCTTCTAGATCTGTGTTACCTGCAGGATCTGCTCAAGTCCACTATGACCCTGTTCTTCTAGATCTGTGTTACCTGCAGGATCTGCTCAAGTCCACTATGATCCTGTTCTTCTAGATCTGTGTTACCTGCAGGAACTGGATGTGATCCTGTGTATGTGAAAGCTGCTCCAGCTCAGCGTCTCTCCTCCTCAGATCATTGATCTCCTGCTGCAGTCGCTCCAGTCGTCCTTCAGCTCGACTCACTGCTTGCTTTTCCTGATCTCTGATCAGCCGTATCAGCTCAGAGCGGCTTCTCTCAATGGAGCGGATGAGCTCAGTAAAGATCTTCTCACTGTCCTCTGCTGCTGTCTTTGCAGAGCGCTGTTAGGACACACAGTGATTCAGGCTTCAGTGAGTCTGAACTGAGACTGAGACAAACTTCTCTTCTTCTCCAGACTCACCTTATGAGACGCCACAGTCTCTTTTAGCTGCTGAAGATCTTTCTCTCTCTGCTGGATTCTCTGCTGGAACGTCTTCTGCGTCTCCTTCAGCTGCTTCTGCAGGACAAACAGATGATAGTGAATGCCACAGAAAACTACTGGCACTAAATCGTCATCATTAAATCATAAAATTTGATTATTCAGATATTTTGCTGAACATTATAGTTGGCGGAGCACCGGTGCTCCTCAGAAACTTCAGTACACGCAGACAGGAGAAGCGAGCCGGCGCGGATTGAGAACGCCATACCAGACAGCGCACTTCATCTGCCGAAAACCTGTGCTGACCAGCTGGCCCCCATCTTCACAAAGATCTTCAACAGATCAATGGAGCTGTGCGAAGTCCCCTCATGCTTCTAACGCTCCACCATCATCCCCATCCCAAAGAAACCCAAAATTACTGGACTTAATGACTACAGACCTGTGGCTCTTAACGTCTGTGGCCATGAAATAATTTGAAAGACTGGTTTTGGCTTATCTGAAGGTCATCACTGGACCCTTACTGGACCCCCTGCAGTTTACCTACAGAGCAAACAGATCCGTGGATGATGCGGTCAACATGGGACTGCATTATGTTCTGCAACATCTAGACAGACCAGGGACTTATGTGAGGATCCTTTTTGTGGACTTCAGCTCGGCCTTTAACACCAACATCCCTACACTTCTTCAGCCCAAACTAACCCAGCTCTCTGTCTCTAGCTCTAGCTGTCAGTGGATCACCAGTTTTCTGACAGATAGCCAGCAGCTAGTGAGACTAAGGACATTCATGTCAAACAGCCACTCCACCAAGACCAGTGCCCCTCAGGGCTGTGTTCTCTCCCCACTGCTCTTCTCCCTGTACACGAATGACTGCACATCTAAAGACCCCTCAGTCAAGCTCCTGAAGTTTGCAGACGACACCACACTGATCGGCCTCATCCAGGACGGAGACGAGTCTGCTTACAGACAGGAGGTTAAGGAGCTGGCTATCTGGTGCAGTCTTAACAACCTGGAGCTGAACACGCTCAAAACATTGGAGATGATCGTGGACTTCAGGAGAAACCCCCCTGCTCCCCCCCACTCACCATCATGAACAGCACTGTGACTGCAGTGGAGTCATTCAGATTCCTGGGCACCACAATTTCTCAGGACCTGAAGTGGGACAATCACATTGAGTCCATGGTGAAAAAGGCCCAGCAGAGGCTGTACTTCCTTCTCCAGCTGAGAACGTTCAACCTGCCACAGGAGCTGCTGAAACAGTTCTACTCTGCCATCATTGAATCAGTCCTCTGCATTAAATAACTGTCTGGTTCAGCTCAGCTACCAAATCTGACCTCAGAAGACTACGGAAGGTATTCCGGACTGCTGAGCGATTCATTGGTACAAACCCCCCCCCCCCCATGCTGACTTTCTGTTTAATTGTGGAGCTTCTATCACTGTAACAAATTCTTCATATGTGTAAACACTCCTGGCCAATAAAGCTCATTCTCATTTGCATGTGAACAGAAGAATCCAGTAAATCCAGTTTAAACTGCTAGGCAGTTTAAAGGTTACTTATCTATACTGATAACTAATGGTGTGTCAGCAATATTTCATTAATATCTAGTTTTAAATACCTGTTTCTCTGTCCTCTGGTCTGCAGCTGGTATAATGTCATGGTTTTTATGTTCAATAATCGTACACAACAAACATATACATTTCTGGTCAGTGCGGCAGAAAACCTCGAGGAGCTTCTCGTGTTTCTGGCAGATCATCTCCTTCAGTCGTCCAGTGGCTTCAGTCACTTTGTGTGGCTTACGTGAATGAAACTCCTCATGACGGTCAAAATGAGTTTGACAGTAAGATTCCTGACACACCAGACAGGACTTGACGGCTTTGTATTTTCTTCCAGTACAGACGTCACACTGTACATCTCCAGCTCCAGCGTCACAGTCAGCAGAGAGTTTGGTCTTCTTCAGTTTCTCCACCACTTCAGCTAAGATGGTGTTTCTAGCTAAAGCAGGTCTTGGACTGAAGGTCTGTCTGCACTGAGGGCAGCTGTAGACTCTCATCTGATCCTCCTGATCCCAGCAGTCTGTAATACAGCTCTTACAGTAACTGTGTCCACAGGGAATGGCCACTGGATCCTTTAGGAGATCCAGACACACTGAACACAAGAACTCATCCTGAGAAAATCTGGCTTCTGCCATTTTACTGCATGAATATAGAAACACAAACACACAACAGCTCGACTACACTTCAGTTTCTCTTTCCCTGAAATCAGGTGATTCATGTTTCCTGGTTCTGTGTTTGAGTGACGTGTGTAAAACAGGTGTGTCTGAGTCTGGATAGTCTCTCAGTCTCACACACAAATGCCATTTTCTCTCTCCTTAACCCAGGGATGGGAAACATTCAGAGCCAATTCTAGCATTTTGGGGGCCCTAAGCAGATTTTCAAAAGGGGCCCCTACTACCAACATTTCATCTCCTATTCTCCAATGCGCATATCCTACACTGACAGCATATAGTTACGTTTTAGAGAAGTGTTATTTATCTTTCATGATATAAATGTAAAGATAAGCCTATATGTGACTCTGCAGCACAGAAGCAGTCATAAGCAGCACAGCTATATTTGTAGCAATAGACAACAATACATTGTATGGGTCAAAATTATACATTTTTTTTTATGCCAAGAATCATTAAATTTTAAGATCATGTTCCATGAAGATATTTTGTACATTTCCTACCATAAATATATCAAAACTTAATTTTTGATTAGTAATATGCATTGCTAAGAACTTCATTTAAAAATGATTTTCTCAATATTTAATTTTTTTTGCACCCTCAGATTCCAGATTTTCAAATATTGTCAGATTATAACAAACCATACATCAATGGAAATATGATTTATACTTTCAGAGAAATATATCAAAATTTACGATTAATGCTTTAATTAAGCAAAAACACTTGCTAATGGGTAATGAAAATTGTTATAATTTAAATTATTATTATTAATTATAATAATCTCTTTTCTAGATTGGCTTGTTTTAGTCCAGATTAAAATGCAAAAATATATGTGCAAACAAACATGTAAATGAAAACATGTAAATACTGTTCTGCAGTCGTCAAAGCCCTCACACAATGCAGCAGCCTCCATTTCATCCTCAGCTTTATAAACTCCATCACTTATCTTGCTCACGTTCTTTCCTATTCCTCCTCGTCTCTGCAGCAGATTGAAAGTGCCGCGCCGCTTTGACACGAGGGGGAGGCGTAATTTACGGGGCCCTGTGCATCTTGCGTAGTGAGCGTATAGGGCCGATCGGCTCCAGGAACATTGATCCTGGAGGTGTCCCTGCAGAGTTTAGCTCCAACCTTAATCAAACACACCTGAGCAAGCCAGTCAAGATACAGGTAGGTATTATTTTCTAAACTAGTCCTTTACAGAAAACCTTTTTACATTCTTACACTTTCAGATAAACATCACTTACTATTTAAAAAAAACAAATCCCTCAGGCCGGTCCCACAATGTAGTGCACACACACACACACACGCACGCGCGCGCACACACACACACGCACACAGAGAGAGAGACACACAAACACACACACCCTCACACACAGAAAAAGAGAGAGTGAGACACACACACACGGCCTACATGTTTTCATTTTTGTGTTCTTGTATTTTGTGTACGAAAAATGCTATTCCTGTGTGTGTGTGTGTGATTCCTGTGGCTCAGTGGTAGAGCATACACACACATACTGACAAAAATATGTATAGCCTAAATACACTGTAAGTCACTTTGGATAAAAGTGTCTGCTAAATGCATATTTAAATTCAAATGTAAGTGTGTGTGTGTGTGTGTGTGTGTGTGCGTGCATGTCTCTCTGTCTGTGTGTGCGTGTGTGTGTATGTGTGCATGTGTGAAAAAAAGAGGAAGAGTCAAAGGGAAATTATTATGATATAATGAAGACAATGAGCAATAATAAGGCTGAAAATGACAATTTAAATGCCTAAAGATCTCGATGATGTTGAGTTGTGTTTGTCAGATGATATGGATAATTATTAGAAGTCACACCGAAGCAGTAGACAATGGAAATGTGAGAAAACAGTAAACACTAATTACTGTGGGTCATTAACTGTGAGACTCCCAATCCAACTGGCAAAAGACAGGTTAACTGTTGTGTTGATTTAGAGCTGGATGAAGCTAACTTTAATACAAACATCATCGACACACGTCCGACTGAGATCTGCAGCACAAATTACCCTCCAATGAAACTAGATCTGAGCTCTAAATACAGTTTATTTTGTGCATGGTTTCCTCGGGCATTCCTGTATAATGTGCCATCGGGGCTTTGATGTCGAGCACACCTTTCATTGCTCGCTCCCACGTCAATAAACACAGATGCTCAAACCGAAATAAAGATAGGCAGGGTAAGTGATTTCTGGAAGCCAATGATATTTGAAATCACCAAAACAAACACGCCCATCCCCCCAAAGACCACGCCCCTATTTTAATAGCTCCGCCCCCACACATACATACAGTAACGATTAGTTCTGCAACAAAGCAAAACCAATGTTACTCACCTATCGAGAAGAAGACCTCGAGTTCTGTCCAGCGCTGGAAAGCTGATCCGATATTTACACGGGTCCCACTTCTTATCGTAACACCGTGTCTGCACCGAACGGGATAAAATACTATATGTGGCCATGCCACAACAAATCTGCATTCTCGTTATGACATATTGACAACTTTCAAATGATTCGGTCGTGTCCAGTGTAGACAGACTTCAGCTGTGTTGACACGGAAGCCTTCTTTAGTTTTTTATCCTCTATCTTTGTTGTCGCTTGGTCCATCTCGTGTCCGTCATGTGCACTGATGAGCGCTCTCTCCTCCACATCATGAGTAGACACGCCCCCTTACTGCTGATTGGACACACGTTTGGCCCCGACTCGGTTTTCTAAAGCGTTTTTGAAAAATGTTTAATATGTTGTTAATGTGTTTTTGGCCCTCCATAGTCGTGCGCCGTTCCTATGGACCAGAGGAACATTCTTGGGTAGTCTGGGACGATGTCTTAGATCTTTCCATCGCACTCATCCGAATCGTCCCAGAGCACGTGGTCGCTCCTCTCGCCGCTTGAGGGCATCAGGAGCCATTCCTGGAGGAGGGGGTAATGTCAGAGAAGTCATGCAATCACAGCCTCCACCGTCACCAGATCTCACTCACCTGTGTTCTGATCACCTGCCGATCTCAATCAAGTCACCTTCAAAAGCACACTGCATCACGTTTATCACTGTCCGCCCGGTCTACCGTTCACTACCCCAAACTGTGCCAGACTCCCTTATGATACTAACCTGTATGTATTTACCTTGTGATCTCCAGACGAGTCTCCCACGTGGATCCCTCTCGTTCCTGGACACCTCAGCACCTGCTGTCATTATTCCCACAGAAGAAAGAAGCTCACGAGATTAGAATGACTCGAGCAAATGATGACAAAATTATTATTATCCCTTTAATTTTTATTGTTGTACTGCGAAACCAAGTCTGGAACGCTCTCACAAATTTCACTACATGTCCGCATGATGTTATTTGTACTCGATGAACATGCTAAGAAATGTTTTTGATGGTCTTTAAATAACATTATGATCCTGAGATTCTGACCCGTGTCTTATGTGTTGTTCTTTAAAATGTTCACACGTGGAAAATGTTTGCTAAGTTTAATTTAGTGTACTTGTGTTTTCTGAATGAGAACATGGTCAACAAGCTGTAACCTAAAAATTAATTCTGGAGGTTAACAGCTAAATGTAGCAGCGGCTTGTGACGCCGGAAGACACAAGAACACAAAACACTGAAATTATTTAATAATCATAATAATATTTTTTATTTATATAGCGCCATTCCGACACCCAAGGAACAGAGACATGTATACATCAACACCAGAAGACATAACATACCAAGAGCTGACAGTAATATACAGAAACCACTTACAAGATTAGATTAGAGACTGAAGATAAACAAAGTACAATTCACAGACTATGCACTGAAGAGTAATACTCTTTAAGAGGGTTTTAAAGGAGAGAAGGGAAGACGCCTGACGGATGTTTTGGAGCGATCTAGGAGCATCAACACTGAAAGCCCTACATCCCATAATCACGAAGAAACTTAGGGGTCACTAACAATCACTCACTAGAAGTCTTAAGGAGCGGGCAGGTACACAAGGCAGAAGTAAATCAGATAAATAAGTAGGACCAAGGTTACGGAGAGCGATATATGTGAACATTAGTATCTTGTAGTTTATACGCAAGCAAACCGGGAGCCAGTGAAGATGATAGAGGATAGGAATAATGTGAGTAATCAAGCGAGCTAAAGAGTTATGAACATGTTTGATATTATTAGCCATAAAGAAGTGAGTTACAGTAATCTAATTGTGACGTAACAAAGGCATGTATAACAGTTTCAACATCCCGAGAGAGGATCGAATACGAGAGATATTACGTAGATGGAAAAAAGCTGTCTTTACCAATGTGATCATTGACTGAAAGAGTGGAATCAATGAGAACACCAAAGATTGTGAACATTAGTGGAGGGCATAATCAGATCATCATCCAGATCCATCAGTTGACTAGAATGCTTAGATACAACAGCTTTAGAGCCAATCGGAATCACCTCATTTTATCAGAGTTAAATCTAAGGTCAATAGTTCCTTGATGTAATTTTTTAACGTATGTGGAGGAAAGGTGTGCTAAAATAAATCTGAATGTCATCTGCGTAGAAGGTGAAGTTAAATCCATGGTGCTTGGTTATTTGTCCAATTGGTAGCATATAAATGGTGAAGAGGAGAGGACCCAACACAGAACCTTAAGGTACACCAGAGCGGATGGATTTGGTAGATGATCTGTGATTCTGGTATATAACAAATTGTTATTATTCAAGGTTCAAGGTTCTTTATTATTTGTCACATACACAATCATACAGGGTATAATCAGTAAGCTCTATGGAAAGTGCAAAAAAAAAAATATGTATATATACAAAAAATTAATAAAAAGCAATAAAACAATGAAACATAACACAAAAGAATATATATATAAATATAGGTGAGAATGAAAAAGGGAACAAATAATAAAATAAGGAGTAAGATGTGCAATGAAATAAAATGTGCAATACAGTATACTGTGGATTAATAAATATTCATATAAACACGGATGTGCAAGAGAATGTGCAAATAGGTTGTACCAGGTATGTATACATAGCAGCAGTGTGGATGATGGAGAATAATGGATGTGTTACAGTTTATTATATTGAGTCCTGTGGATGTAATGATGTTATGAGACTGAGTTTAGGAGCCTGATGGCCTGAGGGAAGAAACTCCTCCTCAGTCTCTCAGTTTTTGCCATCATGCTCCTGAAGCGCTTGCCAGATGGCAGTAAAATGAAAAGTTGATTACCAGGGTGATTCGAGTCCTTGATGATTTTAGCAGCTCTGCTTTTGCAGCGTTTGCGGTAGATGTCCTGCAGAGAGGGGAGAGCAGACCCTGAGATGCGCTCAGCTAAGCGCACGACTCTCTGTAGAGCTTTGCAGTCCTGATTTGTGGCATTATTGAAAGTAATAATAATTGTGACACTATTATAAAAAATAATAGATTGGTTTGGATCAACACAAATAGAGAAAAGCACAGAAACACTCAGCAGGACTCACACACACACACACTGATCTTATGGTCTATATGAGGATTTATTACACATTTATTCTGATTCATGTTATTACACAGACAGAAGTTCAGCTGCAGTATTAATGTGATGAAGAGAAAAGAAGAGACTCTATACCATCTCACTGTTACTGATTTATCATGCAGCTCAAAGCATTATGGGTAGAATCTCTCGTCAGTCTATTCTGATTCATCAACACAGTTTCACTGATGAGCCATCATTAAAAAACAATCCAAGCCCAAACCCAGGATAGAGCGTCTGAGTGAATGTGGTCTGGACTGTGTGGATGAGGTTCATTGTGTCAGAGACGCCGTAGAAGGACAGAGTTCCTGCGCCGTGATCCACAAATACTCCTATTCTACCGCTGATGGACTTCACAGAGAGATTAGTCTGTATGTTATTGTGATAGAATGAGCATCTGGAGCGAGAGCAGAACAAACTCCAGGACTGATCATTAGATCCAAACACACACTCATTACCCGCTCCCTTCCTCCTGATGCTCTTATATGACACTGATATATACAAACCTCCACTCCACTCCAGCTCCCAGTAACAGCGTCCACACACACTCTCTCTACACAACACCTGAGACCACACATCAAATCTGTCTGGATGATCCGGATACGACTGATCTGTGCCAGTGTAAGTAATCACTCTGTTTCTCTCAGACAGACAGAGGAGTTTATTGACTGTGTTCAGATCCAGAGTGAGCTGATGGGAATCTGATGGAGATAAAACACATCAGAATCAGGAATTATGAATCGGTTTAATCTTTTCATGTAGTTGAACTCTTCATGTTCAGTGTCTCAGTACAGATCAGTGGTGAAGCTACGG
Organism: Schizopygopsis malacanthus; assembly: GCA_027474115.1. Lineage (NCBI taxonomy): Eukaryota > Metazoa > Chordata > Actinopteri > Cypriniformes > Cyprinidae > Schizopygopsis > Schizopygopsis malacanthus. The sequence continues at coordinate 167,033 of JAPDDM010000262.1, read as the reverse complement.
TTGGGTCCAGGTGGGCAATGGCACCCAGTCAGAAGCTGGTCATTTTCCAGATGAATGTTATTAAAAGTAATAAACGTATAATTTCAATTTAACTTCATATGTGTACTTTAAAATCTATTTAACGCAAGTTTTCATGATCAATTACAGGCGATTTCTTAATTTTCCTCTTAATTTACCTTACGCTTATTAAAATTATGATTTAATTATGTTAACGGCGTGAGGACGTGCACGTTTGAAAATAGTGTTTCTTCAAGATTCAAGGTTTTATTGGTCACATACTCAATTATACAGAATATAATCAGTAGTGAAATGTAAGTCAGGTGTTGAATTTGAAAATAGTGAAACAAACCTTTATTCAGGCTTTTAAAAAGTATAAATTGGATATCCCAAATGAAACTGGTCCTAGCACTGAATCCAGACCACCAACAAATGAAACCAGACCACCAGGTGATGGATTTATAAATCGGAAACGTCTGAGCCAAACGTGTTTAAACCATCACATTAGCAGAGGTACAGTGTTTAATCCACTAAACAGATGTATTCTTTGGGGAAAGAAACAATTAAATGTTGTGCTAGATACTTGTTACAGGGCGAATGAGTGCGGATCCATTTGCAACGCTTTTATTCGGAGACGTGGTCATGAAACAGGCAAGGTTCAGACAATGGCAAACCGGTACAACACAGGCAAAGAGTAACCCTAGGAAAAGCGTGGGTCTTCGATCGGTGAACAGAATCCAGAGGCGAGGCAAGGCAAGACTAGACTAAACTAGGAACATTGAACGGCTCCGTATCGCTAACAGTGATATGAGAGAGAGGAAGTCCATGGCTATGTAGGGTGTGTGATTGGTTTCAGCTGTGGGTGAAATCAGTGCAAAGGATGATGGGAAATGTAGTCCAGGGTATATTGTAACAGTCTGTGTAGTGTGAGAATCCCTGTAGAGAGCGGGTGACCTCTAGTGACGAGTGAACGTACCTTTATAGACCGGATTCGTGACGATACTCTTCTCCACAACAAACTGCATATTTGCAGCTGCGCTCATCTACGGTTCTCGATATATACTCTCCCTTTGAACGTGAACTAAGACACTTGATTATGAGATCATCTGCGAAGCCCCGTCTCAGTCTAAGGTAACGCTTTACATACAATACACTTTAGTTAATATTAGCCAATGCATTAAATAACATTAACAATGTGAAATACATTTTTTACAGTTTTAATTAATCTTTGTTAAAGTTGTTAAAAAAATTGCCCAGGTACAGTTAAAATATAAAACTTGTATTAGTAAATTTAGAAATTTAAATGAATGTTAATCAATGCTTTAGAAGTATTGTGAATTGAATCTTTGTGCTGTATTTTCTGTTGCCAATTTGATATGCATTTTCATACGCTACACCTTGCCCACCTGGTTTTATTTAGCCCCACCCACTAAAACATTTCTGGCCTCGCTGCTGGTCCAGATGACCAGATATCTGCACTAATCATCCTTTACGTAATCAATTATATAACTCTTCTTTCTCCTTCTACAGAGGAACATGAACACACTGAGTTTTCTGCTTGTTTTTTTACTGACTTACATCGTATGAAGTCGTTCCTGGTCCTGGGAACACTGGTGGTGGATGTGACTGTGGAAATCAACAGACATGAACAGTGTGATTCTCATGATCCTGCATCCATTACTAACACATTTCTAATATGATGTTCTCCATGATATGAGATGATGATGGAGAGCAGATGAATCTCCAGGACTTTACCTCTGTCTGAGATCTTCTTGAGCTCCTCTTTGCAGAAATCCTCCAGTTTGTCTTTCAGCTGATGAACAGATTCTCTCAGACCATCAAAAGAGACGAGAGAACTGAAGAGATCATCATTTACGTCTGTAGATTCAGGAGGTGCTGAGAGAGACTGGAAACTCTACAGAAAACAGAAATCAAAACTCATCAGCTCCACACTTCACTCAATAACCTGCACCAACATCAGATTTGTGCGGCTCTTGTTGACTCGACTGATCTTTAGTAACTCGCCTCAATCCAGCACTTTCATAGCAACAGCTTCAATAAAACATATTCATTAAATCACATTCTATCATTTGCCAGTTACACTGTATATGATCTTTGTAGGAAATAGTTTGGATAAAACATCTGCCAAGAACACAAATGTCCATCTAACAAGATCTGTGTTACCTGCAGGATCTGCTCAAGTCCACTATGACACTGTTCTTCTAGATCTGTGTTACCTGCAGGATCTGCTCAAGTCCACTATGACCCTGTTCTTCTAGATCTGTGTTACCTGCAGGATCTCCTCAAGTCCACTATGACCCTGTTCTTCTAGATCTGTGTTACCTGCAGGATCTGCTCAAGTCCACTATGATCCTATTATTCTATATCTGTGTTACCTGCAGGATCTGCTCAAGTCCACTATGACCCTGTTCTTCTAGATCTGTGTTACCTGCAGGATCTCCTCAAGTCCACTTTGACGCTGTTCTTCTAGATCTGTGTTACCTGCAGAATCTGCTCAAGTCCACTTTGACACTGTTCTTCTAGATCTGTGTTACCTGCAGAATCTGCTCAAGTCCACTTTGACACTGTTCTTCTAGATCTGTGTTACCTGCAGGATCTCCTCAAGTCCACTATGACCCTGTTCTTCTAGATCTGTGTTACCTGCAGGATCTGCTCAAGTCCACTTTGACGCTGTTCTTCTAGATCTGTGTTACCTGCAGAATCTGCTCAAGTCCACTTTGACGCTGTTCTTCTAGATCTGTGTTACCTACAGGATCTCCTCAAGTCCACTATGACCCTGTTTTTCTAGATCTGTGTTACCTGCAGGATCTGTTCAAGTCCACTATGACCCTGTTCTTCTAGATCTGTGTTACCTGCAGGATCTGCTCAAGTCCACTATGATCCTATTATTCTATATCTGTGTTACCTGCAGAATCTGCTCAAGTCCACTTTGACCCTGTTCTTCTAGATCTGTGTTACCTGCAGGATCTCCTCAAGTCCACTATGACCCTGTTCTTCTAGATCTGTGTTACCTGCAGGATCTGCTCAAGTCCACTTTGACGCTGTTCTTCTAGATCTGTGTTACCTACAGGATCTCCTCAAGTCCACTATGACCCTGTTTTTCTAGATCTGTGTTACCTGCAGGATCTGCTCAAGTCCACTATGACCCTGTTCTTCTAGATCTGTGTTACCTGCAGGAACTGCTCAAGTCCACTATGACCCTGTTCTTCTAGATCTGTGTTACCTGCAGGATCTGCTCAAGTCCACTATGACCCTGTTCTTCTAGATCTGTGTTACCTGCAGGAACTGCTCAAGTCCACTATGACCCTGTTCTTCTTGATCTGTGTTACCTGCAGGATCTGCTCAAGTCCACTATGACCCTGTTCTTCTAGATATGTGTTACCTGCAGGATCTGCTCAAGTCCACTATGAACCTGTTCTTCTAGATCTATGTTACCTGCAGGATCTGCTCAAGTCCACTATGACCCTGTTCTTCTAGATCTGTGTTACCTACAGGGTCTGCTCAAGTCCACTATGACCCTGCTCTTCTAGATCTGTTTTACCTGAAGGAACTGCTCAAGTCCACTTTGACGCTGTTCTTCTAGATCTGTGTTACCTGCAGAATCTGCTCAAGTCCACTTTGACGCTGTTCTTCTAGATCTGTGTTACCTACAGGATCTCCTCAAGTCCACTATGACCCTGTTTTTCTAGATCTGTGTTACCTGCAGGATCTATTCAAGTCCACTATGACCCTGTTCTTCTAGATCTGTGTTACCTGCAGGATCTGCTCAAGTCCACTATGATCCTATTATTCTATATCTGTGTTACCTGCAGAATCTGCTCAAGTCCACTTTGACACTGTTCTTCTAGATCTGTGTTACCTGCAGGATCTCCTCAAGTCCACTATGACCCTGTTCTTCTAGATCTGTGTTACCTGCAGGATCTGCTCAAGTCCACTTTGACGCTGTTCTTCTAGATCTGTGTTACCTACAGGATCTCCTCAAGTCCACTATGACCCTGTTTTTCTAAATCTGTGTTACCTGCAGGATCTGCTCAAGTCCACTATGACCCTGTTCTTCTAGATCTGTGTTACCTGCAGGAACTGCTCAAGTCCACTATGACCCTGTTCTTCTAGATCTGTGTTACCTGCAGGATCTGCTCAAGTCCACTATGACCCTGTTCTTCTAGATCTGTGTTACCTGCAGGAACTGCTCAAGTCCACTATGACCCTGTTCTTCTTGATCTGTGTTACCTGCAGGATCTGCTCAAGTCCACTATGACCCTGTTCTTCTAGATATGTGTTACCTGCAGGATCTGCTCAAGTCCACTATGAACCTGTTCTTCTAGATCTATGTTACCTGCAGGATCTGCTCAAGTCCACTAAGACCCTGTTCTTCTAGATCTGTGTTACCTGCAGGATCTGCTCAAGTCCACTATGATGCTGTTCTTCTAGATCTGTGTTACCTGCAGGATCTGCTCAAGTCCACTATGATGCTGTTCTTCTAGATCTGTGTTACCTGCAGGAACTGGATGTGATCCTGTGTGTGTGAAAGCTGCTCCAGCTCAGCGTCTCTCCTCCTCAGATCATTGATCTCCTGATCCAGTCGCTCCAGTCGTCCTTCAGCTCGACTCACTTCTTGCTTTTCCTGATCTCTGATCAGCTGTATCAGCTCAGAGCGGCTTCCCTCAATGGAGCGGATGATCTCAGTAAAGATCCTCTCACTGTCCTCCACTGCTGTCTGTGCAGAGCGCTGTTAGGACACACAGTGATTCAGGCTTCAGTGAGTCTGAACTGAGACTGAGACAAACTTCTCTTCTTCTCCAGACTCACCTTATGAGACTCCACAGCCTCTCTCAGCTGCTGAAGATCTTTCTCTCTCTGCTGGATTCTCTGCTGGAGTGTCTTCTGCGTCTCCTTCAGCTGCTTCTGCAGGACAAACAGATGATAGTGAATGCTACAGAAAACTACTGGCACTAAATTGTCATCACTAAATCATAAAATATTTTCCTGGATTTGATTATTCAGATATTTTGCTGGACATTATAGTTGGCCAGCAAAATATCTGAATAATCAAATTCAGCTGCTCAGACACTTCAGTACACGCAGACAGGAGAAGCGAGCCGGCGCGGATTAAGAACGCCATACCAGACAGCGTGCTTCATCTGCCGAAAACCTGTGCTGACCAGCTGGCCCCCATCTTCACAAAGATCTTCAACAGATCAATGGAGCTGTGCGAAGTCCCCAAGTCATGCTTCTAACGCTCCACCATCATCCCCATCCCAAAGAAACCCCAAATTACTGGACTTAATGACAACAGACCTGTGGCTCTAATGTCTGTGGCCATGAAATAATTTGAAAGACTGGTTTTGGCTTATCTGAAGGACATCACTGGACCCTTAATGGACCCCCTGCAGTTTGCCTACAGAGCAAACAGATCCGTGGACGATGCAGTCAACATGGGACTGTATTATATTCTGCAACATCTACACAGACCAGGGACTTATGTGAGGATCCTGTTTGTGGACTTCAGCTCGGCCTTTAACACCAACATCCCTACACTTGTTCAGCCCAAACTAACCCAGATCTCTGTCTCTAGCTCTATCTGTCATTGGATCCCCAGCTTTCTGACAGATAGCCAGCAGCTAGTGAGACTGGGGACATTCATGTCAAACAGCCGCTCCACCAACACTGGTGCCCCTCAGGGCTGTGTTCTCTCCCCACTGCTCTTCTCCCTGTACACGAATGACTGCACATCTAAAGACCCCTCTGTCAACTTCTGAAGTTTGCAGACGACACCACACTGATCGGCCTCATTCAGGATGGTGACGAGTCTGCTTACAGACTGGTACAGTCTTAACAACCTGGAGCTGAACACGCTCAAAACAGTGGAGATGATCGTGGACTTCAGGAGAACCCCCACCCCCCCACCCCACTCACCATCATGAACAGCACTGTGACTGCAATGGAGTCATTCAGATTCCTAGGATCCATCATTTCTCAGGACCTGAAGTGGGACAATCACATTGAGTCCATGGTGAAAAAGGCCCAGCAGAGGCTGTACTTCCTTCTCCAGCTGAAAACGTTCAACCTGCCACAGAGCTGCTGAAACAGTTCTACTCTGCCATCCTTGAATCAGTCCTCTGCATTAAATAACTGTCTGGGTCAGCTCAAATCTGACCTCAGAAGACTACGGAGGGTATTCCGGACTGCTGAGCGAATCATTGGTACAACCCTCCCCAGTCTCCAAGAACTGTACTGATCCAGAGTGAGCAAAAAGGCTGGCAAAATCACTCCGGACCCCTCACATTCACTCTTTGAACTGTTACTGTCTGATCGACACTATAGAGCTCTGAGCACCAGAACGACCAGACACAGGGACAGTTTCTTTCCTCAGGCAATCCATTTCATGGACACTTGACACTAAAAGTGGAACACACAACACTATTATATAATATTTATTCATCAAACATACTTATTTACATTTAAAATGTGCACATATCATACATATACAGTACATGCATACGTGTCTATATTATATATATTGTTTTTGCGCATTGCCTATTTTGTATATTTTTATATTATTAATCGTTATTATCTGTGTCCTGTTGCTGACTTTCTGTTGCATTGTGGAGCTTCTATCACTATAACAAATTCCTCGTATGTGTAAACACTCCTGGCCAATAAAGCTCATTCGCATGTGAACAGATGAATCCAGTAAAACTTGGACTAGGCAGTTTAAAGGTTACTTATCTATACTGATAACTAATGGCTGTAGGTTCAAAATCCAGAAGCGATGATCAGTTACAATCATTGCATAAGGAGTGTCAGCAATATTTTATTAATATCTAGTTTTAAATACCTGTTTCTCTGTCCTCTGGTCTGCAGCTGGTATAATGTCATGGTTTTTATGTTCAATAATCGTACACAGCAAACATATACATTTCTGGTCAGTGCGACAGAAAACCTCAAGGAGCTTCTCGTGTTTCTGGCAGATCATCTCCTGCAGTCGTCCAGTAGCTTCAGTCAAATTGTGTCTCTTTCCTTTAAACCAACTCTCATGTTGTTCGAGGTGATTCTGACAGTAAGAGTTCAGACACACCAGACAGGACTTGACTGCTTTGTATTTTCTTCCAGTACAGACGTCACACTGCACATCTCCAGCTCCAGCGTCACAGTCAGCAGAGAGTTTCATCTTCTTCAGTTTCTCCACCACTTCAGCTAAGATGGTGTTTCTAGCTAAAGCAGGTCTTGGACTGAAGGTCTGTCTGCACTGAGGGCAGCTATAGACTCCCTTCTCATCCTCCTGATCCCAGCAGTCTGTAATACAGCTCTTACAGTAACTGTGTCCACAGGGAATGGCCACTGGATCCTTCAGGAGATCCAGACACACCGAACACAAGAACTCATCCTGAGAAAATCTGGCTTCTGCCATTTTTACTGCATGAATACAGAGACACAAACACACAACAGCTCGACTACACTTCAGTTTGTCTTTCCCTGAAGTCACGTGATTCCTGTTTCCTGGTTCTGTGTTTGAGTGACGTGTGTAAAACAGGTGTGTCTTTGAGTCTGGATAGTCTCTCAGTCTCACACACAAATGCCATTTTCTCTCCCCTAACCCAGGGATGGGAAACATTCAGGGCCAATTCTAGCATTTTGGGGGCCCTAAGCAGATTTTCAAAAGGGGCCCCTTCTGCCAACATTTAATCTCCTATTCTCCAATGAGCATATCCTACACTGACAGCGTATAGTTAAGTTTTAGAGAAGTGTTATTTATCTTTCATGATTTAAATATAAAGATAAGCCTACACGTGTCCCTGGAGCACAGAAGCAGTCATAAGCAGCACAGCTATATTTGTAGCAATAGACAACAATATGCTCAATACATTGTATGGGTCAAAATGATAAACTGTATTTTATGCCAAAAATCATTAGATATTAAGATCATGTTCCATGAATATATTTTGTACATATATTTTGTACCTACCATAAATATATCAAAACTTAATTTTTGATTAGTAATATGCAAGCTTCATTTGAACAACTTTAAAGATGATTTTCTCAATATTTAGATTTTTTTGCACCATCATATTCCAGATTATCATAACAAACCATACATCAATGGAAATATTTATACTTTCAGAGAAATATATCAATTTATGATTAATGCTTTAATAAAGCAAAAACACCTGCTAATGGGTAATGAAAATTATTATTATTTAAATTATCATTATTAATTATAATAATCTCTTTTCTATATTGGCTTGTTTTAGTCCAGATTAAAATGCAAAAACATATGTGCAAACAAACATGTAAATGAAAACATGTAAATACTGTGCTGCAGTCGTCAAAGCCCTCACACAATGCAGCAGCCTCCATTTCATCCTCAGCTTTATAAACTCCATCACTTATCTTGCTCACGTTCTTTCCTATTCCTCCTCGTCTCTGCAGCAGATTGAAAGTGCCGCGCCGCTTTGACACGAGGGGGAGGCGTAATTTACGGGGCCCTGTGCATCTTGCGTAGTGAGCGTAAAGGGCCGATCAGCTCCGGGAACATTGATCCTGGAGGTGTCCCTGCAGAGTTTAGCTCCAACCTTAATCAAACACACCTGAGCAAGCCAATCAAGGCACACACACACACACACACACACACATATACACGAGATTGCTCATATAATCAAAGCTGGTCTTGGCGTCTGTATTTTGAGAACTCGTAGAACTAGTAACTCCACTGAAGAATGAGGCTGAAAGCGGAGCTTATTGAATTACCTAAACGAGAGTGTATGAACTTCATATTTGTGCGCCGTTCCTCAGTGGGATATGGATCAGAGGAACATTCTTGGGTAGTCTGGGACGATGTCTTAGATCTTTCCATCGCACTCATCCGAATCGTCCCAGAGGCCGTGGTCGCTCCTCTCGCCGCTTGAGGGCATCAGGAGCCGTTTCTGGAGGAGGGGGTAATGTCAGAGAAGTCATGCAATCACAGCCTCCACCGTCACCAGATCTCACTCACCTGTGTTCTGATCACCTGCCGATCTCAATCAAGTCACCTTCAAAAGCACACTGTATCACGTTTATCACTGTCCGCCCGGTCTACCGTTCACCACCCCAAACTGTGCCAGAGTCCCTTATGATACTAACCTGTATGTATTTACCTTGTAATCTCCAGACGAGTCTCCCACGTGGATCCCTCTTGTTCCTGGACACCTCAACATCTGCTGTCATTATTCCCACAGAAGAAAGAAGCTCACGAGATTAGAATGACTCAAGCAAATGATGACAAAATTATTATCCTTTTAATTTTTATTGTTGTACTACGAAACCAGATCTGGAACGCTCTCACAAATTTCACTACATGTCCGCATGATGTTATTTGTACTCCATGAACATGCTAAGAAATGTTTTTGATGGTCTTTAAATAACATTATGATCCTGAGATTCTGACCTGAGATTCTGTCTTATGTGTTGTTCTTTAAAATGTTCACACGTGGAAAATGTTTGCTAATTTTAATTTAGTGTACTTGTGTTTTCTGAATGAGAACATGGTCAACAAGCCGTAACCTAAAAATTTATTCTGGAGGTTAACAGCTAAATGTATGACAGCGGCTTGTGACGCCGGAAGACACAAGAACACAAAACACTGAAATGATTTAATAATCATAATATTTTTTTATTTATATAGAGCCTTTCCGACACCCAAGGAACAGAGACATGTATACATCAATACCAGAAGACATAACATACCAAGAGCTGACAGTAATATACAGAAACCACTTACAAGATTAGATTAGAGACTGAAGATAAACAAAGTACAATTCACAGACTATGCACTGAAGAGTAATACTCTTTAAGAGGGTTTTAAAGGAGAGAAGGGAAGACGCCTGACGGATGTTTTGGAGCGATCTAGGAGCATCAACACTGAAAGCCCTACATCCCATAATCACGAAGAAACTTAGGGGTCACTAACAATCACTTACTAGAAGTCTTAAGGAGCGGGCAGGTACACAAGGCAGAAGTAAATCAGATAAATAAGTAGGACCAAGGTTACGGAGAGCGATATAAGTGAACATTAGTATCTTGTAGTTTATACGCAAGCAAACCGGGAGCCAGTGAAGATGATAGAGGATAGGAATAATGTGAGTAATCAAGCGAGCTAAAGAGTTATGAACATGTTTGATATTATTAGCCATAAAGAAGTGAGTTACAGTAATCTAATTGTGACGTAACAAAGGCATGTATAACAGTTTCAACATCCCGAGAGAGGATCGAATACGAGAGATATTACGTAGATGGAAAAAAGCTGTCTTTACCAATGTGATCATTGACTGAAAGAGTGGAATCAATGAGAACACCAAAGATTGTGAACATTAGTGGAGGGCATAATCAGATCATCATCCAAATCCATCAGTTGACTAGAATGCTTAGATACAACAGCTTTAGAGCCAATCGGAATTACCTCCGTTTTATCAGAGTTAAATCTAAGGTCAATAGTTCCTTGATGTAATTTGTTAATGTAGGTGGAGGAAAGGTTTGCTAAAATAAATCTGAATGTCATCTGCGTAGAAGGTGAAGTTAAACCCATGGTGCTTGGTTATTTGTCCAATTGGTAGCATATAAATGGTGAAGAGGAGAGGACCCAACACAGAACCTTGAGGTACACCAGAACTGATGGGTTTGGTAGATGATCTGGGATTCTGGTGTATAAAAAATTGTTATTATTGAAAGTTATAATAATTGTGACACTGATAAAACATAATTGACTGTTTGGATCAACAAAAATATAGACAAGCACAGAAACACTTAGCAGGACTCACACACACTGATCTTATGGTCTATATTACACATTTATACTGATTCATGTTATTACACAGACAGAAGTTAAGCTGCAGTATTATAGTCATGAAGAGAAAAGAAGAGACTCTGTAACATCTCACTGTTACTGATTTATCATGTAGCTCAAAGCATTATGGGTAGAATCTCTTATCAGTCTATTCTGATTCATCAACACAGTTTCACTGATCCATCATTAAAAAATAATCCAAATCCAAACCCAAACCCAGGATAGAGCGTCTGAGTGAATGTGGTCTGGACTGTGTGGATGAGGTTCATTGTGTCAGAGACGCTGTAGAAGGACAGAGTTCCTGCTCCGTGATCCACAAACACTCCTATTCTACTGATGATGGACTTCACAGGGAGACGAGTCTGTATGTTATTGTGTCTGAATGAGTAACTGGAGGGAGAGCAGATCAAACTCCAGGACTGATCATTACATCCAAACACACACTCAACACCCAGTCCCTTCCTGCTGATGCTCTTATATGACACTGATATATCCACATCATCATCTCCACTCCACTCAATCTCCCAGTAACAGGGTCCACAAACACTCTCTCTACACAACACCTGACGATACTCATCAAATCTGTCTGGATGATCCGGATACGACTGATCTGTGCCGGTATTAGTGATCACTCTGTTGTTCTCAGACAGATGGAGGTATTTATTCACTGTGTTCAGATCCAGAGTGAGCTGATGGGAATCTGATGGAGATAAAACACATCAGAATCAGGAATTATGAATCTGTGATATTTTCATGTATCTGCACTCTTCATGTTCAGTGTCTCAGTACAGATCAGTGGTGAAGCTACGGTTGGGTCCAGGTGGGCAATAGCACCCAGTCAGAAGCTGGTCATTTTCCAGATGAATGTTATTAAATGTAATAAACGTATAGTTTCAATATAACTTCATATATGTACTTTAAAATCTATTTAACGTAAGGTTTCAAGGTCAATTACAGGCGAGTTCTTAATTTTCCATCTTCCTATAGGTGCATACCTTACGCTTATCAAAATTATGATTTAATTAGTGCTGGGCGGTATGACCAAAAATGTATATCACGGTATTTTTCTAAATTATAAAAGTTTCACGGTATATGACGGTATTTATTTTTTTCATGCATGACCGGGTGTTAACCACATTTTCTACTGACTGAGGAAAAACTGCAGTAGATTGACTTAGGATGCCATATTTTAGTGTCATGATGAGTGAATATTGTAGAAAAAGTCCACAATAAATTCAGGGGTTAAAGCAAAAGAAAATCTTTTGACTGTAAAAATTTCCTCGGCCAAACCCCATTCCACAGCCATACGGCTACAGTCACACACACAGTTTAAGAGCGGTGCTTTTCTTCTTGTAGTTAGGAGTGCTTGTCCTCCTAACTTAATAAATTTAGGAGTGCCTTCTGATCAATAATACAAATTCTGACCAAAAATTAGCCTTCCGAATACGCGGTGACATTTGACTCCTTAAAGTGACTTTTTCTTTTTACCTTTGCAATGGCATAATTTTCATCTGTCAAATTCAAAAATGTATGTTTATAAGCTTTTTAACTTTATATTTAAAATAAGATAATAAGAAGTACAATAAGACAAATAAGTTGCCAATCATGAAATTATAATACAAAAATAATTTGTACTACAGAGGTGGCACAGAAGAACACAAAAGTGGCTTGTAGGTACATTTTCAGTCGTTTAATGAGGCTCAGAGGTGGCATGAGTGCAATTAAATTCATAGATTCATGTGGACATTAATGCTTTAAATATACATTTGCTTTTAGAGATACACAACGGCTCAGCTGTTACTTTATTTGGAACTATTTTCGTTGATGGTATAGAGCAAAATCATGCAGTACTTGTTTATTGATCTGTTGTATTAAATCAATATCACATTTGCAAACTCCCCTTATAATTATTAAAAGCTGTCACTCTCCTGATCGCGATCTGTGGGCGCAGACATTGAGAGCGCGTGAGTCGAGTTCTCAGGACTCAAAAGCACGTGCAAATGTGATGCATTCTGTCGGAACCTGCGGGAATGAGTATAATTATTATTAATAGCCGCAATCCTGCGCCGAAATTCATCTCTGTGTTCTCTGCGAAGAACCCGACTGAATGATGCGAGTGTCGTTACTATGTTGTCAGCCGTGGCAGGGATAATTTTTGGTGTGCTAGCAGAACAACGAGAGTGCGCTACAGTATTTAGGGTCTTAAAGTTATGAAAAGTGAATTTAAGAAGGCGGGAACCCTGCAATTGACAGGAATCCATCGTATCGACGGAGAACTGTTGTGTGTGAAAGATGCGGGAGCTGATGGATGGTGGATATTTGTGGTGGTCGATGTGGATATTGTGGATGACTTCTTCTCTCTCTTCACATTCTACTAGTGCTTCAGTTTCGGAACTTTCACGCTTAGTAACACATACAGCTGTATCCTCTCCACAGTGCAACAGTGAAAAGAGACCCCCCTCTAACAGTGCCGCGTTCAGAACGTTATTTAAAGACATATACCGTTATTGCGGTATTTTAAAAATTCATATCATAAGAAAAATAAACACCGGTATACAGTATGAACTGGTATACCGCCCAGCACTAGATTTAATGATGTTAACGGCGTGAGGACGTGCACGTTTGAAAATAGTGTTTCTTCAAGATTCAAGGTTTTATTCGTCACATACTCAATTATACAGAATATAAATAAGTAGTGAAATTTAAGTCAGGTGTTGAATTTGAAAATAGTGAAACAAACCTTATTCAGTCTTTTAAAAAGTATAAATTGGATATCCCAAATGAAACTGGTCTTGCACTGAATCCAGACCACCAACAAATGAAACCAGATCACCGGGTGATGGATTTATAGATCGGAAACGTCTGAGCCAAACGTGTTTAAAGCGTCACATTAGCATAGGTACAGTGTTTAATCCACTAAACAGATGTATTCTTTGGGGAAAGAAACAAATAAATGTTGTGCTAGATACTTTTTACGGGGTGAACGAGTGCGGATCCATTTGCAAGGCTTTTTATTGGTCATGAAACAGGCAAGGTTCAGACAATGGCAAACTGGTACAACACAGGCAAAGAGTAACCCTAGGACAAGCGTGGGTCTTTGATCGGTGAACAGAATCCAGATGACTTATCCGTAAACAAACAACAGAGTCCAAACGGCAAGACGATAGGGCACTCCGAAATAAACAGGCCAGGATCTTCACGCAGGAATACAGCCAAGGCAAGGCAAGGCAAGACTAGACTAAACTAGGAATTAGAGACATGGAACGGCTCTGTATCGCTAACATTGATATGCGCAGACAATACTCGGCAGTGAGAGAGAGGAAGTCCATGGCTTATGTAGGGTGTGTGATTGGTTACAGCTGTGGGTGAAATCAGTGCAATGGATGATGGGAAATGTAGTCCAGGGTATATTGTAACAGTCTGTGTAGTGTGAGAGTCCCTGTAGAGAGCGGGTGACCTCTGGTGGTGAGTGAACTGAACTTCATAGACCGGATTCGTGACGATACTCTTCTCCACAACAAACTGCATATTTGCAGCTGCACTCATCTACAGTCCTCGATATCTACTCTTCTTTAAACGTGAACTAAGACACTTGATTATCATCTGCAAAGCCCCATCTCAGTCTAAGGGTGAATCCCATTTCTCTGTCTTACCCCTTCCCCTTCCCCTTCCCCTTCCCCTTCCCCTTCCCCTTCCCCTTCCCCTTCCCCTACCCCTTCCCCTACCCCTAGCCCGTGTCCCTCGAAACCGAGTGGTAAGTGCTAGGGGTGAAGACATACCCCTATGAACTGAGACACCACTTGGTTACTGTAACGTCATCATACATCGTCGCTAGCTGGCTGCCACGTCACCAGAGGAGACAAGTGTTGATCTCAAACTCTCCGTCTAAAAGTGTGTGTTTGTCGATTGCGTGGGAGTCAGAGAAATGCGCGACTGTTGTGCAAATCAGCAATGTAACGTTGGTGTGGAAAATAGCGATTTTTAAAAACTTTTCAATTAAGAACATGATTGCAAATATATATATATGTACAGGACTGTGTAGAGCACTAAACAAGTCTATGTAATTTTTTTATAAATTATTTAAGCCGAAAATACTTTATGGGACTCTCTGGATGATCTGGCCGCAGTGTGTTCTGGGTACTCCTTGGTTTCAAGTAAGCTCGCAAAAATTCTTGGTTTCAAGGAGTATCTAACCCTTCCACGTAGCCCTACCCCTCGATCAAAACCAGAATTAGCCCTTACTCTCACGTGAACACGCAAAACTAAGGGGAAGGGGTAAGACAGAGAATTGGGATTCTCCCTAAGGTGATTCTTTACATACAATTCAATTTAGTTAACATTAGCCAATGCATTAAATAACATTAACAATGTGAAATACATTTTTTACAGTTTTAATTCATCTTTGTTAAAAAAAATTTGCTCAGGTACGGTTAAAAGATAAAACTTGTATTAGTAAATTTTGAAATTTAAATGAATGTTAATCAATGCTTTAGAAGTATTGTGAATTGAATCTTTGTGCTGTATTTTCTGTTGCCAATTTGATATGCATTTTCATGCACTACACCTTGCCCACCTGGTTTTATTTAGCCCCACCCACTAAAACATTTCAGGCCTCGCTGCTGGTCCAGATGACCAGATATCTGCACTAATCATCCTTTACGTAATCAATTATAAAACTCTTCTTTCTCCTTCTACAGAAGAACATGAACACACTCAGTGAGTTTTCTGCTGGTTTTCTTTCTGACTTACATCGTAGGAAGTCGTTCCTGGTCTTGGGAACAATGTTGATGAATGTGACTGTGGAAATCAACAGACATGAACAGTGTGATTCTCATGATCTTGCATCCATTACTAACACATTTATAATATGATGTTCTCCATGATACGAGATGATGATGGAGAGCAGATGAATCTCCAGGACTTTACCTCTGTCTAAGATCTTATTGAGCTCCATCTTCCTGGTCCTGGGAACAATGTTGGTCAGTGCTGGATTAACATAAGGGCTCGGTGGAGCTGAAGCCCCGGGGCCCGAAGATGGAGGGGGCCCATGATTGGCTGTGAGGAAAAGGAAATGCATTTTTTTCCCTAGTGTTTCAAAAACTACCCTCACAACTTTGAACAAAAAAAAATAAAGTATTCAAAGATTATGGACGTGACATTCACAGTTTTAGTTGCACGTCAGTTAATGGAAATGCTGTCATTTCACATTACTTTTTAATCGATATTCATAAAATATCGCTAAAGTTCTGCACAAATCTGTAAAGGAAATGCACCTAGTGTGATTCCTGAGGGATTACAAATTGTATTTAAATGTTTAATTTAGATTCTTATTATTCGCTTCCTGACTAAGATTGTCTAGCCATGAGATTGCTTCCTGACCATTGAGCGTGAGATACAGCTGTGCCTTTGTCTCTATGATAATGTTAAGTTAAATGAGTCAGACTACTGCAAATGGCTTTCGGATCCCCTGGCCCAGACGTGGATTCGTTAGGTTGATTGGATTATGGCGTTCGGATCCCCTGGCCCAGACGTGGATTCGTTAGGTTGATTGGATTAGTGTCTATGCATTTAAATAACTATTATGTTGCCACGGAAAGTTTTCCACCTCCAAAAGTCCCTCCTCCAAAAATACCTATAAGACACCCTGTAAATTACTTGAGATTGAGATTTCGATGACTACAGATACCAACAGCTTGTGTTCTCAATAAAAGAATCCTGCTGACGATCCAATCCGAAGTCTCCTGGTCTTCTCTTCTGAGTTTTCTACACTTTAGAAGAAAGCAGTTCACAACATTCCTATGATCCTGCATCAATTCCTAAGACATTTCTAATATGATGTTTTCCATGATATGAGATGATGGAGAGCAGATGAATCTCCAGGACTTTACCTCTGTCTGAGATCTTCTTGAGCTCTTCTTTGCAGAAATTCTCAAGTTTGTCTCTCAGCTGATGGACAGATTCTCTTAGACCATCAAAAGAGACGAGAGTACTGAAGAGATCATCATTCACGTCTGTAGATTCAGGAGGAGCTGAGAGAGACTGGAAACTCTACAGAAAACAGAAATCAAAACTCATCAGCTCCACACTTCATCCAATAACCTGCACCAACATCAGATTTGTGCAGCTCTTGTTGACTCAACTGATCTTCAGTAACTCAACTCAATCCAGTACTTTCACAGCATCAGCTTCATTAAAACATATTCATTAAATCACATTCTATCATTTGCCAGTTACACTGTATATGATCTTTCTAGGTAATAGTTTGGATAAAAAATCTGCCAAGAACATAAATGTCCATCTAACAAGATCTGTGTTACCTGCAGTATCTCCTCAAGTCCACTATGACCCTGTTCTTCTAGATCTGTGTTACCTGCAGGATCTGCTCAAGTCCACTATGACCCTGTTCTTCTAGATCTGTGTTACCTGCAGAAACTGCTCAAGTCCACTATGACCCTGTTCTTCTAGAACTGTGTTACCTGCAGGATATGCTCAAGTCCACTATGACCCTGTTCTTCTAGATTTGTGTTACCTGGTGGATCTGCTCAAGTCCACTATGACCCTGTTCTTCTAGATCTGTGTTACCTGCAGGAACTGCTCAAGTCCACTATGAACCTGTTCTTCTAGATCTGTGTTACCTGCAGGAACTGCTCAAGTCCACTATGGCCCTGTTCTTCTAGATCTGTGTTATCTGCAGGATCTGTTCAAGTCCACTATGACCCTGTTCTTCTAGATCTGTGTTACCTGCAGGATCTGTTCAAATCCACTATGACCCTGTTCTTCTAGATCTGTGTTACCTGCAGGAACTGCTCAAGTCCACTATGAACATGTTCTTCTAGATTTGTGTTACCTGGTGGATCTGCTCAAGTCCACTCTGACCCTGTTCTTCTAGATCTGTGTTACCTGCAGGAACTGCTCAAGTCCACTATGACCCTGTTCTTCTAGATCTGTGTTACCTGCAGGATCTGCTCAAGTCCACTATGACCCTGTTCTTCTAGATCTGTGTTACCTGCAGGAACTGCTCAAGTCCACTATGACCCTGTTCTTCTAGATCTGTGTTACCTGCAGGAACTGCTCAAGTCCACTATGATCCTGTTCTTCTAGATCTGTGTTACCTGCAGGATCTCCTCAAGTCCACTATGACCCTATTCTTCTAGATCTGTGTTACCTGCGGGATCTGCTCAAATCCACTATGACCCTGTTCTTCTAGATCTGTGTTACCTGCAGGATCTGCTCAAGTCCACTATGACCCTGTACTTCTAGATTTGTGTTACCTGGTGGATCTGCTCAAGTCCACTCTGACCCTGTTCTTCTAGATCTGTGTTACCTGCAGGATCTGCTCAAGTCCACTATGACCCTGTTCTTCTAGATCTGTGTTACCTGCAGGAACTGCTCAAGTCCACTATGACCCTGTTCTTCTAGATCTGTGTTACCTGCAGGAACTGCTCAAGTCCACTATGATCCTGTTCTTCTAGATCTGTGTTACCTGCAGGATCTCCTCAAGTCCACTATGACCCTATTCTTCTAGATCTGTGTTACCTGCGGGATCTGCTCAAATCCACTATGACCCTGTTCTTCTAGATCTGTGTTACCTGCAGGATATGTTCAAGTCCACTATGAACCTGTTCTTCTAGATTTGTGTTACCTGGTGGATCTGCTCAAGTCCACTCTGACCCTGTTCTTCTAGATCTGTGTTACCTGCAGGAACTGGATGTGATCCTGTGTGTGTGAAAGCTGCTCCAGCTCAGCGTCTCTCCTCCTCAGATCATTGATCTCCTGCTCCAGTCGCTCCAGTCGTGCTTCAGCTCGACTCACTTCTTGCTTTTCCTGATCTCTGATCAGCCGTATCAGCTCAGAGCGGCTTCTCTCAATGGAGCGGATGAGCTCAGTAAAGATCTTCTCACTTTCCTCTGCTGCTGTCTTTGCAGAGCGCTGTTAGGACACGATTCAGGCTTCAGTGAGTCTGAACTGAGACAAACTTCTCTTCTTCTCTAGACTCACCTTATGAGATGCCACAGCCTCTCTCAGCTGCTGAAGATCTTTCTCTCTCTGCCGGATTCTCTGCTGGAACGTCTTCTGCGTCTCCTTCAACTGCTTCTGCAGGACAAACAGATGATAGTGAATGCCACAGAAAACTACTGGCACTAAATCGTCATCAATAAATCATAAAATATTTTCCTGGGTTTGAATATACAGATATTTTGCTGGACATTATAGTTGGCCAGCAAAATATCTGAATAATCAAATTCAGCTGCTCAGACACTTCAGTACACGCAGACAGGAGAAGCGAGCCGGCCCGGATTAAGAACGCCATACCAGACAGCACGCTTCATCTGCCGAAAACCTGTGCTGACCCCTCATGCTTCTAACGCTCCACCATCATCCCCATCCCAAAGAAACCCAAAATTACTGGACTTAATGACTACAGACCTGTGGCTCTAATGTCTGTGGCCATGAAATAATTTGAGAGACTGGTTTTGGCTTATCTGAAGGACATCACTGGACCCTTACTGGACCCCCTGCAGTTTGCCTACAGAGCAAACAGATCCGTGGATGATGCGGTCAACATGGGACTGCATTATGTTCTGCAACATCTAGATAGACCAGGGACTTATGTGAGGATCATGTTTGTGGACTTCAGCTCGGCCTTTAACACCAACATCGCTACACTTCTTCAGCCCAAACTAACCCAGCTCTCTGTCTCTAGCACTATCTGTCAGTGGATCACCAGTTTTCTGACAGATAGCCAGCAGCTAGTGAGACTGAGGACAGCCACTCCACCAACACTGGTGCCCCTCAGGGCTGTGTTCTCTCCCCACTGCCTCCGTCAAGCTCCTGAAGTCTGCAGACGACACCACACTGATCGGCCTCATTCAGGACGGTAACGAGTCTGCTAACAGACAGTAGGTTAAGGAGCCGGCTATCTGGTGCAGTCTTAACAACCTGGAGCTGAACACGCTCAAAACTGTGGAGATGATCGTGGACTTCAGGAGTCCCCCCCCCGCCGTTCTCCCCCCACTCACCATCATGAACAGCACTGTGACTGCAATGGAGTCATTCAGATTCCTAGGATCCATCATTTCTCAGGACCTGAAGTGGGACAATCACATTGAGTCCATTGTTTAAAATGCCCAGTAGAGGCTGTACTTCCTTCTCCAGCTGAAAACGTTCAACCTGCCACAGAGCTGCTGAAACAGTTTTACTCTGCCATCCTTGAATCAGTCCTCTGCACCTCAATAACTGTCTGGTTCAGCTCAGCTACCAAATCTGAACTCAGAAGACTACGGAGGGTAGTCCGGACTGCTGAGCAAATCATTGGTACAACCCTCCTACTCACACACTCTCCAAGAACTGTACTCATCCAGAGTGAGCAAAAAGGCTGGCAAAATCACTCTGGACCCCTCACATTCACTCTTTGAACTGTTACCGTCTGGTCGACACTATAGAGCTCTGCGCACCAGAACGACCAGACACAGGAACAGTTTCTTTCCTCAGGCAATCCATTTCATGAACACTTGACACTAAACGTGGAACACACAACACTATTGTGCATCATTTATTCATCAAACATACATATTTACATTTAAAATGTGCACATATCATACATGTACATGCATATGTGTCTATATTATATATATTGTTTTTGCGCATTGCCTATTTTGTATATTTTTATATTATTATTATTTATTATCTGTGTCCTGTTGCTGACTTTCTGTTGCATTGTGGAGCTTCTATCACTATAACAAATTCCTTGTATGTGTAAACAATCATGGCCAATAAAGCTCATTTGCATGTGAACAGAAGAATCCAGTAAATCCAGTTTAAACTGCTAGGCAGTTTAAAGGTTACTTATCTATACTGATAACTAATGGCTGTAGGTTAAAAATCCAGAAGCGATGATCAGTTACAATCATTGAGTGTCAGCAATATTTCATTAATATCTAGTTTTAAATACCTGTTTCTCTGTCCTCTGTGCTGCAGCAGATACAGTGTCGTGGTTTTTATGTTCATCCATCGTACACAGCATACATATACATTTCTGGTCAGTGCGACAGAAAACCTCAAGGAGCTTCTCATGTTTCTGGCAGATCATCTCTTGCAGTCGTCCAGTGGCTTCAGTCAAATTGTGTCTCTTTCCTTTAAACCAACTCTCATGTTGTTCGAGGTGATTCTGACAGTAAGAGTTCAGACACACCAGACAGGACTTGACGGCTTTGTATTTTCTTCCAGTACAGATGTCACACTGCACATCTCCAGCTCCAGCGTCACAGTCAGCAGAGAGTTTGGTCTTCTTCAGTTTCTCCACCATTTCAGCCAAGATGGTGTTTCTAGCTAAAGCAGGTCTTGGACTGAAGGTCTGTCTGCACTGAGGGCAGCTGTAGACTCTCATCTGATCCTCCTGATCCCAGCAGCCTGTAATACAGCTCTTACAGTAACTGTGTCCACAGGGAATGGCCACTGGATCCTTCAGGAGATCCAGACACACTGCACACAAGAACTCATCCTGAGAAAATCTGGCTTCTGCCATTTTACTGCATGAATATAGAGACACAAACACACAAAAGCTCGACCACACTTCAGTTTCTCTTTCCCTGAAGTCACGTGATTCATGTTTCCTGGTTCTGTGTTTGAGTCACGTGTGTAAAACAGGTGTGTCTTTGAGTCTGGAAAGTCTCTCAGTCTCACACACAAATGCCATTTTCTCTCCCCTAACCCAGGGATGGGGAACATTCAGGGCCAATTCAAGCATTTTGGGGGCCCTAAGCAGATTTTCAAAAGGGGCCCCTACTACCAACATTTAATCTCTTATTCTCCAATGCGCATATCCTACACTGACAGCATATAGTTACGTTTTAGAGAAGTGTTACTTATCTTTCATTATATAAATATAAAGATAAGCCTATACGTGTCCCTGGAGCACAAAAGCAATCATAACAGCACAGCTATATTTGTAGCAATAGACAACAATACTTTGTATGGGTCAAAATTATACATTTTCTTTTATGCCAAAAATCATTAGATATTAAGATCATGTTCAATGAAGATATTTTGTACATTTCCTACCATAAATATATCAAAACTTAATTTTTGATTAGTAATATGCATTGCTAAGAACTTCATTTGAACAACTTTAAAGATGATTTTCTCAATATTTTGCACCCTCAGATTTTCAAATATTGTCCCATCATAACAAACCACACAATGGAAAGATTATTTATACTTTCAGAGAAATATATCAATTTAAGATTCATGCTTTAATAAAGCAAAAACAGCTGCAAATGGGTAATGAAAATTATTATTATTTAAATTATTATTATTAGATTGTTGTTCATAAAAATAATCTCTTTTCTAGATTGGCTTGTTTTAGTCCAGATTAAAATGCAAAAATATATATATGCAAATAAACATGTGAATGTTTGTTTGCAAATCATCAGTCCTCATTTTGCTGAATCTGTCTGCCGCTTTTGACACTGTTAACCATCAGATCCTCCTGTCCACCCTCTCATCACTGGACATCACTGGGATTCCACTTCACTGGCTTGAATCCTATCTCACTGGTCAGTCTTTCCGGGTGGCCTGGGGAGGGGAGGTATCCACAGAACATCAATTGGTCACTGGGGTTCCCCAGGGATCTGTTCTTGAACCCCTCCTCTTCTCCACATACACTACATCACTGGCTCCCATCATACAGGCGCATGGCTTCTCCTACCATTTCTACGCTGATGACACACAGCTCTATCTCTTATTCCGATCAGATGATCCAACGGTAGCTGCACGGATCTCAGGCTCATCTCGGCATGGATGAAAGAACACCATCTACAGCTCAACCTGGCAAAGACTGAGCTTCTTGTCTTCCCTGCCACTCCAACTCTACAGCATTACTTCATGATTCAGTTAGGTTCATCAACAATTACCCCATCAGCTTCGGTCAGAAATCTTGGTGTAATCTTTGATGACCAGCTGACCTTCAAAGAGCACATTGCAAAGACTGCTCGATCTTGCAGGATTGCACTACACAACATCAGAAAGATCAGGCCCTTTCTGACAGAGCATGCTGCATAACTTCTTGTCCAGGCCCTTGTCATTTCCAGGCTGGACTACTGCAATGCTCTTCTAGCTGGACTTCCATCAAACACAATCAAACCTCTACATCTAAGAGGCAGTCGTGGCCTAATGGATAGAGCGTTGGACTTGTAACCCGATGTTGGGGGTTCGAATCTCGGCTCCAGCAGGAATTGTCCATGACTGAGATGAGACCCTTAAATAAGGCATCGAACCCCTGACTGCTCCCCGGGCGCCACAGCGTCGGCTGCCCACTGCTCCAGGTGTGTGTGCACTTGGATGGGTTAAATGCAGAGAACACATTTCACTGCTGATTATACTCTGTATAATTGTATATGTGACAAATAAAGCTCATCAGAGCTTAAACTTTTTTTTTTCAAACGATTCAGAATGCAGCGGCATGACTGATCTTCAACGAGCCCAAAAGAGCCCATGTTACACCTCTCTTTGTTTCCTTGCACTGGCTACCAGTTGCAGCTCACATCCAGTTCAAGACACTGATGCTTGCATATAGAACAACCACAGGCTCAGCACTACTTCCACTCACTATTACGAATCTACATCCCCTTCAGAAGCCCCGCCTACTTCCACTCACTATAACGAATCTACATCCCCTCCATAAGCCCCGCCTACTTCCACTCACTATCACGAATCTACATCCCCTCCAGAAGCCCCGCCTACTTCCACTCACTATTACGAATCTACATCCCCTCCAGAAGCCCCGCCTACTTCCACTCACTATTACGAATCTACATCCCCTCCAGAAGCCCCGCCTACTTCCACTCACTATTACGAATCTACATCCCCTCCAGAAGCCCCGCCTACTTACACTCACTATTACGAATCTACATCCCCTCCAGAAGCCCCGCCTACTTCCACTCACTATTACGAATCTACATCCCCTCCAGAAGCCCCGCCTACTTGCACTCACTATTACAAATCTACATCCTCTCCAGAAGCCCCGCCTACTTCCACTCACTATTACGAATCTACATCCCCTCCAGAAGCCCCGCCTACTTCCACTCACTATTATGAATCTACATCCTCTCCAGAAGCCCCGCCTACTTCCACTCACTATTACGAATCTACTTCCCCTCAAGAAGCCCCGCCTACTTCCGCTCACTATTACGAATCTACATCCTCTCCAGAAGCCCCGCCTACTTCCACTCACTATTACGAATCTACATCCCCTCCAGAAGCCCCGCCTACTTCCACTCACTATTATGAATCTACATCCTCTCCAGAAGCCCCGCCTACTTCCACTCACTATTACAAATCTACTTCCCCTCAAGAAGCCCCGCCTACTTCCGCTCACTATTATGAATCTACATCCCCTCCAGAAGCCCCGCCTACTTCCACTCACTATTACAAATCTACATTCCCTCGAGAAGCCCCGCCTACTTCCACTCACTATTACGAATATACATCCCCTCCAGAAGCCCCGCCTACTTCCACTCACTATTACGAATATACATCCCCTCCAGAAGCCCCGCCTACTTCCACTCACTATCACAAATCTACATCCCCTCCAGAAGCCCCGCCTACTTCCACTCACTATCATGAATCTACATCCCCTCCAGAAGCCCCGCCTACTTCCACTCACTATTACGAATCCACATCCCCTCCAGAAGCCCCGCCTACTTCCACTCACTATCACGAATCTACATCGAATAAAACCTTGAACCTAGACTTAGGCAGGGAAGTGGAATGTATTTTCTTTGTTGAGGTAAGATAGCATCTAAAACAAAAGTTAGTTTTGGTTTGTTTGTTGTTTTGGCTCATACCCATTTCTGAAGCTGGTGTAGTGGCTTGTAAGCGACAAGAAACTTGTTTGCTCCTACAATAAATGAAAATCAACGCTTTATTTGTGTGACGTTCTTAATTTATGTTACTCCACGTTTGCCCCTAGACTAGGCCGTAACAAAAGCCTTCATGAAATGGCGAATTAAATCGACCAAACACAATGTACATTCTTACACTTTCAGATAAACATCACTTACTATTTAAAAAAAAAAAATCCCTCAGGCCGGTCCCACAATGTAGCGCACACACACACACACACACACACACACACGCCCAGGTCTGCGGTCTCATGATTGCTCATATAATCAAAGCTGGTCTTGGCGTCTGTATTTTGAGAAGAGTAACTCCACTGAAGAATGAGGCTGAAAGCGGAGCTTATTGAATTACCTAAACGAGCGTGTTTGAGCTTCACAGCCTCCGCGGCGCTTTCATTCCTGAAAATCAGTGGAAAACAAACAAGGAAAATACGGCATGATTCCCTGCGGCTCATAAACGTCAGCGCTGCATCAATCAAACTTTATCAAAACCACACAGAGATGCGGTAACTATGGTTACACCTACCCTTGGCAAAAGCACACATATGTTGTATCAGATACAGTGACCCGCCCCCTCTGCTCTGACACGCCCCCTCTGCTCCAGCTCATCTGGGGCCTCTGGGAACGAAACAATCACAGGATCATAATTCATCAAACACACGCAGAACTCATGATGTTCAGAGCAGCTCCTGAGTTTACATTCATCTCAAATCACTTCATCCTTCAAACACGAACTGACCTCAAGTGACCGCTCGGAGTCAATGTAGCGTTTTATCTCCTATAACTCGAGCGTGTCAAAGGGAGCAGCGGAGACTGAACTTAATGTCCAAAATAAATAAATCATTCTTAACTGCTGGATTTAGTCTCGGCGCTGATGAGCCTGAAATTACAGGCGGTTTCCGCAGGAAGGAAAACACAAATCACCCCGAGACTCATCACAGCACAAACACAACACAGCCGTTCGGTGCGTGTTGAGCTCACGCAGGTTTGAGTCTGGCATCCCATCTCTCCACCCGTGTAGCGCTGTCTTTATGGAGCAAACGGATGGAGATGAGACTCAAACAGGCTGTGCTACAGGTGTACTTCAGCGGGGGGGGAATCAATACTGCACTCCCAGCTAACATCAACACAACGTTCATTCAAAGTGATCAGGACTTTAATAATGATGTTCTCAAGACATTCTCTATACATCGCTCACAGAGTGTTTTTGTCATAGAATGTTCGTTCACGGACACTCATCTAATTTTTCTTTGAATGTTACAATTTGTTTCAGAACATTCAAATGTAACATTCCGGTAACATTTGCAAAGTGATACAATGGAATGTTCCTTTAACATTCCTATAACCCAGAAAATATGTTTTTTTTAAACAACTGGACATTTTGAACGTTCAGAGAACATTGGGAATTAACATATTAATAACTTAATTGATACGTTCATCACATTATATAAGTATGTGTGACCCTGGAACACAAAACCAGTCATAAGAGTCAATATTGTGAAATTGAGATGTATACATCATTTGAAAGCTGAAAAAATAATATTTCCATTGATGTATGGTTTGGACAATATTAGTAAATCTGGAATCTGAGGGTGCAAAAAAATCTAAATATTGAGAAAATCATCTTTAAAGTTGTTCTTAGCAATGCATATTAGTAATCAAAAATTAAGTTTTGATATATTTATGATACAAAATATCTTCATGGAACATGATCTTAATATCTAATGATTTTTGTCATAAAATAAAAATGTATAATTTTGAGCCATACAGTGCATTGTTGTCTATTGCTACAAATATAGCTGTGCTGTTATGACTGCGTCTGTGCTGCAGGGACACATATCTTGAATATATTTTAGTGGTGATATTGCATTGAGACGTGGACTGCATGCATCAATCCTGGAGAATGCAAATGTAAACCGCACAACAAGCCAGTTGTTCATCCACGCTAATCACCCGTTACACACACACATTAAATGATGACTTCATATCACACACAGAGAAACGAGTCCCAGTCAAACACAGTCGTTCTGTCCAAAGAGTGGAGGTTCATTCAGCAGAAAAGGCAATTTTCTATGAAGCTGTAATGTGTGTCTTTGATCGTGCTGTCAGTCATAAGTCTGATCCGCTGACACACACACTTCTCTCTCTGCTGTTTGCTTTGTGTGTGTGTGTGTGTGAGAGAGAGTGTGTGTGTTATAGTGGGTGTGTGTTTGTGTTATAGTGTGTGTGTGAGTGTGTTGTGTTGTAGTGTGTGTGTGTGTGTGTGTGTGTTAGAGAGAGAGAAAGAGAGCGAGATCATGTTGTCAAGATCAAACGCATTTAACAGCACAAATGTGCAGCAGTTACTTCATTACAAACCGCTTTAACACACACACACTCTCGCTCTCTCACACACACACTCTCTCTCTCACACACACACACACTGGGGACTTTCCACAGGCGTAATGGTATTTATACTGAGCTAATCACATTTTCTGTCCTCGAACCCGAAACATAAGCCTTTTACATCTTTAATAAACTGTTTAGTGTGCTATTTAGCCATTCGAATAACAGCGTCAGCTTGGATGAAACCCACACACACACATACACTATACCACACACACACACACTACAACACACTCACACACAAACTATAACACAAACACTCTTTCACACACACACACACACACTATAACACAAACACACACCCACTATAACACACACACTCTCTCTCTCTCTCTCACACACACACACACACACACACACACACACCTCAGGAAAATGAGTCCATGCTGTTGTGAAGGTCAGCTGTGTGTAACTGTGCGCTGAGGGTGAGAATATAAACACACACACTCAATTACAGGCGATTATCGGCTCGTGTTACAATAACAAACCAGGAGAAACAGGTCTGATTTACTTCACCTCTGACCGCCGACTGAAACACAGCGTCATGGAAGCGGCAGCCAATGAGAGGAAGTGGGCGTGGCTTCGAGAGCAGACAGGAAACGATCAGCTGAAGGACCTGAATAACATCTAACCCAGAAATAACAGCCCGCCCTCCATTCACTGCTGCGCACACACTTCATCTGTACAGCACTGGAGACACAAACAGCCGTAGATGATGATGATGATGATGAAGATGCTGCTGGGTAATTTATATGGTTCAAATGTTGAAAGATTCAACACACTTCTTTGCTAACCAGCACTTATTTCCTGTACAGACAGGAAGACTGAGACAAACATATGATTCTGATTGGACAGTAAATGCTGTTCCATTCCTAAAGAACGACTGCTGTGACCACACACACACACACGCACGCACACACTCTCTCATACACACACACACACTCTCTCACACACACACACACACATGCACGCACACACTCTCTCATACATACACACACACACACACACACCCTCTCTCTCACTCACACTCACACACACACACGCGTACACACATACACACTCTCTCTCTCACACACACACACACTCTCTTTCTCTCTCACACACACACACACTCTCTCTCTCTCTCTCACACACACACACACACACACACACACACACACACACACACACACACACTCTCTCTCGTACACACATACACACACGCACTCTCTCTCACACACACACTCTCTCTCTCTCTCTCTCTCACACACACACACACACACACACTCTCTCTCGTACACATATACACACACGCACTCTCTCTCACACACACACACACACACTCTCGTACACACATGCACTCTCTCTCACACACACACTCTCTCTCTCTCTCAAACACACACGCACTCTCTCACACACACACACACACACACTCTCTCTCTCTCACACATACACACACACTCTCTCTCTCTCACACATACACACACACTCTCTCTCTCTCACACATACACACACACTCTCTCTCTCTCACACACACACACACACACTCACACACACACACACACACACACACACACTCTCTCTCTCTCTCTCGTACACACACTCTCTCACACACACACACACACACACACTCTCTCTCGCACACATACACACACGCACTCTCTCTCACACACACACACACACACTCTCGTACACACATGCACTCTCTCACACACACACTCTCTCTCTCTCTCTCGTACACACACTCTCTCACACACACACACACTCTCTCTCGTACACACATACACACACGCACTCTCTCTCACACACACACACACACTCTCGTACACACATGCACTCTCTCTCACACACACACTCTCTCTCTCTCTCAAACACACACGCACTCTCTCTCACACACACACACACACTTTCTCTCTCTCTCACACACACACACTCTCTCTCTCTCACACATACACACACACTCTCTCTCTCTCACACACACACACACACACACTCTCTCTCTCTCTCTCGTACACACACTCTCTCACACACACACACACACACACACACACACACTCTCTCTCTCGCACACACACACACACACACACACACTCTCTCTCTCATACACACAAACACACACACAAACACACACACACTCTCTCTCTCTCTCTCGTACACACACATACTCTCTCTCGTACACACACTCTCTCTCACACACTCTCTCTCGTACACACACACACACTCTCTCGTACACACACACTCTCTCTCTCTCTCTCACACAAACACACTCTCTCTCTCTCGTACACACACATACTCTCTCTCTAATACATCTCTGGACTGATTCTGAATCTTTTCAGCTCTGTATTATCTTCACGCAGTATGATTTTCTCGGTTGGTGTTTTTGTAAAATAAAGAATGTTGTCCATTGTTAAGACTTGACTGATGAACACGGTTCTGTCTCTTTCTGTCTGGCATCACTTCATCTCTCTCTCTCTCTCTCGTTTATTCTCTCTCAGTGAGCGATGCTGCTTTCGATCACATTCATCAATCTGAGCAGAAATGAAGCGGAGCAGACGACAGAAACAGAGTCGCTCTCGCAGAGACATTTGACCAAACCCATGCAATATATATGGCCACTTCTCCAGTGGTGTGTTTATTGTATGCATCTCTAATTTTCTGTTTTACATTCACAAACGTATTTTTCTTTAAAAGCTGTCACTCAAACACACCAAATCTGCAAAACCAGACACTGATAATTTCAGTTTCATAAACACACAACACACAGTTCTCTATGAAACACAACAATCTACGAGGAAGTATCTTGATATCTTTTTCAAACAGGAGAAAGCCTCAATCACTAAACACACATCTACACATGCTCAATGTTTTTCTGTACGGAGTAATACTGTATTCATAACCACTAATGATTACAGTAAACAAGTTTAACCCATTTTGTGTGCAATTATTGGATTTATGTGTAAGCTGTTGATAAAAACACTAATCGCATGTAATCAGAATATGATAAGAATCAGTGGCAGGTTACATAGACTTAGTTTTTTCTTTAAGACTAATTATATGTAACTCAGTAATATAACCTATAATTATCTAAATTGAATTCAGAAAGAGGTCCACAGTTTTATTTGTATTCATCATTAGCAGCTTATATGTTATTATATTGGCTTTATTTATTTTTCTTATCATTACTTGTTTTGTGCACAATGCTTATAAACACACTCATGGCAATAAAAGTACATTGAAACATGAAATAGTATGATAAGATTGACTGCTAGTTAGTTTAATGGCTTATACAGCTGGCTGCAGGTTATTCAAGAAGCCTGAAGTCAAGTTCAGCTCTCACAGACACACACACACACACCAATGAACGTTAATTTGTAGTGTTGACTTTTACAATTAGGCTTGTAATCGAAATATATCGCTGAAGCGACGTTTTAATGCAGTCCGTTAAACGGCTTCGCTCAGGCGCGGGAAAATTGTAATGAAATGAGGATTTATCGCGGGAAAATTCAGCGGAGAAAATAAAAAACCCGTATATTTTTCAGCATCCCTAAATTCTGTAGCAATTAATCTGCCTGATTTGATTACGAACGGCGGAAATTAAACAATAAAGAGCTGTCTAATGAGGAATTAATTATGGGGCGCGCGGGGTTTGAGGGGCGGGAATGTTAGCGCGCGAAACGAGACAAACGGCCGCGCGCTCAATGTGCGGCGGGGCTGATAGCGGCGCGCGAGCTGATCGTAAAGATGAGGTGAAATCAATCGCGCTTTAACGGCCTCGTTAACCTCCCGGGCAGATGGAAAGCAGAAGCAGAAGCGCCTCTCTCGGATTTATCGCTGTAATAGTGCGCAAAATCCCGAGAGAGATTGTGATTTAACCGTCAAACGTTCCGTGAAACAACAAATTCAGAGACCGAACCAACGGGAGCGAAGGGTTCCGTTATAAGGAAACACGCTCCGCTGATGAATTATGATAGCCTAATAATAATAATAATACTTTTACACAATAGGTTGAAGGTGCTGGAATCCACGCTTGCTTTAATAATAAAGCGTCTTTATTTGGAATTCTTTAGAGAACCCAAAATGGTTCTTCACTGCAGAACCCTTTATTTTTAAGAGTGCATTACCAGAACCAGTCTAGATTCATCATTTCATAGTGGACCCAGCAGAGCTTATATTTAGGCTACTTCGTTTTTTGTAGTGGTTCAGTTCGGCTTTTATCAGAACTGTTCTGCCTCAGCAAGTCCAAAAGCCGAGCACATAGTTTAGTGTATTACTTAATAGTCAACATTGGAAGTGGATCAAAACCATTCATCATGGGACTACTTTAATTCACTTGTTTGGTCCACTTTAAATGTTGACTATCAGGTAATATTAATAAACATTTGGAAAATACTATATTTAAACGTGGCAAATATAATAAATGGCAAATTGCACTCAAATAACCTTAACCCAGAAGATTGGCGTTTAAGTATTTCTAATTAAAATATTATTAATGCCATTTCATTAAAATGGCATGAATAAATACCAAGCAACTATCAATATTTCTAATTTATGTATTTATAGTGTTTTTATTAATGGTAAATCATAATTTATAACCAAATTAGCTTTTCACCAATAATTGATTATTTTAATTCCAATGAAACTAGTGTAAAACCAAACACAATCTGTGATAAAAACACCAATAATATAGTACAGTTGTTTAATATTTAATGCTTTATCGAGAGGATTGCAGTAATTGGTCTTATGTTTCTAATGCTCGTGCATTGGATTGAATGCGTTGGCGTCTCAGAAACGGCGTTTTTACCAAACTCTGTCAGTGTTTGATTTGTTAGCTTGTTATCCGCGTATTAAGCATCTCGTTAAGTTTTATTAAGCACTCAGTGAATCCACGTTATTCGGCTCAGTGAGTTGGGATCAATGCTATTAGCCAGTTCTGTGTGCAAAACTGCTGCTAATTAAATTTCATCAGCAGGTAATTGAGACACAAGCTCGGAGTCAGACGTTTCAACAATTGTCCAAGTTAGATCGCAAATATGAGGCGTTTATAAAAACACAAGGCTCACAAGATCCATCTTTTCATTTTTATTTTTTTTTCATATATATGTGCACCCTCATAATTATAGCCTACTACTAATAATAAAAATATGCTGGATAATCTATGCTTAAAATAGAAAACGATTATTTTTTTTTCCTTGAATAAAACCAAAATATTAACTAAATACAAAATACTAACATTATGAAAAAAATTCTCATACAAAAAAAATTCTGCTTCAGTTTATTAACAATGCAATAAAAATGCAACGATAAAAAAACAATACACAAAAAATATGACTGAGGAAACTGACTGACATTAATGAAAAAACGGGTTGATGCATTCATTACTCATAAATCAAACCCTATTTGCGGTACTTAAATGTAAAATTAACAATATTTATGAATGAATGAATCAGTGGGTTAATCTTTAAGACAGTCTTTCCTCTGCAGCAATGCTTTGAATTAAAAAAAAAACAATTAAATGACTGCCATGCTAATAAAAAAAAAATCAATGGTTTTCATTAAAATACCATTATAAACCATTCGGTTTTTTCCAGTAATACCATTACAAAATACCTATTTGTCGTGTGTTTTGGGCATTTTCCATCCCACCAATATAATCAATCACATACCAGTACACACCATTATAGTTTCCATTAAAAACCAATACAATTCCCATTACAACCATTATATTTTCTATTGCGTTTTTTCAGCAGGGTGGCTAACAAAGCCATTTGTTTCGATCCTGAATAAATCAATGTTTTGAATAGGTTTAACTAAATATTAAAACGACTCACTCATAAAGTCCCAGGTCACCATCTAAAGACAACCCTGTTTTCAGTGTTAAATACAGATCGTAAAGGGGTCCAAAACTTTTGAATAGGTCGTCAAAACACATCTAACCTTTCTGAATCCGCAGCGAAGCTAAATAAGCAGCCGACACATTTAACAATATTTACAATTACTCATAGGCTATAAATAATTATCATCAAACTAACTTACAAATCAGAGAAAGACTATAGGCCTACATCGTTTTATCGAACTTCTTAAGTAGTGGAGGTAAATGTGTTGGCCTCAGATATACCAATAAATCTGCTTTGATTTTGAGAAAGCTTAAGTAACCGTAAGGCATTGAGTGGCCCTTTATGCCTGATTGCGCTAATTGCTTTGAAATAGGAGACATTATCTGTAATGATTCCAGCCGCCGAGTCTTTCATCTTCCGCGAGAGCGTCACAATGCTCGCGACGCGTTCTTAAGATCTGTCGGGATCGAGTCGCATATATCCATCATGTATTGAGTTCGCAGCGTAATGGGACACACATGTTCCCTCGGACCGTCTTTTGATATCCACGGAGCCTTTTAAGTCAGACTCTGCATGAAAAGGGTTAAGACAACGACAAAGGCTCTTTGTCTCGAGTGCATGCCTCCAGACTGGAGTTAAACCAAGCTCTGATGGGGCTTTACAGTCAGTTCAGCCCTCATTTGTTGCTCTTAAAAACTCTGGTAATCACTTTCTCCACGGCACAGCATTGGCCCTAAAGCGCAGTGTTTGGTATTAGTTCCCTACACAAACACAGCCAAGTGTTTACACTGAGAAGATCCGTCCTTTCTCAGGCAGCGGTTGTATGGCAAGCCGTTTTAATATTTAATCTATAACCTGTACTAGTATCTATTTTCATGCTACTTATTTTTTAGATACTAGTATCTTTTCCATTAAGTACTAGTACTTATTCATTAGATACTAGTACACATGTATTAGATACTAGTACTTATTCATTAGATACTAGTACTTATTCAATAGATACTACACATTTATTAGATACTAGTGCTTATTCGTTAGATACTAGTACTTATTCAATAGATACTACACATGTATTAGATACTAGTACTTATTCAATAGACACTAGTACTTAAAGAATAAGCACCAGTATCTTATGAATAAGTACTAGTATCTAATGTAAAAGATACTATTATCTAAAAAATAAGTACTAGTATAAAAAATAAGCTTATAAATTAAATATTAAAACGGCTTGCCATAGCGGGTGGGTACCGCGGTAATGCGTGTGCACGCTTGTTGCTTGTTTTTGCCGCCAAGGATCAAACATTCAACTTCAAAGCACGCCACTCATATCATCTAATGGGCTCCCAAGCATAATTACAGATTTATTCCATTTAAGTGCCGGATGTGAAAATTAAGGAAATGCTAAATTACCGCTTGCGTGTCATTTAAATCAGTTACAACCCAGGCTTTAAGCCTAGCAGTAAACATTCAGGAACTTACACGCTTCACACGGATTTATTATTATTATTAATATTTGTGTTGCGAAGCAGTTAACTCTCCTGTCATCACAATATCTGATCTGCTCTATTACAGCGGGTAGTAAATAGAAATAGAGAGTTTGTAAATGACTTGCGAACGTTTAAGAAACTCCTGCGGAATGTCCTCGCTGAGCTTTTAAATTCCCGCGCTTTGATCCCGCCAAAAACAACATCACCGTAACTAATAATTACCTCGGTAAAACACTAATCACCACTGGTTGGATGTGTTCATTAATTACTGAAGCTGATACGGACACGTGACGGGGTCATATTTGATTCTTTGCGTGTTGAGGTTAACGCATTTTTAGGGGGAAAAATTAAAGAAAATGTTCAGGAATCAGTTTTTTGACATTTAAAAAAAAAAGGCAAAGAATAAGTCAAAATAAATGAAATATTGTTGTCACGCATAGTAATTGTCACTGCATGACACTTGAAAAGAAGTCTGCATTACAAAACACAGTATCCTTCTTTATTTTGCTTATGCACACACCCAACATACAAACTTCAGGAGAAACTTAAGCCCCGCCCTGCTCTGCTCCGATTGGATGGCGCGCGTGTTATTAGTTTAAACTGCAGAATGTTCGAAGCCTCTCACTGTATACACTAAAAACCAAGTGCAGCTCGTGCATGGCCCCAGTCACCACCATGACGTCTCCTGGGTTTAAAGCTGAACACCATTCCCGAGTGATTGTAGGTGATAACGGAGAGATGCAGACCAGCACCGGCGCAAAGGAACCGAAGATTCTCCCGTTCAGCGTCGAGGCTCTGATGGCCGAACGGAGACCGAGCTCCTCCGCCGGAGCGGTGCATACTCACGCGGACCCGGAGCGGGCCGGTGCTCGGTTGGCGTGCTCGGTGGACGTTCTGAAACTGTCGGAGGAGAGCGCGTGGATGCATCACCTCTCTCCCCGTGAGTTACAGCAATGCACCGGTCGGAGCGGAGCTCGTGAAGCTTTAACGGTTGCATGCATGCGTTGAATCGGTGCGTGCACCGGAGGCACACCGTTTACCAAAACTAACCATAGTTGTATTAGAAACAATTTTAATTCTGAATTGTATGTATAAATATGAATATGTCAGTTATGACGATTATGGCAGTTGAGGATGAATGTGGGGAAAATGTTTTTATGAGTTGTTTAATATTTGTATAAACTATTATTTTAATACAAATATGGTTAATTTGTAGTTTTATTTGTTGTAAAACCTTTTTATAAGAGACTTGGTTTGGCTCACCAGAAACATTGATTAATTATTATAACTAAATTTGCTCATGAATACATATTTAAGTGCACCAATAATGTGACTTATGCCAATAACTTAAGATATTTAAGTGCAATTAAAATCGGCATATTATACTAATTGATATTATGAGCTTATGTGTGACCCTGGCGCACAAAACCAGTCATAATGGTCTTTTTTTTTATTGAGATTTATGCGTCATCTGAATAAATCATATTTCCATTGATGTATGGTTTGGACAATATTTGAAAATCTGTGCATTAAAATCTAAATATTGATACAATCACTTTTAAATGAAGTTCTTAGCAATGCATATTACTAATCAATAATTAAGTTTTGATATTTACGGTACAAAATATCTTGGAATATGATCTTAATATCTAATGATTTTTGGTAATATAATTATACCAGTGCTATTATAACTGGTTTTGTGCTCCAGGTAAGTCTTGTGTTTATGAATGCAATATCTAATAATTCTCGCATTATGAGGTTGCACGTGACAGTAATAATTTAGCAGAGCTGTGTTTGGTCTCCAGGGCGTCTCGGTCCTCCCGCGTGTCCGCTCAGAAAACACAAGACCAACCGGAAGCCCCGGACCCCGTTCAGCACGGCGCAGCTGCTCGCGCTGGAGCGGAAGTACCGGCAGAAACAGTACCTGTCCATCGCAGAACGGGCCGAGTTCTCCAGCGCGCTGACCCTGAGCGAGACCCAGGTGAAGATCTGGTTCCAGAACCGACGAGCTAAAGCCAAGCGGCTGCAGGAGGCCGAGCTCGATAAGTTAAAGATGCTTTCTCCCGCCTTCGGGATTTCACTTCCAGTCGGCGCGCGCGTCCCGGCTTCGTACACGGGACCGCATCCGTTCCACAGACACTCGGTGAACGTGACTCCGGTGGGACTCTACACACACATGGGATATAGCATGTACCATTTAGCCTAAAGCAGCTCGAGTGCATCTCCATCTTCAGAAATGCTGATATTAACGGACACGGTTTACGCCGGTCCGTGCTTTCACCTACACTTAACGGATACGGAGGAGTCTTGCATTCACCGTGTTTATGATTCAAACCGGCATGGATGAAAAATAAACAAGTCTGACTGTTGTTTAAAATTATTCCGAAATGTAAAATATTGTACATAAAGAACATTGGATATATTTGTTGAATAAATTAATGAAACCTGTCTCGTTGATTGTAAGCATCGAACCAAAATATTTCCTACATGCACTTTAATATTAAAATATAAAACTCTCATCAGAAATCCATGGGCATATTAAAGAGTCAATCATATTTTGAGCTGTTTTATTAAACTGGCATATTAAATATAAAACCACTCACTACATTAATGTGTGGACTCGGATTAATATCTCAGGTGTCTTGCATCAGCACACTTCGCGTGCACGTGGTTATTAATCATATCAATCTGTAAAATGCGCCTCTATAAAGACCAGGCCGTGTTTGAGTGTCGTGGTGAAAGACTTGCTCATTATTCATTAGCTGTTACACACACACGCACACACTCTCTCACACACTCGAAAACAAAAGTCACTTGTTTTTATCATTCAGAATATCACAACGTGAAGTTTGGCGCGTCATCTCTCTCTCTCTCTCTCTCTCTCAGACGCGTGCATTTCTATAAAACATATAGCACAGTCACTAATTTAACCACACTTTGAATTGGAATTTCCATTCACTTGAAAGAAATTAAACGCGCATGCAATCGGTGCATTAAATACGTTAAAGATCATGTATATTATGGTATATAATGGTTGTTGTTTTTTTCCGGTTTATAGAAGGTTTTTCTTCAACGTTCCGGTCAGTGTTTCCAGTTTCATGTGTCGGTATGCAATTCGATTTAAAATAAAAATGTATAATTGAGCAATGTATTGTTGGCTATTATTTACCTGTGCTGCTTATGACTGCTTCTGTGCTCCAGAGACACACAAATATTATTTCCGTCCGAATTTGGCATTTTTTGGCACCCAATATTTATAGTAATTCCCCTGGAATATATTACGTCAACTAATTCTATTCCATTCACTGGAATGACACGCAGTGGAAATAAAATACAATAAAGTCTGAAACAAATGCAGCAAAGAAAACAATTATGGTTTCAAATCCGCACTGCATTAAAAGACGAGATGTCATAAGTTATAGCACCCCCCACACGGTTCATGCAACTTTAAACCATTCGCAGAATATTTACTCATAAAGGTCACATAATTAAATATGTCCCTGGAGCACAGAAGCAGTCATAACAGCACAGCTATATTTGTGGCAATAGACAACAATACTTTGTATGGCTCAATTTTGATTTAATGCCAACAATCATCTCGTGTTAGAGATTGCTAGTGTAATTTTGAAGAACACTTATCTTGTGAACTAATGAGATTTAACAAAGATAAAACAAATACATGGCAACACTCGTAAAAACAGCGATACTTCGTCAAACCACTGTTGTTAATAACCCATGTTCTGCTTGTTTGAAGTGTTTCATTCAGCGAACCACACGATGATTTCTGCCCGTGTTTCATGACGCGTTGCGTGTTCGCGCGAGATCATCATTACTGGACAGAAGTATTCACCCCCCGATGTTTAAGCGCGCTGAACCAGAAGTCGATTAGCCTACACTCATATCAGCACTCCAGCTTTTCAATTGGTTTAAATATTAAACTGCGTTTGCATTTCTGTAGGATAAATGTGATATTCAAGCGCACGATAACATTCGGTTTATTCTATGCAATAGTGTTTGTCTTCTAGATACCCAATTCTCGAGCTTCTGATTGGCTGTCAGCAGTTCTTTAGCTTGGAAAGAAAAAATAACAGATTGCAAGAAACAATGCATATTGTCTCAAAGCAGCTTTAACAGGGAAATAGTGTGTCGTGCTCCTTCTCAGCCAGCAAGAGCACATAAATAATTCATAACTTTAGTAATGTGCACATTCTCTCGCCACAGAAACAGCCATGTGTTTGTATAAGTGTGTCATCCCTGCTAAAAACAAACAAACAGTATAAGCCCAATAGAAACAGTCACAGAAATTCCAATGTTTTACATTAAAATACCATTAGCTTTTTCCAGGAATACAGTACAATATTCATTTTTGTCGTGCGTTTTGGGCATTTTTTCCATCCCACCAATATAATCCATGTATCACACCATTATAGTTTCAATTAAAACTAATACAATTCCCATTATAACCATTAAATCATTACATTTCTATTGTGTTTTTTCCAGCAGGGATGATCTGTTACGTGAACTGAAAGGTCCTTCAGCACCATAAATGCAAACAGAAACATGGTTGAAGTCTCTTTGGATCAAATGTTCGTCAGAGGGCGCCGTTACACCGCGAGGATGTGAAAACAGCACAATGCCAAGACCGTGGAGTCATTCCGCGCCAAAGCAACCACATTTAAACTCAATAACATTAGCTGATATCTTTTCCCTGAAGACAGACACATGAATAGTGATGAAAGCCAACATATTAAATGTCACGGATGAATATTCACTGAGTTTGTGAAGACCTAATATCTAAAGATATCTTTAATATGTCGTGAGTTACATGCATGCAGCCGAAGACTTGAAAGTGCCATTTTGTGAAAGATCAGCTTTGGCTGTTAATGCATTGCTAAAGTCAACAGACCTGCCAATCTGTTTAATGTTACGTCTCCTTTATGTCCTTAATGTCCAGACCATATACTCTTAAAGAGGAACTAAACACATCAGTAACATGGAAACTCTTCAAGATGTTACAGTCTTCATACAGATTAAAGTTAACCTCCAAGAACCATAAAGAACAGAAATCTTACCGCAGCGTGTCAAACTCTACAAACACCAACAACATCTCAAC
>JAPDDM010000262.1:105000-115000 GCA_027474115.1 Schizopygopsis malacanthus | reverse complement strand
GCCTTCAAAACATCTCATATCTTCTGAGGAGCGTTTAATTTTTCATCTATCCATGTATGTAGTGCGCAAACAGACACACAGACGTGTACACACAGACACACACACACACACACACACACACACAGATGTGCACACACACACCTTCTCAGACAGCAGCTGCCGTCTCCTCTTGATGATGTCACAGCGGATGGCACTGCGCTCACGACTCAGGCTTTCTTCTAAATTCTGTTTGACCCGCAGAATCTCCAACTGAACATCAGAACACTCCCTACACACACACACACACACACACACACACACACAATAAATATCTGTTATAAAAGAAAGAATAATGTGTATAGTGAGAGACGAGTGATGAGAGTACACATGTAGTTCAGAATGTACTATGCTATAGTACAGCACAGCTACTGTAGTATATCATGTGTGATGGTGAGGTATGTAGTGTGTGATGGTGAGGTATTTAGTGTGTGATGGTGAGGTTGTAGTGTGTGATGGTGAGGTTGTAGTGTGTGATGGTGAGGTGTGTAGTGTGTGATGTGTGGCATGTAGCATGTGATGGTGAGGTTGTAGTGTGTGATGGTGAGGTTGTAGTGTGTGATGGTGAGGTATGTAGTGTGTGATTGTGTGGTATGTAGCGTGTGATGGTGAGGTATGTAGCGTGCGATGGTGAGGTTGTAGCGTGTGATGGCGAGGTTGTAGTGTGTGATGGTGAGGTTGTAGTGTGTGTGATGGTGTGGCATGTAGCGTGTGATGGTGAGGTATGTAGTGTGTGATGGTGAGGTTGTAGTGTGTGATGGTGAGGTTGTAGTGTGTGATGGTTAGGTATGTAGTGTGTGATGGTGAGGCATGTAGTGTGTGATGGTGAGGTATGCAGTGTGTGATTGTGTGGTATGTAGTATGTAGTGTGTGATGGTGAGGTTGTAGTGTGTGTGATGGTGAGGTATGTAGTGTGTGATGGTGAGGCATGTAGTGTGTGTGATGGTGTGGCATGTAGCGTGTGATGGTGAGGTATGTAGTGTGTGATGGTGAGGTTGTAGT
Source organism: Schizopygopsis malacanthus (assembly GCA_027474115.1). Taxonomy (NCBI): domain Eukaryota; kingdom Metazoa; phylum Chordata; class Actinopteri; order Cypriniformes; family Cyprinidae; genus Schizopygopsis; species Schizopygopsis malacanthus. The sequence continues at coordinate 113,962 of JAPDDM010000262.1, read as the reverse complement.
GTGTGATGGTGAGGTTGTAGTGTGTGATGGTTAGGTATGTAGTGTGTGATGGTGAGGCATGTAGTGTGTGATTGTGTGGTATGTAGTATGTAGTGTGTGATGATGAGGTTGTAGTGTGTGATGGTGAGGTAAGTAGTGTGTGATGGTGAGGTTGTAGTGTTTGTGAGTGATGGTGAGGTATGTAGTGTGTGATGGTGAGGTATGTTGTGTGTGTGTGTGTGTGTGTGTGTGTGTGTGTGTGTGTGTGTGTGTGTGTGTGTGATGGTGAGGTATGTAGTGTGTGTGTGTGTGTGTGTGTGTGTGTGTGTGTGTGTGTGTGTGTGTGTGTGTGTGATGGTGAGGTATGTAGTGTGTGATGGTGAGGTTGTAGTGTGTGTGATGGTGAGGTATGTAGTGTGTGATGGTGAGGCATGTAGTGTGTGATGGTGAGGCATGTAGTGTGTGATGGTGAGGCATGTAGTGTGTGATGGTGTGGCATGTAGTGTGTGATGGTGAGGTATGTAGTGTGTGATGGTGAGGTTGTAGTGTGTGTGATGGTGAGGTATGTAGTGTGTGATGGTGAGGCATGTAGTGTGTGATGGTGAGGCATGTAGTGTCTGATGGTGAGGCATGTAGTGTGTGTGTTGGTGTGGCATGTAGTGTGTGATGGTGAGGTATGTAGTGTGTGATGGTGTGGCATGTAGTGTGTGATGGTGAGGTTGTAGTGTGTGATGGTGAGGTTGTAGTGTGTGATGGTGAGGTTGTAGTGTGTGATGGTGAGGTTGTTGTGTGTGATGGCGAGGTATGTAGTGTGTGATGGTGTGGCATGTAGCATGTGATGGTGAGGTTTGTAGTGTGTGTGATGGTGAGGTATGTAGTGTGTGATGGTGAGGCATGTAGTGTGTGATGGTGAGGCATGTAGTGTGTGATGGTGAGGCATGTAGTGTCTGATGGTGAGGCATGTAGTGTGTGTGATGGTGTGGCATGTAGTGTGTGATGGTGAGGTATGTAGTGTGTGATGGTGTGGCATGTAGTGTGTGATGGAGTGGGATGTTGCGTGTGATGGTGAGGCATGTAGTGTGTGATGGTGTGGCATGTAGCGTGTGATGGTGAGGTTGTAGTGTGTGATGGTGAGGTTGTAGTGTGTGATGGTGAGGTTGTAGTGTGTGATGGTGAGGTTGTAGTGTGTGATGTAGTATGTAGTGTGTGATGGTGAGTTTGTAGTGTGTGATGGGGAGGTTGTAGTGTGTGATGTAGTATGCAGTGTGTGATGGTGAAGTTGAGATTGTGGTGTGTGATGGTGAGGTTGTAGTGTGTGTGTGTGTGTGTGTGTGTGTGTGTGTGTGTGTGTGTGTGTGTGTGTGTGTGTGTGTGTGTGTGTGTGTGTGTGTGTGAGATGGTGTGGTATGTAGTGAGTGATGGTGAGGTTGTAGCATTTAATGTTGAGGTTGTAGTGTGTGTGTGTGTGTGTGTGTGTGATGGTGAGGTTGTAGTGTGTGTGTGTGTGTGAGATGGTGTGGTATGTAGTGTGTGATGGTGAGGTTGTAGCATGTAATGTTGAGGTTGTAGTGTGTGTGTGTGTGTGTGTGATGGTGAGGTTGTAGTGTGTGTGTGTGTGTGTGTGTGTGTGTGTGTGTGTGTGTGTGTGTGTGTGTGTGTGTGATGGTGTGGTATGCAGTGTGTGATTGTGTAGTATGTAGTGTGTGATGATGAGGTTGTAGTGTGTGATGGTGTGGTATGTAGTATGTAGTGTGTGATGATGAGGTTGTAGTGTGTGATGGTGTGGTATGTAGTATGTAGTGTGTGATGATGAGGTTGTAGTGTGTGATGGTGAGGTTGTAGTGTGTGATGTAGTATGTAGTGTGTGCGTGAGATGGTGTGGTGTGTAGTGTGTGATGGTGAGGTTGTAGTGTGTGATGTAGTATGTAGTTTGTGTGTGTGTGTGTGAGATGGTTTGGTGTGTAGTGTGTGATGATGTGGTGTGTAGTGTGTGATGGTGAGGTGTGTAGTGTGTGGTGGTGAGGTATGTAGTGTGTGATGGTGAGGTTGTAGTGTGTGATGGTGAGGTTGTAGTGTGTGATGGTGAGGTTGTAGTGTGTGATGTGAGGTATGTAGTGTGTCAGATGTACCCGTGAGCTTGTGCATCTCTGATGCGTCGTGCACTGCTGCTGAACGCCTCACTCGTCACGGCCTGAAGACTCTGGAAACTCTGCAGCAGGAAGCGGCGCTGCACATGTCGCTCAGCCAGCAGTCCTCTCTGATTGGCCAGAAGGACATCAAGCACCTCCTCCAGAGCGTCCTGGGGCAGAGCCACAGCACACATTTAAAACATTCCCAGAATGTTAGAAACTATATGGTATCTGTCTTGACTTAGATGTATTTATTAAAATTTTAAATTCTCATAAAAACAGATGCATGGAAACCTCTTGTTCAAGTCTCTTGTTCAACTAAACTAAAGAGCATGCAAACAGAAGAGAGAATGATCTAGTGTACTTCACAGTGCTGCTGCTTGGAAAACACTGCAGCACCAGGGCATTTCCAGTTTACCCTGCAGTCTGATTACAAGCTCACGCCACATATACAGCAAACAAGCTTTAACGTAGAAACACCAGTGCAGTCGGTACAGACGTCAGCCCACCTGACAGCTGTAGTACTGCAGCAGGAGTTTGTCAGCAGTGCTTTTCTCCAGCTCTCCCATTCGGACGGCCTCCTCCAGCTCCTCACCGAAGATCTCGTGCAGCTGAAAGCGCCGTTGCAGCGCCTGCTGCCTCTGTGCCTGCGCAGACGCATGTTCATGCCTGGCCAGGAGCCGCCTCTGCAGACGCTTCAGCTCTTCCTTATGAAGCTTCTCCAGCAGAGAACGAACCTCCAGCACGTCCTGATAACATACGACACACATCATGTTCTTACTTTTCGGTCTTGATTTCCAGTACAAATATCTTTTTTTTTTTTCAGAAAAGGGTCAGAAGAGCATCACCTGCGGCCGCGGCGCATGCTGGAACAGTCTCTCTGCGTGCGCCGTCTCGCTCATGTGTTTGCGCTGCTGTGTTTCCATCTCCTCCTGTGTCTCCAGGTTACACTGAGTGGCGAGCGCTGCCATCCGCGCCACATGCTCCTCCTGGACTTTCCCTTCCATGCCCACGATCTGCCCATGAACGACCCCCAGAACACGCCTTTCGCCCCGATCACTCAGACGCCCCGCCAGCAGCACAGACAGCAGGCCCTTAAACATCTGCACCCGCACTCGCTCCACACACACCGCCGCACGCAACACACACGACACCTGCAGACTGACAGAGACATGCCTTTATACTCTCTCTCTCACACACACACACTCTCACTTACACACACACACACACACACACACACACACACCGCTGCGCGCAACACACACGACACCTGCAGACTGACAGAGACACGCCTTTATACTCTCTCTCTCATACACACACACACACACACACACACACACACACACACACACACAAACACACTCTCATACACACACACACACACACAAACACACCCTCTCACACAAGCACACCCTCTCACACAAGCACACCCTCTCACACACACACAAGCACACCCTCTCACACACAAACAAGCACACCCTCTCACACACACACACACACACACACACACATGCGCACCCTCTCACACACGCACACACACACCTGTCAAGTGCTTGAATCATGTTTTGTGGATCCTCCAACATCACGATATCCACAAACTTATCCTCAAACGCTGCCTCCTCATTGGCTGCCGCAGTGATGTCACACTCAAATGGCCCCGCCTCTTCATTGATGCTGCTTCTCTAGAAATGAAGAAACAACAGTCATTCACAGCTGCACTGCATCCATGCCTGCGCTGCTGGGGCCGATCTCTCACTCTCACTCTCTCTCTCATATACACACACACTCAGTGCTGAGACGGGAATTAACTGACCGTGTGTGGAGCGCAGTTGCGCAGTCGTCTGCGCCGCAGGAAGTTCACACTGACCACACCCAGAGACACCAGCAGGAGCGTCAGGAGAAACGAGACCACAAACCCCACGAGAAGAAGAGAGCGATCCACACCAGCCTGCCACACACACACACACACACACAGAACACAAACACACACACACACCAGCAGCTGGATACATGAGAGTGTGCGCCTGCGTGTGTGTGGGTCTGTGTTTGTTTACCTGTTCAGTTGTATTTATCCTCACAGTGAAATTGGCGATCACTGGACCAAATAGATGAATGTCATTCTGAAATACAATTGATCAGATTCATCATATTATTTTCCAGAAACAAAACAACATTGACATGATCAACAAGGTCCAAGTCATCACACACACACACAGACACATAGACACACACACACACACACACACACACATCCCAGCATGCACAGCGAGGGACAGATGTGTATACCTGAGTGGCGTTGGAGAAGGTCAGATACGCTGGGAGATTGAGAATCTGGTCTCGGTTTACTTTCACGCTCATCCTGTACACAACCACATACTGAGAGCCAGCTAGACACACACACACACACACACACACACACACACACACACACGCACACGCGCACACACACACACACACACACACACACACACACACACACACACACACACAGTGAGTATAGTTTGTTTTCTACATTGTGTGTGTGTGTTGTCTGTCTATATTTAAGTCTATAATGTGTTCATGTACACAGTAAGATAAATGTGTGTGTGTGCACTGTAAACAAATGTATGATTGCAATTGAACTCTACACTACTAAACCCGTTACATGAACACACTGCTGAATGTGTAGTTATCCTGGTGTTTGACCCACATGGTCTTCACTGGTTTAAAGTGTAGAGGTGGATCTGTGCGTGTGTGTTGGTACCGCGCAGTGAGTCGGCGCTGAAGGTCTGGAAGCCTCTTTCCTGGACGCTGCTGTTGGTCTGCAGCAGAGTGACCCCCGACACAGAGTCACGGATGCAGAGCTGCGACAGATCACCCCCCTGCTGCGGATTACTGACCTGCAGACGCACCTGCACCTGCACAGACACACTGCCCCCCGACTCCACCTGCAACACACACACACACACACATTTACACACTCCCCCCGACTCCACCTGCACACACACACACACACACACACACACACACACATAAACCAGCGCACACACACACACATTTACACACACACACATTCACATTTACACACTCACACACACACACCAGCACACACTCACAGCAGTCGGTGAACACGGGGACACACACACTCACAATAGTCTGTGAACACGGGACACACACACACTCATATACAAAAACCAGCACACACTCACTCAATCACTCACACTCATATACAAAAACCAGCACACATTCACTCAATCACTCACACACACACACACACACACACACACACATATATACAAAAACCAGCACACACTCACTCAATCACTCACACTCATATACAAAAACCAGCATACATTCACTCAATCACTCACACACACACACACACACACACACACACACATATACAAAAACCAGCACACACTCACTCAATCAATCACTCACACACACACACACACACACACACACACACACACACACACACACATATATATACAAAAACCAGCACACACTCACTCAATCACTCACACACACACACACACACACATATATATATACAAAAACCAGCACACACTCACTCAATCACTCACACACACACTCACACTCATATACAAAAACCAGCACACACTCACTCAATCATACATTCACTCAATCACTCACACACACACACACACACACACACACACACACACACATATACAAAAACCAGCACACACTCACTCAATCACTCACACACACACACACACACACACACACACACACACACACACACATATATACAAAAACCAGCACACATTCACTCATCACTCACACACACACACACACACACACACACACACATATACAAAAACCAGCACACACTCACTCAATCACTCACACACACACTCACACACACACACACACACACACACACACACACAGCAGTCGGTGAACACGCGGACACACACACTCATATACATAAACTAGCACACACACACACAATCATATACAAATCCAGCACTCAATCACTCACACACACACACACACACACACACACACACTCACACTCACAGCAGTCGGTGAACACGGTGACACACACACCCACTCACAGCAGTCGGTGAACACGGACACACACACTCACACACACCTGAGCACACTTGTGGAAGGACACTCCAAACGCTGAAGGCTCGGTCTCTCTCTGAATGAAACACATCAGATCAGATCAGACTGAGATCAGCCGCCACAACAGAGACCTGACAGCTGAATGATTGACAGATATCAGCGCAGCTCTTACCCGCTGTGAGGCGTGTCTGGTGCGTCTCTGACCCGCCCACTGACCAAATAAGGTGTAGGGGGCGTGGCCTGAAACGACGTCCTCTGCGTACTGCAGTGAAGAACTGATTCCTCGCCTCATCTCTGAAGAAGAAAAAACAATACAACAAACTACTGTCTGTTCTTTATTACCCCCCCCCCCCCAAAAAAACACAAAAAAAACAACAACTAACAGATGTGAAATTGAAATCAGAAACCTTTCCTGCGCTGTAGTTCCTCCTGATGCTCGATGGATAATGCTGCATTAATAAACATAATCACAAAACACCCCCCGCTCCACACAAACATCTCCACGCGCAGGAGATATAATCACAAACCGACGCATTTAACGCTCTCACCGCGACGATTAATAAAGGCACCACCTGAACGACTCATTAGATTCATGTTGTCTTCCTCGGGCTTAATGTCACCAGCAGCACTGCTCTTCAACGCTGCAGACGTGTACGTAAATCTCTCGTGAGTTACCGGGAACCAAAGGCGCATTTCTCCGTTAGTTTTTCCATTTCCGTTTTGCACAACTTTTCCAAAGTATGGAAATAAATTAAAAACATTTTACTTATTATTACGAACTGCATGAAGCTCATTTTATTTAAAAAATTGATCGCCTCCGCGCGCTAAAGATTTGACTCATAAATTGATTAATATAATAACGATTGGCTCCGCGCCCAAGCGCACGAATGAGCAACATTCCTCAGGCGATGCCGCGCTGAAAATGTAAAGTTTCGATTGGCTGCAAATTTTTTGGTTCGTTCTCGTTTAATAAAGTGCCAATCAAAAGTAACAGTTCAGCGGCCTACATAAATAAAACATATATATATATATATTAGTAAGAGGCAATAATAATATAAAAAAGCGTTATTTTGACCTCACAATTTATCGCGCTCGTTGTTAATTTAAAATTAAATTAAAAGAATTATTTTCAAAAAAAATAAAATAATAATAACATTTGTCAACCGCTATAAAACATCAAAGAAGAAGAAAGCATGCTTTACGCGCGTTAGAGATGCGTTTTAACGCCTCGCATAATAGATTTTTATATAGGGACTCTTTGATAAAGTAAATGTGTGCACGGAAAGTGTGCGGTGTTATAATTGATTGTATTTTTATTAAAGGCGGCTTATTTAAAATATGTCATAAATTGTACGCCTAAAAGGGTTTATGATGTGGGGTCCGGTAACGGGTGCTGTTGTAGGTTATACTGTATGTGATTGCGGTGTCCGAAAAAAAAACAACAACAACAAAAATATAGTGCGAGTCTCTAAGGTGGTATGCGCTGATCGCAGCCGCTCACAGAAACACACACACACACACACACACACACAAATTAAATGCTCTTCCTGTGCCACCGGACACACTCATATAAACAGCAGATATAGATATTTGAAATAAATGTTCAGCTTTTTAAGAGTTTATATCGATCTCCAACCCGCTGGAGAGCTATCATCCCGATTTCAGTTCCAACCCTGCTCCAACACACCTGTCTGAAATTTAAACATTTATGCTGCCGTTATCCAAAGCGACTTACAATTGCTAGGTTATACATTTTCATTACATGTGTTCTGGATGAACCCACAACTGCACAGTGAAGAATGAGCCACACAGGAACACTCTATTTAACACTTAATAAGCCTTGAAGACTGTGATTAGCTGGTTCAGGTGTGTTTGATTGGGGTTGGAGTGAAATCTAGTGTCCAGGAGATTGAAGACCCCGTGCCAACATAAAATGAGGGCTGCTGAACACATTCACAATGGAGAACATTAAAACTGTCTCTCTCTCTGTCCTACACACACACACACACACACACACCAGAAATGAAAGGTTTAAAAATGTTCAGCATACAAACACGCAGAAATGAAAGGTTTAATAATACTAAATATACAGCACGCATAACACACACACACACCCACACACACCACACACAAACTTTGTTGCAGATATAAAATAGTGATTTTCAAAGACATCCAAAATGGAGAATAGGTTAACAGACACATATCATAGTTAAACTAACATATTAATACAGATGCTTGTTTTTTTTGCCATTAATCTACAATAAATGTGCACACCCATTTCATGCACACCCAGAGTCTCCTTTCTGGACGCTCCTGTCATATCATTATTGTGACTACAGACTAAACCTTCACCAAATAAACTTCACCAAAGGACAGTTGTGCTCTGTCCATCAGGGGTCTGCTGTTAGCTGGTGATGGTGAGAGTGTTGTTGTGTCTGAAGGTGTGTGAAGGTCTGCGGAGGCGTCTGGAGGAGTGTGAGGAGAGCGACGGTGGCCGCAGAAGATCATCAGCAGAGACCGAGCCTGTACGTACCACTAACACCTCCTTCAGTCCATCTACACCCCGTCTTCACTCCATCTACACCCCGTCTTCACTCCATCTACACCCCGTCTTCACTCCATCTACACCCCGTCTTCACTCCATCTGCACACCGTCTACACCTCCATCTACACCCCGTCTTCACTCCGTCTACACCCCGTCTTCACTCCGTCTACACCCCGTCTTCACTCCATCTACACCCCGTCTTCACTCTTCACTCCACTCCGTCTACACCCCG
>JAPDDM010000262.1:95000-100000 GCA_027474115.1 Schizopygopsis malacanthus | reverse complement strand
CTTTGGAGAGCAGCAGCTTGAGGTCGTCACGGTGACGGTTTCCAGGTGTTCAGATATGCAGATGAGGTGAGTCCACGATGGACCGGTTAAGCCGTTCATTGGTTGTTTGATCAGTGGATCGATTGACTGATGGGTTTGATTGGCTGCAGTTGTGCTCTAATTGAAGAGCAGCAGCGTCTTCTGATTCTGGAGTTTCAGAGAATTTTAGCAGCTCGATGTTTTTACCTGCGATCTGTGAGAGAGATGAAGCTGAATCAACTGACCGTACAGACAGATACACAGGTATACACACACACACTCATACACGATAACACACACACACACACACACACACACACTTCATACACGATAACAAACACACTCATACACGATAACACACACACACACACTCATACACTTATACACTAGAACACACACACACACTCATAGATGATAACACTCATACATGGACGGACACACACACACATACACGCTAACACACACACACACACACACACACTTATACACTATAACACACACACACACACACACACACACACACACTCATACACGATAACACACACACACACACACATACACGATACACACACACACACACTCATACACGATAACACACACACACTCATACACGATAACACACACACACACTCATACACGGACACACACACACACACTCATACACGGTAACACACACACATACGCGGTAACACACATACACGGTAACACACACACACACACTCATACACGGTAACACACACACACACACACACACACACTCATACACGGTAACACACACACACACATACACAACACACACACACTCATACACGGTAACACACACACACTCATACACGGTAACACACACACACTCATACACGGTAACACACACACACTCATACACGGTAACACACACACACACTCATACACGGTAACACACACACACACTCATACACGGACACACACACACTCATACACGGTACACACACACACTCATACACGGTAACACACACACACACACTCATACACGGTAACACACACACACTCATACACACACACACATGGTAACACACTCATACACACGATAACACACACACACACTCATACACACACATACACGGTAACACACTCATACACGGTAACACACACACACACACACACACTCATACACACACACACACTCATACACGTAACACACACACTCATACATTGTAACACACACACTCATACACGGTAACACACACTCATACACGGTAACACACACACACACACTCATACACGGTAACACACAACACACACACTCATACATGGTAACACACACACACACACTCATACACGGTAACACAAACACACACACTCATACACATGGTAACACACACACACACACACTCATACACACACACACTCATACACGGTAACACACACACACACACACACTCATACACACACACACATGGTAACACACTCATACACTGTAACACACACACACACACACACACACACACTCATACACGGTAACACACACACACTCATACACGGTAACACACACACACTCATACACGGTAACACACACACACACTCATACACGGTAACACACACACACTCATACACGGTAACACACACACACACACTCATACACGGTAACACACACACACACACACTCATACACGGTAACACACACACACACTCATACACGGTAACACACACACACTCATACACGGTAAACACACACACACACTCATACACGGTAACACACACACACACTCTTACACGGTAACACACACACACACACTCATACACGGTAACACACATACTCATACACGGTAACACACACACACACACACACACACACTCATACACAGTAACACACACACACACTCATACACGATAACACACACACTCATACACGGTAACACACACTCATACACGGTAACACAAACACACACACTCATACATGGTAACACCCACACACACACACACACACACACACTCATACATTATAACACACACTCATACACGGTAACACAAACACACACACTCATACATGGTAACACACACACACACACACACACACACTCATACACGATAACACACACACACACTCATACACACACATACACGGTAACACACTCATACACGGTAACACACACACACACACACACACGCACTCATACACACACACACGCACTCATACACGATAACACACACACTCATACACGGTAACACACACACTCATACACGGTAACACACACTCATACACGGTAACACACACACACACACTCATACACGGTAACACAAACACACACACTCATACATGGTAACACACACACACACACTCATACACGGTAACACAAACACACACACTCATACACGGTAACACACACACACACTCATACATGATAACACACACTCATACACGATAACACACACACACACACTCATTCACACACATACATGGTAACACACTCATACACGGTAACACACACACACTCATACACACACACACTCATACACGGTAACACACACACACACTCATACACGGTAACACACACACACTCATACACAGTAACACACACACACACACTCATACACACACACACACACACACTCATACACGGTAACACACACACACACACACACACATACACGGTAACACACACACACACTCATACACGGTAACACACACACACACACTCATACACACACACGCGCACTCATACATGGTAACACACACACACACGCACTCATACATGGTAACACACACACACACAGACTCAGGTTCAACTCTCTGTTGTCTCCAGGACTCCTGTGTTGCCATGGAAACCGTCTCGCCTGATGCTGCTGTGATTGGTCAGAATCTTCTGCACGAGCAGCTGTCGGAGCTGGAAGCCGCTGCTGATGTGCTCCAGGGACACGCCCACCTCCTGATTGGCCACGCCCTCTCCCGAGCGGTGCACCTGCAGATGGGCGGAGCTTCTGCTAGAGACCGAGGGGTGAAGGTCAGTACAGCCAAAACACCCCCGAGTCACTTCACTCGGCAGGCGCAGCTGCTCTCTCTTTGAATGCAGAAGCATCGAATTCTCCAAAACGTGTCTGAAGTGAGTTTGAATGTCATACTGCGTAGCATTTATAGCCATACTGAAAGCAACTACAGTTTACCTCAGATCTTGAAAATAAATAAAAGCAAACTCACTACGAGTGTACTCCATAACAAAGATGGCATCAGTCACTAGTAATGTTAAAAAGGTTTATTGTTCATGAATTAGATTATAAAGGTATCAACTGGTCACGAGTGCAGTGTGCTTCCAGAGAGGCTCCGCCCACACACGCTTCTGATTGGCTGTGATGTTTGATTCTGTCGTGTCACGTTTCACATCACGTGGCTCTGAAGGTAGTGATGCTGATCACAGGTGGATCAGTGAATGTCAAACACTGAATGATGAGTGTGTGATTGTCTGTGTGCAGGAGCGGCTGATCGACGGCGTGTGTGAGAGCGTCTATGTGACCCGCGACTCCGTGTCGTCTCTCGTCCGTGAACATCAGTCTCGGATCCGAAGCGCGAGCCTCACGCCGCGCCGCAGCGCCGCTGGTATGCTGACACCATAGAAAACAACATAAACTCCATCAGTACTGGATTTATCCTGTAGGGGGAGCTGAGAAAACACTCATTCTGTGTGTGTGTGTGTCTGTGTGTGTGTGTGTGTGTGTCTGTCTGTCTGTGACTGTCTCTGGGTGTGTCTGTCTGTCTGTCTGTGTGTGTGTGTGTCTGTGAATTGTGTGTGTGAGTCTGTGTGTGTGTGTGTCTCTGTGTGTCTGTGTCTGTGCGTGTGTGTCTTTGCGTGTGTGTCTGTGCGTGTCTGTCTGTGTGTGTGTGTGTGTGTGTGTGTCTGTCTGTGCATGTCTGTCTGTGTGTGTGTGTGTGTGTGTGTGTGTGTGTGTGTGTGTGTGTGTGTCTATCTGTGTGTGTCTGTGTGAGTGTCTGTGTGTGTCTCTGTCTGTGTGTCTTTGAATTGTGTGTCTGTGTATGTGTCTGTGCTTGTGTGTGTGCGCGCGCGCGTGTGTATGTGTGTGAGATTAGTTTATACAGACGCACAGACCGAGAGAGACGTCTGCACTAGAGCTCTACATAAAGACCTCACCGACTGGGCCAGAAAACCCACATCTGCTGAATTACATCACAGGTACACACACACACACACACACACACACAAGTTGTGTAAATGAGTAACTATGGACATTAATTACAATGACTGCAGACACTCGTGTGTGTTTAGGGTTGTTGAGCAGAAGAGGACATGTGTGACGGAGTATAAACCGGATCATCACGGTCCAGCGCCAACAAACCTCTACAGACAGATCCGAGTATGTGCTCAAACACGTCTGTTTGTCTTTGTCTGTCCGTCAAGTCACTGTTATTTATTATTTTAGAAGTGTATTAGTGTACTAAAGTGTACGCCAGGTTAAAGAGATGGGTGTTTAATCTAGAGTTAAACTGACAGAGTGTGTCTCCTGAACAGTGTTGGGTAGATTGTTCCAGAGTTTGGGAGATAAATAGAAAAAGGATCAGTTGATTTTGATATTCTAGGTATTATCAAACGGCCAGAGTTTTGAGAATCGTAGCGGACGTGGAGGACTATAATCCGATAAGAGTTCACTCAAGTACTGAGGAGCTAAGCCATTCAGGGCTTTATAAGTAATTAACAGGATTTTTAAATCTATACGATGTTTAATAGGGAGCCAGTGCAGTGTTGACAGAACCGGACTAATATGGTCATACTTCTGGTTCTAGTAAGAACTCTAGCTGCTGTGTTTTGGACCATCTGTAGTTTGTTTATTAAGCGTGCAGAACAACCACCGAACAAAGCATTACAATAATCTAACCTTGAGGTCATACACGCATTAATTAACATTTCTGCATTTGACATTGAGAGCATAGGTCTCAGTTTACGTGAGAAACGTGGCTGTCAAAGGAGAGATTGCTATCAGATAGCACACCTATGTTC
>JAPDDM010000262.1:75000-90000 GCA_027474115.1 Schizopygopsis malacanthus | reverse complement strand
AGGATTATACATAAAATAATGTGTGTGTGTGTGTGTGTGTGTAGCACAGCGCTCATTCAACAAATCAGTGTGAGTGTGTCTCTGTGTGTGTGTGTGTTTGTGTTCCAGCTGCGGGCGGTGTGACTCCCCTTGTTTGTGTGTGTGTGTATTTCTAACTGTGTTTGTGAGTGTGTGTGAGTGTGCATAAATTTAGTGTCTGTGTGTGTAAAAGTACTTTAAAATCAATCCTAAATGTGCGTGTCTGTGAGTGTGTGTGTGCAGAATCCTGGCAGCAGCGTCTGGATGAGTGTGTCTAAGTCTTCTTTGGAAGGAGACCATTACAATAATCCACCATGTGTGTAAAGGCATGAACAAGTGTCCGTGTGAAACAAAACATCATTCTTGCAATGTTTTTGAGATGATAGTATGCTAAGGCGAGGATAGTCTGTCCCCGAATCACCCCTTGTAATGACTAATGTGCATTCACCTTGAGAACTTCATCTTTGTTTCAAAAGTTTTCTCCTTGTTTAACTGTTTTCCAACAAAAGAGAAGATGAATATAAATAACTTCAGTCCTGAGCTGATGTGGCTTCTTATCACAGAACCGTGCAGAAATATATATATTCTATACTATACTGTAATAATTCAATTAAAAAACTCGCTCACAGACTGATCTACCAGCACTGATATTTTGGGTTAAAGCGTTCACATGAAGTGCTGTCTCTGTGTGTGTGTGCGGAAACCAGATTGTACCATCTTTAGTTTGGAGGTCAGAGGTCGTGATTAAAAACTACCTTTTCAATAACCCTATGAAAGGAAGATTTGATATTGGTTTGTGCTCTTTGCTAGGCAACTATGCAGGGAGTTTGTCCCAGAAAGAAGTTGTTCACCACTTCTGAGCTGCCGTATACACTAGCCACAGAAGAAGCAGAACGCATCGGAGTCGATCATGTAGCACGCATGACAGCCATCGGGACAGGAGAAAACTACACACACCACACACACAACACACACACACACACACACACACACACACACACCTGATATTACTGACTGAAAAGAAGCAATCACACATACACACACACACATTGATACACACACACACACACATTTGCTGTCCACACACTGATACTTGGGGGGTTTGTCACACTCACACATGATACACACGAGTGTTGTTTAAGTTACATAAGGTTTGAGAAGAACACACACACACACACACTATAGTGTACAGTTTCGTCTTCCGCCACATCCGCTCAGCTTTTCTGCATTGTCTTTTCATACAAGTTTATTTGTATACTTTTCACACACACACACAGAGAATCACACACAAGGAGTTAAAAATAATAAAATAAGGAAATTTAAAATGATATAGAAATTGATTTAAAATGAGATTTAAAACAGTTTAAATGATTATACATAAAATAACACTCATATATTCACAGACAGGAGTGTGATTTAAAATGTGATTGACCTGTGTGTGTGTGTGATCTCTTCTGTGTTTGCGGGCGGCTGTCACTCCCTTGTTTTGTGTGTGGTATTTCTAACGGAGCATCTGATCGCTCATATATTTAGCACAGTGCTATAAAGTACTTTAAAATCAATCCTAAATGCTGCACAGTCGCTGGTGTGATATGTGATGTTCTGGTTCTAGGTCATTCTGGAGTACTTTGGAAGGAGACCATTACAATAATCCACCCTCTGGTGATAAAAGCAGTGCAGAAACAAAACATCTAATTCTTGCAATGTTTTTGAGATGATAGTAGGTGAGTTACAAGGTCTGTCTCACACACACTTGATTTTTAGTTGTTTGACACACACACACATCTTTGTTTCCACACAGTTTTCTCCACACACACACACACTGGCAGAGGGAGTAGTGCATTCACTGTCTGTGAACATTGTTCTTCCTCATTATCTCTTAGTGGGAGCCATAAACAAGAGCTGATTTATCTGAGAGCTGCTCTCTCCTATACTCACATAATAACCTCTCCCTTCTAAGTATGACTCCTGCCATCCCAGAGAACATCTTAGAAATCTCAAACGCAGCACTAAGATTAGTAGTACCAGCACTAACAACAGAATTAAAGCGAATACAAACTTAATGAGTCTCTCTTGTGTGTGTGCGGAAACCAGTGAAAATTATCAGGTATCATTTGAGTTTAAGTAGTTGTTCTGATTAAAAAACTCTCAATAATTTCTATGAAAGGAAGATTGATATTGTGTGTGTGTGTGTCAGAAGGGGCTTAACAACTGTGTGTCCCAGAAAGAAGTGTGTTCACCACTTCTAAGAGTGTGTGCACACTTTTGAAAAAAGTGTGTGTGTGTAGCAGGTGTGTGTGCTGTACTATTTCTTCCAAAATTTTGCTATCAATTGTGTGTCACTTCTTTTTGTCTCTCTGTGTGTGTGTGTGCCAATCTCCTTCCTGTGATCTTCTCTGAAAAGAAGGAAGCAAACTCATTGTGTGTCCGAGAGCTCTGTCTCTGTGTGTGTAGCAAAAAGAGTCGAGTGTGTAGTGTTGTTTTAAGTTCTGTTTATAAGGTTTGAGAGAAGGTGTCTGTGTGTGTTTCCAAATTGAAAGTCTGTCTTTATAGATCTGTGTGTCTCTCTGTGTGTGTCTTTTCATATTCTGAACTTTTCATATTCACACACACAGAGAATCACACACACTGACACTCATATATACAGACAGGAGTGTGTGTGTCTCTGTGTGTGTGTGTGTGTGTGTGTCTCTGTCAGCACAGTGTGTGTCTCTGAAGGTCATTCTCTCAAAGCAGTGCAGGCAGGTGTTAACACACCACACACACACACACACACACACACACACTGTGTGTGTGTGTGTCCATCTGATTTATCTGTGTCTCTGAATCTCTTAACAACCAACAAACTCTCTCTTGTGTGTGTGTGTGTGTGTGTGTGTGTGTGTGGTGTGTGTGTGTGTGTGTGTGTGTGTGTCTGTGTGTTCGCGTGTGTGTGTGTGTTCGCGTGCGTGTGTGTGTCTGTTCACGTGCGTGTGTGTGTCTCTTCACGTGTCTCTCGTGTCTCTGTGTGTGTGTGTGTTTGTTTGCGTGCGTGTGTGTGTCTGTATGTGTGTGCGTGTGTGTGTGTGTGTCTCTGTCTGTGTGTGTGTGTGTTCGCGTGCGTGTGTGTGTTTGCGTGTGTGTGTTTGCGTGTGTGTGTGTTCGCGTGAGTGTGTGTGTGTCTCTGTCTCTGTGTGTGTTGTGTGTGTGTGTGTGTGTCGTGTGTGTGTCTGTGTGTGTGTGTTTGTGTGTGTGTGTGCGTGTGTGTGTGTGTGTGGTAGGTGAGGTCCCGTTCAATCACGAGATCCTGCGGGAGGCGAACGCTCTCTGTCACCGTCTGCCGGTTCTCAACACGCTCAAGTTCAAGACGGACTTCTATGACGTGAGTGTTTCAGTCTCTTCTGTGTCTGTGTGTGAGGCAGAGCAATGCTTTACTACAGAACCAGAGCTTTGACTCCCGCTCGCTTCTCTTCCTGCAGCAATGCAATGACGTGGGTCTGATGGCGTATCTGGGCACCATCACTAAAACCTGCAACAGCATGAACCAGTTCATCAACAAGTTCAACGTTCTGTACGACAGGCAGGGCATCGGCCGGCGCATGAGGGGGCTGTTCTTCTGAAGCGCACGCGTCCGTGTCCATCTGCATGCCAGCACTTCATGATTCACTCAACTCTGCTCATGTTCTACAGAAGACAATATCATTACTGTCTTCTGCTCAAGTTATGCTTTATGTGTTCTGCATAATCATGTTCAGAATGTCCTCTGTGTATACAGCGGTTTTCTCATGACGCGGTTGATTGGCCACACTGGAAATAAATGGGTTATAAATATACAGCGCTGTCAGATGAAGAAAACACTCTCTGCCACTTTATTACAAACTGCTCTATTTAATCATTAAAACATGAGATTAATAGATATTTCCCTGGTGAACGTGACTCAAACAGTGATCTTTAATAAGCTCGGGTCAGTCTTTATTTTTAATAATGTTTAATAATAATAATAATTTAATAAGTTGAAAAGATGTTCTTGAGTGATGTGCTGATGTCTGCATACTAACCCTGTGTGTGTGTGTGAGAGAGAATGTGTGTGTGTGTGTAAGAGAGAGAGTGTGTGTGTGTGTGTGTGTGTGTAAGAGAGAGAGAGAGTGTGTGTGTGTGTGTGTGAGAGAGAGTAAGAGAGAGAGAGTGTGTGTGTGTGTGTGTGTGTGTGAGAGTAAGAGAGAGAGAGTGTGTGTGTGTGTGTGAGAGTAAGAGAGAGAGAGTGTGTGTGAGAGAGTAAGAGAGAGAGTGGGTGTGTGTGTGTGTGTGAGATTAAGAGAGAGAGAGTGTGTGTGAGAGTGAGAGAGAGAGAGAGTGTGTGAGAGTAAGAGAGAGAGTGTGTGTTGTGTGTGTGTGTGTGTGTGTGAGAGAGAGTGTGTGTGAGAGTAAGAGAGAGATAGAGTGTGTGTGAGAGTAAGAGAGTGTGTGTGTGTGAGAGTAAGAGAGTGTGTGTGTGTGTGTGTGAGAGAGTGAGTGTGTGTGTGTGTGTGAGAGAAAGAGAGTGTGTGTGTGAGTAAGAGAGTGTGTGTGTGTGTGAGAGTGAGTAAGAGAGAGTGTGTGTGTGTGTGTGTGTGTGAGTGAGAGTAAGAGAGAGTTTGTGTGAGTAAGAGAGTGTATGTGTGTGTGTGAGAGAGAGAGTGTGTATGTGTGTGAGAGAGAGAGAGTGTGTGTGAGTAAGACAGTGTGTGTGTGTGTTTGTGTGTCCCCAGTAAGAGAGAGAGTGTGTGTGAGAGAGAGAGAGAGAAATGTGTGTATGTGTGTGTGTAGACTGTGTGTGTGTGAGAGAGAGAGTGTGTATGTGTGTGTGAGAGAGAGAGTGAGAGTGAGTAAGAAAGAGAGTGTTTTTGTGAGTAAGAGAGAGATGTGTGTAGAGAGAGAGTGTGTGTTGAGAGAGGGGAGAAGTGTGTGATGTGTGTGTGTGAGCGAAAGAGACCGTTTCAGTGTGAAAGATAATGTGGTAGTAAGAAAGTGCTTGTGTGTGTGTGTGAGAGATCAGTGTGTGTGTGTGTGTGTGTGTGTACAGAAAGAGTGTGTGAGTGTGTTTTGTGTGAGAGAGAGAGAGAAGTAATAGCACATAGTGCTGTGTGAGAGAGAGAGACACCGTGTGTGTGAGAGATGAGAGAGAGAAGTGTGTGTGTGTGTAGAGTGTGTGTGTGTGTGTGTGTAGTGTGTAGTGTGTGTGTGGCAATAGCACATGGAGAGTCCCCGTGAGAGTATAAAAAAAACCATTGTGTGTGTGTGGAGAGTCCCCGTGAAACCATACAAACCAACATGTGTGTGTGTGTGTGAACTGGTATATATGATTTATGAGGACACAAATCTGTATAATAACATGGGTATTACAACATGAAGGTGGTTAATGAGTTTAGGTGTAGGGTAGGTGTAGGGCAATAGCACATACAGTTTGTACAGTATAAAAACCATTACGCCTATGGAGAGTCCCCGTAAACCACGTATGCCAGACTGTGTGCGTGCGCATCTGTGTCTCTGTGAGAGAGAGAGTGTGTATGTATGTCTGAGTGAGTGCGCACGCTGAGATGTGTGTGTGTGCGTGTAGCGTTTCTGATGCTCGCGCTGCAGAAGGTTAATCACTAGCAGCTGTTCAGCTCCAGCTAATGAAGCAGTTTAACGGCCTTCACGAGCGTCTGCTTCCGCTAAAACAGCGGCTAACGCTAACAAGACCCGAGGCGCCTCTGTTTTACTGGATGTCAGCGGAAGAGATCCGAACAAACAGCTTTTTAGAGGAAACCGCTCATTTAATAACCTATCCGCTAATCTCCAACACGTTTAACTCTTTCTAGACTTCTCATTCATTTCTATGCTACGTGTAAACAGCACCTCAGTGACGTCACGACATGTTTGGTTATTAAAGCACACGTGATCAGAGTTAGCCGTTACGCTTTCTGCAATAGCCGATCATCATCTCGCTCCATTAACCCAGTCCCAGGATTCAGACACTCACAGCAGTGAAAACTACGCCAGACTTTATTCAACTTTCTTCATCAATCACAATGAATGAAGCAGAGGAGTGACGCTAGGCGCCGTCTGGCATCTCAGGGTACGCGTGTCGGAGCGGGTCGTAGAGTTCGGAGCGGTAGTTGTAGGGATAACGGCGGCCGTGATACGGCTGTGGGAGTCTCACCGGCTCCGGTTCCGGTTGGTCGTCCTCCAGCACCGGCGGCGGCGGAGCTTTACCCTTCACGGCCCGCGGCGGCTGATCGATCAGGCAGTCCGGGTCCCAGTACGGGTCGCAGTCGTACTCCATTCCCTTGAAGGCGATGGCGACTGGTGGAGGGGGCGGGGCTGGATCGGATTTCTTGTAGGGGGCGGGTGGAGGGGGCGGGGCTGGATCGGATTTCTTGTAGGGGGCGGGTGGAGGGGGCGGGGCTGGATCGGATTTCTTGTAGGGGGCGGGGCCTTGCAGCTTGCAGGTGGGGTGATATCTCGGGTCACACAGCACCGGCACGGCTCCGCTCGGCATGTACACGATGTGTGGCTTGCACTGCGGGTCTTTGCTGTTGCACAGATAGACCACGTCAGCCTGCGCGGTGGGCGGAGCCACGGGGGCTTTGACGGCGGCTGGGGGCGGAGCCGGCTTGCAGGTCTTGTCTTTGGCTGGGTCACACTTGGGAAGCGGAGGCAGGACCGGGACCCCTAGCTTGCTCTGGTAGTACGAGGCGTTGGGGCCGTAGACCTGCTCCAGGTGTCTCATCTGCTGGTACAGCATGCGGATCCTGTCGATCTCATACAGCTGCGGGGGGGAGAGAGTCCAGTCAGAGTTTATACAGGTGATGAGGGCTGTAAGGGATCTGTGAGGGTTGGTCTTACGCCCTCGGTGTGTCCGATGCTGCTGTAGTATCTGTAATACGCCTGGAAGTCTGGACTTTGCCTGTACCAGCGTGGATCAGCGCTGCGTCTCGGCCGAGAACTGGACAGGAATTCATTCGCCTTGCTGGAGTCGATACTGACTGAAGCAGCATCTAACACACACACACACACACAGACAGAGACACACACACAGACAGACACGCACACAGACACACACACAGACAGAGACACACACACACATACACACGCAGAGACAGACAGACACCACACACAACACAGAGACAGACACACACACAGACAGAGACACACACACACACACACACACACACACACACAGACAGACACACACACACATACACACAGAGACAGACAGACACAACACACACACACACACACACACACACACACAGAGACAGACACACACACAGACAGAGACACACACACACACACACACACACACACACAGAGACAGACAGACACAGAGACAGACAGACACACACACACACACAGACAGAGACACACACACACACACACACACACACACACACACAGAGACAGACACACACAGACAGAGACACACACACACACACACACACACAGAGACACACACACACACACACACAGACAGACACACACACAGACAACACACACAACAGACACACACACACACAGACAGAGACACACACACACACACACACACACACACAGAGACAGACACACACACGACACACACACACACACACACACACAGAGACAGACACACAGACAGAGACAACCACACACACACAGACACACACACACACACACACATACACACGCAGAGACAGACAGACACACACACACAGATAAATTTTTCTTCAAGACACAAACTAATATTAGATCAGATATCAGTGAGTACGGAGATGTTCACCTTCCTGTTTAAGCACATTCATCAGGGATTTAGCCTCGAGCGGACCTGGAGTAAAACATTTGAACACAATTCACCTTCAAGAGAAGTGACAATAAAACATACAATAATATGGACACAACTGTGACCCTGGAGCACAAAACCAGTCATAAGGATCCATGTTTTTAAATGTATGCATCATCTGAATAAATAATCTTTCCATTGATGTATGGTTTGGACAATATTAGTAAATCTGGAATCTGAGGGAGCAAAGACATAAATATTGAGAAAATCATCTTTAAAGTTGTTCAAATTAAGTTATTAGCAATGCTTACTAATCAATAATTAAGTTTAAAGTACAAAATGTACAAAATATCTTCATGGAGCATGATCTTAATATCTTAATGGTTTTTGTCATAAAATAAAAATGTATAATTTTGACCCGTACAGTGTATAGTTGGTTATATAGCTGTGCTGCTGATAAATGAAGGAAGGAAAGCTCACCAGGCAGCAGCAGAAGGAACGCAGACAGCAGCTTCAGCGCAGACATCATGACCTCTGACCTGATACTATACTAATCTCAACATATCCAGAGGAACACAGCCTTTAGTAAACCTCTCTCTCTCTTCTCTCACCTCTCCCCGATGCCTCTCTCTCCTCACTGAGCGCACACAGGTGCTTTATACCCGCCCTCCGCCGCTCTGCTGTCAATCACTCGCGCCCAGCGACACTATTGGTCAGATCCGTGGAAGCCCCGCCCACCACTGCGCAACAGGAATACTTCTAATAATAACAAGAAGAGTCGCGTGTGAGCGGATTATTATCGCTTTAGTTTCAAACAGATGTTTACCGCCGAGCTGACACTATAAAAGCTGCTAATAAAAGCTCTTTTCGCAGACGCGACACATTCCTGAAGCTCTTTTATCATCTCAGACAGGTCTTCACGTGCACGCTTCTGGGGGGGGGGGCTATTATGGAAATCTCATGTCCTCTTTAAATATCCATAAAGGCGGTGGAGAATAAAGAGGTGTGTTTTATTTAATATGGCAAATTCAAGTCCAATTCTAGAAATAATCTCTCTAAGTGATTGTTCACTTAACACCCTAAAAGCAGGCCAGGAGCACCTTCTGATCAATAACTAATATTATACAATAACAATAACACACGCAGCGCGTGCACACACACACACACACACGCGCGCGCACACACACATACACACACACGCGCGCGCAGCGCACACACACACACACGTGCGCGCGCAGCGCACACACACACACACGAGCAGCGCGCACACACACACACACACGCGCGAGCAGCGCGCACACACACACACCATACACACACACACACCTGCAGCGCACACATACACACACGCGCAGCGCGCACACACACACACGCGCACACACGTGTGTGTGTGTGTTTGTGTGTGAGTTTCGCGCGCGCGCGCATGTGTGTGTGCGCTGCGCGCGCGTGTGTGTGTGTGTATGTGTGTGTGTGTACGCGCCACACACTCGTGTGTGTGTGTGTGCGCGCTGCGCGTGTGTGTGTGTGCCCGTGCGCACAGCTTACACACACACACACACACACACACACACACAACACACACACACACACACGTGCAGCGCATACACACACACACACACGCGCGCGCGCAGCGCACACCACACAAACACACATGCACACACGTGCGCAGCGCACACACACACACACACACCAGCAAGAAGAACGCTGGTAACATCCTGCACGTTTATGATTCAGATTTCAGTTCATTTCTGGTCAGGCTTTAACAACATGTGCTATGAGCATGTTGCATGAAGCATCAATAATTCATCAGATCACTGAAAGATTCATTTATTTCAGAGTGTTTAAAGCAAGTATCACTTACTATTGCTCACTCTTGGGTTTGGGAACTTTTATTTTGGCCAGTGAGCAACACATCAGAGTGAAAAATTTATTTATCAAAAAAAAAAGTACAGATCTAAAATGTTGGTGCATAGTGTGTTTATATGCATTTAAACTACACGGTGATATGCTTGAACTGTTTATAGCCTATCTATCGATTTTATTTTAGTCAAGTCGTGATGATTTGATAAGTGCACCTTAGAGAATGCTGCTGACTGAATAAATCGGACTTGAAGCAAACGCTCCCCTAAATTAACTTTATGAAGAAAATCGTGTACATTATTTACAACTACTGTACTTGCTATTTGATGTTGATTTGCTTTTGTAGATAACAGCCATTATTGTTCACACCTTATTTCAATTCACTCATCCTGTAAGTTTAATAACATAACTTGGGCAGTAAATGGGCAGTACAACTGTTAAATTAATTATATTGTTAATGCTTCCATAAAGATAAAATGCCCCACCAAATGCAGCACCTCAGCACCCCCTGTAGCACACACATACGCGCGCGCAACACTATAAAATACACATAGAACAACCACATAGCAATGCATTGGCAAGCACTGTTGATTTTTCAATAACTAATATTATACAATAACAATAACTCACGCAGCACGGGCACACACACACACGCGCAGCGCGCACATGTTGTCTATGACACACACACACGTGCGCGCGCAGCGCCCACACACATACACGCGCGCAGCTTACACACACGCACACACACACACACACACACACACACACGTGCAGCGCATACACACACACACAGCGCGCAGCGCACACACACACATACACACACGTGCGCAGCGCACACACACACACACACACACACATGTGCCTGCGCAGCTTACACACACACGCGCAGCGCACACACACACACACACACGTGCAGCGCATATACACACACACGCGCCCGCAGCGCACACACACACGTGCGTGCGCAGCTTACACACAATCACACACGCGCGCAGCGCATATACACACACACACGCGCGCGCAGCGCTCTCACACACACACACACGTGCAGCACACACACACACACACGTGCAGCGCACACACACACACACACACACACACGCGCGCATCGCACACACACACGCGCGCAGCGCGCACAAACACACACATACACACACGCGCGCGCAGCGCACACACACACACACAACACACGTGCAGCGCACTGGCAGAGATGGTGACTTTTTTAAGCGGATGTAAATCTTTTGTCAAATAATGCGGTGTATTCTGTGCTCTTAATGTGTTCTGTGAGGAAAGAGAGGTTACTTCTGTTACAGTCCTGTGTGCGCGTGCGCGTGTGTGTGTGTGTGTGTGTGTGTGTGCGTGCGTGTGTTCAGGTATACCCTACGTTATGGGGACAAAATGTCCCCACAACGATGGCAATATCCAAAATCCTTGTCCGTGTGGGGACATTTTTTGGTCCCCATGAGGAAACCAGCTTATAAATCAGACTAAGTGATGTTTTTTGAAAATGTAAAATTGCAGAATGTCTCCTGTGATGGTTAGGTTTAGGGATAGGGGCAGTGTAAGGGGATAGAATATACAGTTTGTACAGTATAAAAACCATTACGTCTATGGAAAGTCCCCATAAAACATGGAAACCCAACATGTGTGGTGTTTGTGCGTGTGTGTGTGTGTGTGTGTGTGTGTGTGTGTGCGAGTGCGCGTGCAGCTCACGGCCGACTCAAGCGCATACCATGTTGACATTTCAATTATAATAATCAATAATAAAATAAAGACTACATAATGAAACTCAAATGAGTCTGTAGGCCTTTCTGTTTCTCGAGTGTGAGATCAGAATGACGCAGTTCCTGAACGCTATAATAGGTCTGTTATAGTCGATGCCTTCTTTCCTTTTTGTATGACTAGTGTTGACAATATTTTATTTAAAAGCAATGAATTAATTAAACTAGCTTACTGGGCGACCAGGGTAGACTATGACAGCCGTCATCATACATGCCCAGCTGATGTATATCTACACTCTGCCCGGATCGGATTGTATCGAGATATTAATTTGTCGGGTTATTTGATGAGATGTAGTTAATTAACACATAAAGAAGATGCACCTGTTTAGTTCCCGCCCACGTGTAGAATTAGAATATTAAATCTGTTTATTCATGATTATAATCTTGAACTAAAAATTTAGCTGAATTCTTGTTTTTCGTTTCTTGGAAATCAATCATCACTCATACACTTATACATTCAAAATCAGATCCATTATCACGCTAAAAATACTAATAAAAAAATATAAAATACTGTGACCTGACCCAATCGCATACTTTATATTCTCTCTTATACATTATAACATTAACTGTTCATGTTCTATGCATATAAAAACATGAAACATGTTTTAAAGGTCTCGTGCCTCTAGATAACTCTGAAGGAATAAAGATAAAGGAGTAAAAAAAAAATTGTTTTATATACGAATAAAAAAAACCTTGAACCTTGAGGACAATCTGAATAATTAATCTCTCGGTGCCCTCCTATTGGCTGGGCCCCCAGGGCACTCGCCCAATCCCGTCTCTGGATAATCCGGCCCTGCCTAAAAGGAAATCATCTCAATAATTAACATATTTTAAAATAGCATTGGTAGTTTGGGACTTAATAATAAACCTTTAGTTAACTAGATTTGGCATAAGATAAACATATCATATCAAAACATTTACTTTATTAAAAGCAAACATTGTATCTTCTAATGTCGCGTGTGAAGAGGAAGATAATGTTAATATCGCCAAAGGGTGAATATTAATATAGGTAAACAATACCAAACACTATGAAACGTTGAGATTAGCGAGCATCGACAGACAAAACCAGGCCCGCTCATAATCATCCAATCAGACTGCACTCTACTCAGACCTTAGCCAATCACTGTTCAGGCCACCCGAGTCAACAGCCAATCATGTTCCAGCAAGCCGCGTGCTCTGCCTGATAACAGGTGTTTCCGCGCTGTCTGTCACTCACAGATCAATAACTTCCGATAGTGATCAATTATTGGACATCTTCCGAAGTAACGTTACCCCGTTTACGGATTCTGAGGTGAGTCGATCTTCAGACTGTTGTAAATGTACCCCACAGGTTCTGATGCTGTGAGAGGGTTTTTCTCGATCCTAACGAGCATGTTTGAGTGGTTTTCGGCGGTTATTTGTGATTACACAAGCGAATGCTAGCGCAATATTAAACATGAGGTAAACTGACGGTTAAAAACAGAACCGAAGTGGTTATATGAGGCTAAATATGATACATGACAGCTTTCGGTGTTAATTTTGTAAGCGGCCTTGGGTCAGGTTTGTTTCATATTAATTTAATCCATAAACGGTTAAAAAAAGGGGTTAACGTTAGGTGAAAAGCGCGCGCATTTGTGACTGACAGAAAAAGCGCACGCAAATCTTCGGAGCGTCTGCGTGTTTCTAACAGTACTTCTTCCTTTATCTTTATTTGCTGATACACGAATCCGACTGTACATGTAGTCTGTGACTAGAACTGTAATATAATTGATTTGATTGTGTGTTGTTCTGACAGAAGTGAGGCAGCAGAGTTTTAAAAATGCTAGATCTCGAGAGACGAGAACTTATTTTTAACGTCTTTTTTCTTTTGAAAGTTCGCGCCAAGATACGCGTTGCTGTTCGGAATCTGATTGGTCGCTGCCGAGTTACGCAATCACGCAGTAAGTGACGCACGTAAGCAGAGCTAGAGATGCACGTGTTTCGGTTATAAACTCATTTCGCGTCAAGGCATCATTAGTAAGCGCTTTCTGAGATATTTATAATCGATTGTTTACGCATTTGTGTCTGCGTTTGTGTGTAATGACAAAAATAACAGTCGATTACTGCCCTTGATGTTGGAGTCGCTATTTCATTGCTATAACGCAGATTAAGAGGGTTATTTAAAAAAGAAAAAATTATTGTGAGAGTGCAGTTATATTTTTTCTTTTATAAATTATATAATTTTATTTCATGAATTAAGGAAGTGTAACAACTGTGACATTAACTCTAGTAGTGACCTTTTTTGTTAATAGTTCAAGGTTCTTTTATTCGTCACATACTCAATTATACAGGATATAATCAGTAGTGAAATGCAATATAAAATAACTATGAACAATAACTTATAACATATAATTTTATGTCAGTAAAAGTACAAGATTACACACATAAATACTAGTTTAATGTGGATAATGCCAATAGCAACTACAAAAGTAGGAAAAAGTCATTAAAATGAACTAAAATATGATGTAGAAGTGGTGTGTGTATTATATGAAGAGGAATCACTGAATAAATAAATAAACAGACTCGAAACATAATTATTTAATACACTTGTTGTGTTATTAAATGATGAGGAAAGAAAAATAATAATGATCTTTTGATGTAAAGTCGAGCGAGAGGTTAGTCACTCACACACACTTCACACAGATCTGTGTCTGTCTGCTGATCGATCGATCGATGTGAACGACACGAGCCGCTGATCAATAACTGATCTGTGTTTGTGTTGATCTGTAGAGCAGCATGGATGAGTCCCAGCTGTACAGGTAAACAGAGTGACCACACACACACACAGACACACACACACACACACACACACACACACACACACAGAGAGACACACACACACACACACACACACACACACACACACATAGACACACACACACACACACACACACAGATAGACACACAGACACAGACACACACACACACACACACACACAGATAGACACACACACAGATAGACACACACACACAGACATCGCACGCGCGCGCACACACACACACACACACACACACACACACAGAGATAGGACAGACACGCAGGCGCGCGCGCACACACACACACACACACACACACACAGACAGACAGACAGACAGACACACAGACACACACACACACACAGAGACACACACACACACACACAGAGAGACACACAGAGACACACACACATACCAGTGCTTCACTCATGATGCCCTCGTCCTCCTGACGACCTGTGTGTGTGTGTGTGTGTGTGTATGTGTGTGTGCATGCATGCGTGTCTGTGTGTGTGTGTGTGTGCGCGCGTGTGTGTGTGTGTGCGCGCGTGTGTGTCTGTGTTTGTGTGTGCGTGTGTGTGTGTGAGACGCAGTTCGGGGGATGAGGACGTCTCTCTGAACGGAAGTGACTTTGAGTTCCAGCTGAAAACCTCCAAGAGGAAACTGAGCTCAACTCAGGAAGCAGCAGTGAGTACACACACACACACACACATCCTCTCACTCATGTTGTTTTTTATGGTTTACGGGGACTCTCCATAGGCATAATGTTTTTTATACTGTACAAACTGTATGTGTTATCGCCCTACAGCTAAA
>JAPDDM010000262.1:65000-70000 GCA_027474115.1 Schizopygopsis malacanthus | reverse complement strand
TTGAGTGAAGTGTGTGTATGTTTGTGTGTGCACGTGGCTGTGTGTGTGTGTGTGTGCAGCTGCTGGAGCATCAGGAGGACTTGCGCTCTCTAATGAACGGGATCTTTAAGGGTGTTTTCGTTCATCGGTATCGGGACAGAGTTCCTGAAATCCGGGCCGTCTGCATGGAGGAGATGGGGGTGTGGCTCAGAGAAAACCCCGCCTCTTTCCTCAATGACGAGCACCTCAAATATGTGGGCTGGATGCTGCACGACAAGGTGTGATTAGCATTCAAACACATTGATATGTGCTGCTGTGATAATCAGATCCAGCCATACTGCACTGATATACGATCGGTCACGTGTGTGTGTGTGTGTGTGTGTGTGTTTCAGCAAGCTGCCGTGCGACTGCAGTGTGTGTTGACTTTGCAGAAACTGTATGTGGAGAAGGATTTCATCAGCCGGTTGGAGCTCTTCACCAGCCGCTTTAAGGTGAACAGACACACACAGACACACACACACACACACACACACACACACACACAGAGAGAGACATGTGTGAATAGTCACTGCAGTAGCACAGCGAGAGGTGCATCTGGTGTCACGTCTCACAGATGAGCTCATGTTTGAAGACGCTGTGTCAAAGTTAATAAAGAAATAAATTACTCATACTGACTCCAGGCCAGCGGCTCATCCTCATTTTCAAACCCTCAATGTGAAGTGGTGTATAATTGTATTAATTCATTATTTTTGGGGGCTGTTGTACATTTAGATTTCAGCTGTTTATTGGTTTAAATGTGTGTCTCTGCTCAGGAACGGATTCTGTGCATGATTCTGGATAAAGACTCAGACGTGGCAGTGGAAACGGTGAAGCTGCTGTTGCTCATTAAACAGTGAGCTTTCATCCTCACATGATCTTCATTAATTAGCTGCTAAGATGAGCCAGCTCGTTTGGATGTGTGTTCTCATTTAAGACAAAATGATGTCAAACTGCTTTGAGTGTGAAAACTCCTCGTGTGCATGTGAACGTGAAGTTGTGCATCACCTGAGTTTCTTGTGTGTGTGTGTGTATGTGCGTGTGTATGTGCGTGTCTGTGTGTTTTGTGTGTGTGTATGTGCGTGCTGTGCGTGTATGTATGTGTGTGTCTCTGTGTGTGTCTCTTTGTGTCTGTGTGTGTGTGTGTCTCTGTGTGTGTGTGTGTCTCTCTCTGTGTGTGTGTGTGTGTGCGTGTGTGTGTGTGTCTCTCTCTGTGTGTGTGTGTGTGTGTGTGTGTCTCTCTCTTTGTGTGTGTGCATGCGTGTCTCTGTGTGTGTGTGTGTCTCTCTCTCTCTCTGTGTGTGTGTGTGTGTGTGTGTGTGTGTGTGTGTGCAGGCAGACAGATGAAGGTCTGAGTGAGGAGGAGTGTGCTGCTGTGTATCCGCTGGTGTTTGCCACACACCGAGGTCTAGCCTGCGCAGCCGGACGATTCCTGTACCACACGTATGTTCAGCTTCATCATGACATCATCATCATCATCTCTCCACATAAACGGTCACGTGTTGTGTGTGTGCAGGCTCTGCAGTGTGTTAGACGGGCAGTCAGACAAACACAGTGCTTCGGTCCTCCGTATGCTGGCACATTTCTTTATTGAGAGCGAGGTAAACCACTAACATCCCATCATGTCTTCTCACAGATCACATGGTCATTGTGCTGTTGTAGTGAGCGTACATGTTTTGTTTGACTTAAGAATGGATGAAGGGTTTTTGCAATGATTTCACAATCACATAATAATGTTCATTAGTGGTGTATGAGCACAAAGTTGCTCTTGTGATGAAGTCACACTCACTTGTGTAAGTGCGATTTAGCCTTAATAACCCACAGTACAACCCAAATTCAATACGCATTTAATACAATTAAAGACTTTCAAATCACATCAGCCAATATTTTACTCACATTAGAACATAACAAATGTTTAAACGGAGCTATTTTACACGTTTATCCACTAAATGAGCTCATTTCAAATGTGATGCTCTAAGAATAGTTGGCACGGAGGCATGTTTACCCTGCTGTAGCATCTCCATATCTCCTGTTAATTAACTAGGTTATTTATATGACAATGTGCAGTAAATTAGCTATGAAATACTTGAGTTTGGACTGAGTGAGGTGAAGCCCAGTTTGTTCGCTAGCTGCTAGTAATATTCAGATGTATAGTAGAACATTGATTATTAGTTAAAATTGACTTTTAATGCTACTTTTAAATGCTTTTCAATGTTGATATGAAAATAATTGTCAGGTCTAGTGAAGAAGGATCCATCAGCCACCGCTGAAGACCTTCTTGACCCAGAAACACCCTGTGCTTTGTGTGTTGATGCTTGAAACAAACAAAGTGTGTGTGTGTGTGTGTGTGTGTGTGTGTGTGTGTGTGTGTCAGTATCATGAGCATGCTACGTATCTGGTCGATAGTCTGTGGGATGTTGCGGGGGTGGAGCTAAAAGACTGGGAGCTGATGACATCACTACTGCTGCAGGAGAGTGGTGAGTGTGTGTCCAACCAGAGTCTTGTGATCTTCTGAGCACTTTGTGCTAATGCAGGTGTGTGTGTGTGTGTGTGTTAGGCATGGAGGACGAGCTGGAGAGCGCTCTGATAGACATCATGATGTGTGCGGTGAGACAGGCCGCAGAAGCCACGCCTCCCAGCTCTCGAGCGCAGAAGAAGGTGAGACTCTATCAGACACACACTCTCACACACACACACACACACACATACAGAGACACACGCACACACACACATACACACACACGCACTTTCTCTCACACACACACATACATTGACACACACATACATACACACACACAAAGACACACACACATACAGAGACACACATACATACACACACACACACATACAGAGACAAACACATACAGAGACACACACACACACACACACACTCTCACACAGACACACACACACACATACATACACACACACATACAGACACACGACACACACACACACTTTCTCTCTCACACACACACACATACAGACATACAAACACACACACACACACTTTCTCTCTCTCACACACACACATACAGACACACACACACACACACACACACACACACTTTCTCTCTCTCACACACACACACATACAAAGACACACACATGCAGAGACACACACAAACACACACACACACACACTTTCTCTCTCTCTCTCACACACACACACACACATACAGAGACACACACACACACTTTATCTCTCTCACACACACACACACACACACACACACACACACACACACAGTTATCTTCAGAACAGCAGCTGGTTTATGAGTGTGAGCTTGCTTTTTTTCACGACAGTAAAATACCTAGTTTATTGGGGAAACTGTAATTGGGTGTTTTTCCATGTCCTGTCCAACGCTGTCCTCTAAACTAACGAGTAAACTCTGATCTGGTGAATGTGTCTGTAGTCTAAACTATACATTATGTGCAAAAGAGAAAAATCCCTAAAAACCATACGGATGATAAATGATAAAGCACAAGCAGACCTGCGTTCACTCCTGTGACGGTCTGTCATCTCTTTATCCTCGAACTCTAAGAAACGTGTTGCACTGAATGCAGTTATATGATGTAAACCGTATACAGTCAGTTATTACTCTCATAAAAGACCTTTTCTTACAATACGTGTAAAAAGAATGTAAATGTCCAACAGCAAATATTCCAGCAAAATGGTTATTTTTGTTCTCTGCATTAATAATGCTGTTCAGTGAAGTCTGTGAAGCTTAACAGAGACTGATGTCAGGATGAGCTTTTATGCTAAATGTAAATACGTGCGTGCGTGACATAAAATATAATCATAACAGGTCAGTTATGCGCTGTGAAAGCATGTTAAACGGCAGACATCAGAGTCATTATGAGTTTGTTTGAAGCACTTAACATGATGAGCTCTCACTGTTCAGAGCACACAGACATCTATCAGCTCATTACTTGTTGATTATTTGTTGCAGCCCTAAATCTGTCACTTATGTTTCTGCAAATATCATCAGGAGTTAGCTCGCAGACAGAGTGTGTCAGAGATTCATGCTCGAAGCTTAGCATGTCTCGTCAGAACACCTTTATTTACAGAGCGCTATAAACAAAACAGATGGTTTCAAAGCAGCTTTACACGAATGAACAGGAGAGCGATGATTCAGCTCCAACATGACCAGAGCAAACCGTTATTGAGATCAAATCAGATCAGTTCACCACGTCTCACTCTGTTAATGTCCTGACTAACAGAACTGTGTGTGTGTGTGTGTGTGTGTGTGTGTGTGTGTCACTGTGTGTGTGTGTGTGTGTGTGTCTCTCTCTGTGGTGTGTGTGTGTGTGTGTGTGTGTGTGTGTGTGTGTGTGTCTCTCTCTCTGTGTGTGTGTGTGTGTGTGTTGCAGAACCTGGCAGCGAGGGAGAAGAGGCTTCAGGCTCAAGAGAGAAGACGCATCACTAATCACTTCATCCCGGTGCTGCCTCAGTTACTGGCGAAGGTGAGTCTCAGAAATAATGCGGTTCGGATTAGATAGAAACCATCGCCACAATTATAAACACAGTCTGTATTCATGATGGAGCTCCAGTCTTCATCTACCTCAGTGTATAATCCCGGGCACACTCAGTCAAAGGGGATGTAAAGCCTGTGTTTGCTGTCAGTTCTCTGCAGACGTGGGGAAGGTGAGCGGTCTGCTCCGAGCGCCGCTGTTCTTCCAGCTGGAGGTTTACGGCACATCGGGACGCCTGGAGAAAGTACGAGCCGTCTCTGATCACGGTTACATCTCTGGATTATCAGATGACTCATGAACTGTCACTCTTTGCATCTGAACGTGTATATTTGGGTTCTTGACTCATTTATTTTGAAGCAAAAAAAAAATCAGCTTCACGTTTCATGTGGAAATATGTAAATTAAATTTTATATTGAATTGGTATCTGTTTTGTGCCATTCTCCATTTTATGTGACCTTGGAGCGCAAAACCAGTCATGAGGGTCATTTTTGTGAAATTGAGATGTATAC
>JAPDDM010000262.1:42500-50000 GCA_027474115.1 Schizopygopsis malacanthus | reverse complement strand
CAAGCCTCTTCATCGTCCTCGTCTTCCTCCGCAGCCCTCCACACACGGCTCCACCAGCTTCCTGGACGATCTGTTTGACTGAAGCAGGGCCGGAGCAGTGGAGCATTATGGGATGTTGTGTTCCTGCAGCTGTTGTTAATATCCAGTGAAGCGTTCAGTTGATCATTAATGTTGATCTGAATGAGAAAAGCTCAGAAAAATAACCCGTTTGATTTCATAATGGTTAAAAATGATGTTGAAACAGTTTTGTTTACGATCTTTGTTTAAATAAATAATTGACATGTGTTTCTCATTCTCATGTGTTTTTTTTCCTGGAAGATTTTAATTCAGTGCTAAAATGCATTTACACAAAGCCACAGTGCAGTGTTTTTCATTATTGAACACCTTGTTGCTAAACATTAATAAACTGTCAGCAGCAGACAATATAAAGCACAATATATTATATATATATTATACTATACCATGTAATTACATGATGCAGTATGCACTGAATATATTGTGGAAATAAGTCATTGATGTCAGATCAGAGGCGGAAATCTGGCTTGATTAGCTCCCATATATTATGTTATTTATTTCACTTTCAGACGTTAATCTTAGTATTATTATTAGTTATGTTGTCTGGCTCATATCTGCGGCTCGTGGCGGATGTTATGAGTTGTTATTCGTGACGTCATAAACGGGCTATTTTGCCGCCGTTTCAAAGCGCAGAGGTTATTGGTCAATGTGCCCACGTGACACACTACGTTTAGAAGATTCTCGCGCCACAGGCAGAGCCCCGCCCTCCCGCGCTGGAAGTCTCGCTCTGATTGGTGGAAAGCAGCAGCGGACTCGCGCCAGTTTTTTGCAGCCGCTCTTCAGACCACACGCTGCATCTTCAGTCACGAAAGCGATTCCTGGGTCAAATATTCACACATTTACCTTAGAAGCGTGACTATTTCACACTTCCGCGACAAACATGGCACCAAAGGATTACATGGCGGAGAAGGGTGAGTTGGTAAATTCATTTCTAGCGCACACTGAACTATAGTTAAGAACTCTCTCAGCTGCGGTTCGCGGGTGTTTCTGAGGCGATGCGCATCGAATTAAACTTAGATAAACACAAATTCATTGTTTATTAAATTAGGTGGTGTGTGGAGTCGGTGTATCATATGTGCTGCTTGTTCAGTTATGCCTGTGACTTTAGTCAAAATTAGACGACTATAGTAAAGTTAACGTTAGATGCGTTTCTAACTAGTTTTATTGTTGCTCGTTGCGCAAGCGAGCTGCGCGCGCTTGTGCTGAAGTGCCCGGATGGAGTTTCGGGACAAAGAGCGGCAGAGAGCACGTGCTCGTTTTCAGACAAATCAAATTACACGTTTTTGTTTATTCTGAGGGTGTCAGGCGTCGCGTGTTTGAACGTTTGGTCTACGTTTGTAAACAGGTCCGCGCGATGTAGTCCGCGGCACGCACCCGGTCCGGACGGGACTAGTTAATGAAGCGCGGAGGGATCGCGGAAGCGGCGCGGCTCCACAACCATGTGCTGCTTTGTTTACAAAAACAGCCGCCATCGAGTGGCGTTACACGTGCGTCGTTTATAACGCGAAACGACGCGACACCGATTCGGTGCGAGGCTGTTTGGCGCGTCGATCGCTTATTTTCAGAGGTTTATGTCTGCTGAACACCCGACACACCAGTGTCGCAGAGCGCTGAATTGTGAGCTGCGGCGAACGTTTTCAGCTTTTTGTTGTTTCTGCGTTCCTCCGCGCGTTTGTTTACGCTTCGCCCTTGCGCGCTCACGTGACTGCTGTGTGTCCCGCTGCGTGCCCGCGCGCTTAGCTTTAGCTCCAAGGGTCTAGATCTGTGTGTGATCGCGCTTTTCTGTTGTGCTTGTGTTCCAGAGAAGTGCAAGCGCTTCCTGCAGGAGTTCTACAGCGAGGATGACTCCGGGAAGAAGGTGTTCAAATACGGCGCTCAGCTGGTGAGATCTGCTGCCTGCTCCTGTTCCTGCAGCACCACGTGGACCCCCCCCAGCTCACCTGTGTGTGTGTGTGTGTGTGCAGGTGTCCCTGGCGCACCGCGAGCAGGTGGCGCTGGTGCTGGATCTGGATGATATGGCGGAGGAAGACCCTGAGCTGGTGGAGAGTGTGTGTGAGAACACCAAGCGTTACACCGGACTGTTTTCGGACGCGGTTCACGAACTGCTGCCGGAGTACAGAGAGCGAGAGGTGACCTCTGACACCATAGATCTGTACCGCTGTCAGAAAACAACATACAACTTTATCCACGCTCACTCATTAGCTGCATAACAAATCACACAGACCAAGTTAATTTGCATACATTGAGGATATAGTTGAGATTCTATGTGTCAGTAATATTGCCGCTGATCGATATTCGTGTGTGTCCTGTAGGTTGTGGCGAAGGATGCCTTGGACGTTTATATCGAGCACCGGCTGATGATGGAGACCAGAGGCCGTGACCCCGCAGACACGCGTGACACCCGGAACCAGTATCCAGCTGAACTCATGCGCAGATTGTAAGTGACACACACACATGTGCTCGTGTCCAGGTGTGTGACAGCTGTTATCGTCATGCTGTACTCTCTCTGTGTTTCTCAGCGAGGTTTATTTCCGTCCTCCGTCCACGCTTAAGCCCAAGGTGGTTCGAGACGTGAAGGCCGACAGCATCGGTCAGTTGGTGAACGTCAGGGGAATCGTCACCAGAGCCACGGAGGTCAAACCCATGATGGCCGTGGCCACCTACACCTGCGATCAGTGCGGAGCCGAGACCTACCAGCCGGTACGAGAGTCGACGTGTCTTTGAACGCTCCCGTGTGTGTGTGTGTGTGTGTTTGTTAACACGAGTCTCTCTCTCTCAGATCTCCTCTCCGAGCTTCATGCCGCTCATCATGTGTCCCAGTCAGGAGTGCGTCACCAACAAGTCCGGAGGACGGCTGTACCTGCAGACACGCGGGTCAAAGTTCATCAAGTTCCAGGAGCTGCGCATTCAGGAGCATGTGAGTGTGTGAGCGTCTAGTTTGTCTGGCTGAGTGTAGATCATGCAGTGTGTTGAGAGTGTGTGTGTGTGTGTTAAACACTCAGAGCGATCAGGTGCCGGTGGGAAACATCCCTCGCAGCATGAGCATCTACGCTCGCGGAGAGAACACGCGTGTGACGCAGCCTGGAGATCACGTGGCTGTTTCTGGGATATTCCTTCCTCTGCTGCGCTCCGGGTTCAGACAGGCTGTACAGGTGACACGCGTTACACACACCTCCACGTCCTATCAGCAAACAGTGTGCAGAACCCATCCCAAATAGTATGTGAGATTGGAGTGTGTCCCAAAGCATGTTGGAAAGAGTGCAAAACAC
Source organism: Schizopygopsis malacanthus (assembly GCA_027474115.1). Classification (NCBI taxonomy): domain Eukaryota; kingdom Metazoa; phylum Chordata; class Actinopteri; order Cypriniformes; family Cyprinidae; genus Schizopygopsis; species Schizopygopsis malacanthus. The sequence continues at coordinate 46,656 of JAPDDM010000262.1, read as the reverse complement.
TAATGGCTAATATTGCCCACAACACATTGGACTACAAACGTGCATTTAAAAAAACTACAAACATGGCGTTTCTATGTGTCTACTTCATTAAAAGCGTATCATAAATGTATGGTCACATGACCTCGAGCGCAGTGTTTTCTGTATTCAGACGTATTCTGGTGTGTGTAGGGTTATTAATGTGTGTGTGTGTGTGTGTCAGGGTCTGCTGTCAGAGACGTATCTGGAGTGTCACTGCATCACGCTGATGAATAAGACTGAGGATGATGAGCTGGGAACTGAAGAGCTGGGTGATGAAGAGCTGCGTCAGATCACGGGTAACGCACGCTGCGTGTCTGTGTGGGGTCTGTGAGGGTGTCTCTGGACTCACGTGTGTGTGTGTGTGTAGAGGAGGACTTCTACGAGAAGCTGGCGGGCTCGATCGCTCCGGAGATCTACGGTCACGAGGACGTGAAGAAGGCGCTGCTGCTGCTGCTGGTGGGTGGAGTGGAGCAGGCGCCGCGCGGGATGAAGATCAGGGGTGAGACACGCCGTCTGCTAATCGATTGTTTCTGTCTTATTTACAAACACATTAGACCTGATGATAACTGTGACACTGCACTGAATTAGGGTTAGTGTCGTAGTTTACTTCTGTGTCTGTGATTGCAGGGAACATTAACATCTGTCTGATGGGAGATCCAGGTGTGGCTAAGTCCCAGCTGCTGTCCTACATCGACCGCCTCGCCCCTCGCAGTGAGTGTCTCCACCGCATCGCTCCTCCGTCCGCTAGCGTCCCGCGGCTAACTCTACCGCTCTGTTGCAGGTCAGTACACCACGGGCCGTGGCTCGTCCGGCGTGGGGCTGACGGCGGCGGTCATGCGTGACCCGGTCACGGGCGAGATGATGCTGGAGGGCGGTGCTCTGGTGCTGGCCGATCAGGGCGTGTGCTGCATCGATGAGTTCGATAAGATGGCCGACGCCGACCGCACCGCCATCCACGAGGTCATGGAGCAGCAGACCATCTCCATCGCCAAGGTACGGTGCGCTCCGCTCCAGCTAAGTGACCTCTGACCCGATGAGTGCGATCATGTGTTTGTATGGTGTTTGTTTCAGGCCGGCATCATGACGTCTCTGAATGCGCGCTGTTCGATCCTAGCGGCGGCGAACCCGGCATACGGCCGCTACAACCCTCGCAAAACCATCGAGCAGAACATCCAGCTCCCGGCGGCGCTGCTGTCCCGCTTCGACCTGCTGTGGCTCATCCAGGACAAACCCGACATGGACAACGACCTGCGTCTGGCGCAGCACATCACATACGTGCACCAGCACTGCAAGCAGCCGCCCACACACTTCACCCCCATCCACATGAAGCTCATGAGGTACACGCTGACCGCTGCCCGGCGCTGGGCACGTCTCACCGAACCACGCTGTTACCAAATCTAATTACAAAATTATTTACGGTGTCCTTGTAACTTGTACTTAAATGTACAATAACACTGGAATCTAGTAATACACCGGATAATATCAGTGTTTATGATGCAAATGTCAATTATGAAGCATTCAATTTCTGCTACAAAGTCAGATAGCTCATAAGAATTTCACTCACCAAGGCACTTGTGCTGTGGTGATGTGACAATAAAAGTGATTTGATTTGAGATGTAATAGTGAGTGCAGCTCTGTTTGTGATCGGTCCTGGAGTGTTTCTGAGCTGGATCACCTGATGTTCTTCTGTCTGTCTGTCAGGCGTTACATCAGTAAGTGTAAGCAGAAGCAGCCGGTGGTTCCTGACTCTCTGTCTGATTACATCACCGCTGCGTATGTAGAGATGAGGAAAGAGGCGCGAGTCAGTAAAGACACCACCTTCACCTCGGCCCGGACCCTGCTGTCCATCCTGCGCATCTCCACTGCCCTGGTGAGAACATACGCACACACGCACACACACATATACACACACGCATGCACACACTTGCACGCACGCACACTTACACACACACACGCATATACACACTCGCACGCACATATATACACACACGCGCACGCACACTTACACACACACACACACACATATTAACAAACATACATCCACAGCAGAACATGACCGTTATCAGCAGGTCTTGATCTCTGGAACCAGTCTGATCTGGTCTGAAGTGGTCTGGTCTGATGTGATCTGGTCGGGTCCGGTCTGATGTGGTCCGGTCTGATCTGGGCGCCGGGTGTTAAAAGTGCTGTTTGTGCAGGTAGCTGTGTTGATCTCTCCTGTAGAAGCAGCACTTCATGACACACTCCGCCGCTGCCGTAGGTTTGTTCGTGGGATGCCGCTCCGATCCGTGTTTGTCACGTGACGGTCAGCTTTGCGGGGTGGGCAGTCAGCCTCGGCTCACACCGCTGTGCAAACCCATGCAAAACTGACCGCACGCGACGCAGCGCTAGCACACAGAGACTAGCTGGTGCTGACAGGCGGAGACTTGGGCAGTTGCTGGCTTTCCCACAAGGCATTGCACTTGTCTCGGTCTGACAGTGCTGGTACAACTCATCCGTTTGCCTCAAGGACATCATTAGTATTTAAGCAATGTGATAATCATGCTTGATTAGCTGAGGATCTGACGTGTGTGTGTGTGTTCAGGCTCGTCTGCGGATGGTGGATGTTGTGGAGAAGGAGGATGTTAATGAGGCCATGCGACTGATGGAGATGAGCAAAGACTCGCTGCAGGCCGACAAGACCAGCAACAGCAGGTACATCAACTCACGCACGCACACTCATACACACACATACACTCACATACATACACACTCGCGCACACACATACACTCACATACACTCACTCACGTGCACATACATACACACACACATACACACTCGCGTGCGCGCACACACTCACTTACTCACACACTCACTCACACACATACACACACACTCGCGCACACACATACACACTCGCACACACTCACTCACTCACACACTCACTCACACACATACACATACATACACACTCGCGCACACACATACACACTCGCGCACACATACTCACACGCGCGTGCGCACGCACACACTCACTTACTCACACTCACATACATACACACTCGCGCACACACATACACTCACTCACTCACATACATACACACACGCACACACACATGCATGCTCACTCGCGCGCACACACACACACAAACCGCGTCTCATCATGTTTCTCTCTAAAGCAGGCATCCTCAAATCTGGCCCACTCCTGCAGAGTTAGCTCTAACCCTAATCACACACAGCTGAGCATGCTAATCGTTCTTCTAGATCGTTAGAGAATCACAGGTAGGTGGGTTTGATCAGGGTTGGAGCTAAACGCAGCAGCAGATGGCCCTCCAGGGAAAGGTTTGAGGAAGCCTGCTCTAGAGAATAGACTTGGTCGAGAAATTATACCGGTATGACTGTCTATCACGGTTTGACCGGTTAATACTGTACACATTTACATTTTACAAATATATCACTCGCAGAATAGCGTATGTTTCATAATGTGGACGCAAAAGCATCCAACACGTTCTCTCGTATTCAGGAACATCCCTCCGTGCAGATAAACACATGTCGCATTAAGTTATTGTTGTTTCTGAATGATGTACTCTGAAAGCATGGTGATGCCGTTGTGTCTCGTCTGCAGGGCGCAGCGTCCGGCGGACGTGATCTTCTCTCTGCTGCGAGAGCTGTCCGGCGAGGGCTCGGCGAGGGCTGTGCGTCTGACCGAGGCCGAGCAGCGCTGTGTGTCTCGTGGCTTCACTCCGGCTCAGTTCCAGGCCGCTCTGGACGAGTACGAGGAGCTGAACGTGTGGCAGGTCAACCAGGCGCGCTCGCGCATCACGTTTGTGTGACCCACACCGTCTGACCAGTCACAGTCTGTTTGCTCTGTTTTGCTTTTAAATCCCTCAAATAAACGCTGTAAATAATCAACTTTGTGTTTTGTTTGCTTTTGTCTTTATTTCCTATTATACAAGTCTCTTATACTTTACTTTGTGCTTGTCCTATTTCATGTTGTTATACATGCAGTGAATCAGAGAATATGTGCACCCATGCCACATATTATTTTGTATTTTTTAAATGAAAACGAAAAGAGGGTTGCGTTTGATATCATTTGATTGTAATGTGTGTATAAACCTCATTTTTGTGGATATTAATATTTACATGAAAACAAAGAGGCCG
>JAPDDM010000262.1:0-32500 GCA_027474115.1 Schizopygopsis malacanthus | reverse complement strand
GAAAGGCTTTAAACGTTCGGAAAGGCTTTAAACGTTTAAAGGCTTTAAAACGTTCGGAAAGGTTCGTAAAGGCTTTAAACGTTCGGAAAGTAAAGTTCTTAAAAGGCTTTAAACGTTCGGAAAGGCTTTAAACGTTCGTTCGTAAAGGCTTTAAACGTTCGGAAAGGCTTTAAAGGCTTTAAACGTTCGGAAAGGCTTTAAACGTTCGGAAAGGCTTTAAACGTTCGGAAAGGCTTTAAACGTTCGGAAAGGCTTTAAACGTTCGGAAAGGCTTTAAAACGTTCGGAAAGGCTTTAAACGTTCGGAAAGGCTTAAAACGTTCGGAAAGGCTTAAAACGTTCGTAAAGGCTTTAAACGTTCGGAAAGGCTTTAAACGTTCGTTCGAAAGGCTTTAAACTTTAAACGTTCGGAAAGGCTTTAAACGTTTCGGAAAGGCTTTAAACGTTCGTAAAGGCTTTAAATGTTTAAAGGCTTTAAACGTTCGTAAAGGCTAAACGTTCGGAAAGGCTTTAAAGGCTTTAAACGTTCGGAAAGGCTTTAAACGTTCGGAAAGGCTTTAAATGTTCGTAAAGGCTTAAAACGTTCGTAAAGGCTTTAAACGTTCGTAAAGGCTTTAAACGTTCGTAAAGGCTTTAAATGTTCGTAAAGGCTTTAAACGTTCGGAAAGGCTTTAAATGTTCGTAAAGGCTTTAAACGTTCGGAAAGGCTTTAAACGTTCGGAAAGGCTTTAAACGTTCGTAAAGGCTTAAACGTTCGTAAAGGCTTTAAACGTTCGGAAAGGCTTTAAACGTTCGGAAAGGCTTTAAACGTTCGGAAAGGCTTTAAACGTTCGGAAAGGCTTAAAACGTTCGTAAAGGCTTAAAACGTTCGTAAAGACTTAAAACGTTCGTAAAGGCTTTAAACGTTCGGAAAGGCTTTAAAATGTTCGTAAAGGCGTAAAACATTCGGAAAAGGGGGTCGCACACCGAACGAGAAGCGCAGCGCCGCGTCTAGGACAACTTGAGGTATAGCACACCAGACACACACACACACACACACACACACACACTAATAAATGACCTGAAGTGTTGTAACGGTTGTGTCCTGTTATATCCAGTAGGAAGCAACCGACGACAGTGAATGTACGACAGGCAATTGTTACATAGGCCTATACTGTAATATTAAAAGGGTACTGTAATATTAAAAGATAAAAAGGATTACGTTTATTATACATTTAATTCTATATGTTTACATTTTATTCAAGCTGTAAAACTAGTGTACAGTATTTAGCAGCAGTGGTATCTTGGTGTAATGTATTAACAATGGTTTGAGACAAATATGATGTTATTTAATATAAAACAATGCCGATGGCGCTCTGTGGCGCTGCAGGAATTTGAACAGCATCCTGAGTCGTTGCTGGGCGCCGCGGACAGACGCCGAATGACGCCGCCGGTGTGCGTACACACATAGAAAACAATGTGTTCGAATTTGAAAGACATGGCGCGACGCGGCGCTTCTCGTTCGGTGTGCGACCCCCTAAAAGCTTGAAACGTTCGTAAAGACTTAAAACGTTCGTAAAGACTTAAAACATTAGGAAAAAGTAATTTCAGTGTTTCTAGCATTAATGTAACATATACTGTATGTACCAAGGTTAAAAAAAATGCACTTCCACAATGTACTTAAAGTGCTCTATTTTTGTACTTCATATACTAAAATTTAAACTTAAGATGCTATTTTGGGACACCATGAATATGAACTAAAATGCACTTTTAACATGCTATCTCTGTATTTAAGAAATGTATTTAGTACACTTGAGTGTACTAGTGTATGAAAGATGGGTTCAAGTGTACTACAAGTGGTAACTAAACAAACGATAGTGTGTTAAAAGTGCTTTTTAGTTCATATTCATGGTGTCCTAAAACAGCAGAGTTGAGTACACTAGTTGATTGATTACATTGATAATTGCACAAAAAATGTGTATTATACGTTTTCTAAAATGTTAGGATTAAATATGCAAATGAGGCCTTATTTAATGAAATATGCGCTGATTTGCATACATTTCTAGAACAAAAATCTAAACACTGGATGAAGTCGGTTTCAAAATTCTTGTTTAATTTGACATATTAGAGTCAAAAGTTTTTACAAAGGGAATCTAATTTTGTCACACACAAACACACACTCTCTCACACGCTCACACACACACTCTCACACACGCACACACACACACCCAATTAAGCCATCCAGAGGAACTGTGTTAACTGATGGGTTTGTGTGATCAGGGGGAGGAGCTACAGGAGCGTCTGCGGCCCATGAGGGGATTCTGGGTAGCGCTGCCTCACACCATCTGTAATGATGAACACAAGGCGGCTGACGTGACCGACGAGGACCGCTGCTGGAATGGACAGACGCGCGGCAGGTGTGTGACGCTCCTGAAGAAGTGTGTGTGTGGCGAGTGAGGTTTAAGTGTGTGTCTGTGTTTGTCAGATACCTGCCGTCCGTTACCGCTGATGGTTTGGTGAATCAGATTAATAATCCAGAGATGGAGGTGGACGTCGCTCGGCCAGACGTCAAGACACGGCAGCTAATCATGGAGCTGCGAGTGGCTGTGAACAGACTGAGACATGCTCAGAACGGACGAGACGCCGATCTCATCGACAGTGAGTGTCTCTGTGCTTTTAACTGCTCCGAAACAAACAAAGTTATCAATCAGCTGAAGTGTGACCCTGGAGCACAAAACCAGTCCGTTTTTTTTTAAAATGAGATCTATACATAAAGCTGAATATATGATATTTTCATTGATGTATGGTTTGGACAATATCTGAAAATCTGGAATCTGTGGGTGCAAAAAAATCTAAATATTGAGAAAATCATCTTTAAAGTTGTTCTTAACGATGCATTTACTAATCAAAAATTACGTTTTGATATATATACGGTACAAAACATCTTCATGGAACATGATCTTAATATCTAATGATTTTTGGCATAAAAGATAAGTTTATAATTTTGACCCACACAATGTATTGTTGGCAGCTCAGTCGCTGACGGCCGAAGCAAACGCTCCGCTAATGTTTCCGCTCGCGCTCGCCGGTAAACCAAATCCCGCTCGGATCACGCTCTGACAAAACATTTTTCCTGTTTATAATGAAATTATTGAATAATGTGTCAATTAAAGCAGTAGTCTGATAAGTAACGGTTATGTTTCAGGGTAGAATTGTATTAATTTAAATGTATCAAATTCAAATTATTACTTTAAAAACATGTCTTGTTTTTGAAGCCACTTGGCAAACTTTTGTAAAAAATGTAATAACTGAAAAAGTATCCTGAAACAATTACAAACACATACAACACAATCACTGGGCATTTAACTGAGATTAAAACGAATTCACAAATATTAATAAGAACTATAATAGTATCTTAATGATAGTAAAAGGACACTGATCCTGTCACAGTACTGTGTTGATAAATACATGAACACGATGATGAAGATGAGCAGTGTTTAATAAACACACACAGCGGGAACACTTGCAACACACACACGACATCGACGAGACCCACAACAACGAACACACACCTTAACGAGAGTGTGTTAAAAGTACATTTTAACATGTGTTTGTGTGTATGTTTGTCTCTCTGTGTGTCTGTCTGTCTGTGTGTGTGTGTGTGTGTGTGTGTGTGTGTGTGTGTGTGTGTGTGTTTTTGTCTGTCTGTGTGTGTGTGTGTGTGTGTGTCTGTGTGTTGTGTCTGTGTGTGTGTGTGTGTGTGTGTGTGTGTGTGTCTATGTGTGTGTGTCTGTGTCTGTGTGTTTGTCTCTGTGTGTGTCTGTCTGTCTGTGTGTGTTTGTCTGTGTGTGTGTGTGTGTGTGTGTGTGTGTGTGTTTTTGTCTGTCTGTGTGTGTGTGTGTGTGTGTGTGTGTGTGTGTGTGTGTGTGTGTGTCTGTGTGTGTGTCTGTGTCTGTGTGTTTGTCTCTGTGTGTGTCTGTCTGTGTCTGTCTGTGTCTGTGTGTTTGTTTCTCTGTGTGTGTGTGTGTGTTTGTTTGTCTCTGTCTGTGTGTGTGTGTGTGTGTGTTTGTTTGTCTCTGTGTGTGTGTCTGTGTGTGTGTGTGTGTGTGTGTGTGTTTGTCTCTGTGTGTGCTTGCGTGTGTGTTTAGGTGATGTGGAGGGCAGCAGTGGCTCTGGAGTCGGAGCTGAAGCGGGCGAGGGGTTCAGTGATGATTGGCCGGCTTACAGCTCGTTCTCTCCTCCTCGCAACACACTCCCAGTCGACGATAGGCCCCGCCCCCGCGATGGGCTCCGCCCCCGGGGCACACCCACCTTTAAAAGGAACAAGCTGAATGGACGAGCGCGATCAGATGCTGGAAGACCATCCGCTCCTCTTCCTCTGCTGCTGTTTCTCCTCCTCCTCACTGTCTGCTCCGTCTCTTTAATCAAGCTCTCTCCTGCCTGAACGAGCACAAACACCAGCAGCAGATCCGCACCGCCACATGTCAACGTCCTCTAGAGAGTTTCCTAAATACATGTGTCCATGTTTACAAAGCAACACTGTGCGTTTTGTAGTTGTCTCTGATTGGTTTGTGGACTGTGGGCAGCTGATCTTGTACAATCAAACCGTTCGGACTGATTCAACACCGTTCCTGTAATCATGAGGAGCGTTAGTAATTGTATTTCTTCCTATTATGATGTTTGTATAATATTGAATGTACTGTTTATCCATTTCAATTGTTGATTTTATTGACATGTATTTATTTATTTTGCCTTATGTTCAGTGTGTGTGTAATGTAAGTGTGTATGTGTGGGCACAAGGGATTTTTCCCGACAGCAGCACTCTAGGTTTTCTGAATGAGACAGATGAATGTGTAGAGACGGACGGTTCAGTCTGGTTTTGTTGTACTTGTTTGAAGATTAGCGGTAGCTTTAAGCTAAAACACGATTAAAACATTTCCTCCAGATGTGCTCATGTTTTTGAAGAGTTGTTTTGGTTCGACCTACATACAGTATTCTTTACCCCTCAAAACATGAAAAAGTGTGTGCTTCTCAGTGAAGAATATTAGGCACAGGAGCAAGTTTCATTTGATTTAAACGGCACTGTTATGCTATCCACCATCATGTGAGGTTATTAGAATGATGCGATTATGTGTTTGATATGTTACTGTATAAAGGAATCGGTACAGTGATGGCTGAATGACAAGAACATTTCATTTTAGTGCGTCGAACATTCCATTTTAGCGCGTCGAACATTCCATTTTAGTGCGTCGAACATTCCATTTTAGTGCGTCGAACATTCCATTTTAGCGCATCGAACATTCCATTTGGGTCAAACAAAGTGGGTCAAACATTCAATTATTTTCCATTCAGTGGGGAAACATGACTTGGTCATCAGGTTCCTTAGGGGGGCGAGAAGGTTAAATCCTCCACGGCCCCCCTCTATACCCTCTTGGGACCTGTCTCTGTTTCAGAGCACTACAGCAGGGCCCATTTGAGCCTTTGCAGTCAGTCGAGCCGAAGTTTCTCTCAACGAAGACTCTGCTCCTGCTTGCATTGGCCTCCATCAAAAGATGGAGATGCTACGTTGACAGGATGCAAAGCTTCATGACCTCAGACCAGCTCTTTGTCTGTCACAGAGGCCGGCAAAATGGGAATGCCATCTCTAACCAAAGGATGGCCCACTAGTGGGCGCATCACCCTGCTTTATCAGGCACAGGGTGTGCCTTGCCAGTTCAGATTGAGAGCTCACTCTACTAGAAGTGTTGTGTCCTCCTGGGCGCAGGATCGTGGCAACTCGCTGGCAGATATTTGTAGATCTGCGGGCTTGGCAACCCCTAACACATTTGCTAGATTCTATAGCCTTCGTGTGGAACCGGTTTCCTCCTGTGTTCTCACCTCAAATGGGTAGAAACACTAAGGGGTTTCAGGTCGGCTTGCTAAAACTGCTCCAGAGAGTCTGTACTGTAGACGCTGTTCAGCTCCTCCATTCCCTCGGCAGCCGGATGTGATGGAGCGTCCGGTGCCAGACCTTCACTCGATGAATCCCTGAGAACCGGCAGAGGGCTGGGTACCATATGTTGAATGTTGACAAATGTTGACAAATGTAGACAAGATGGCACCGAGTATGGCAGCCGTGTTGCGAACTCTGAGAAAACTTTGCAGTTTTTCGTATGTTTTATTTTTTTTTTTTTTTTTTTTTTTACGTGTTAGATGTTGTTAGTATAACTGTCTACGATAAACACGCTTTTAAACATTGGTTCCTCCATCGCGCAACGAAAACCGAACTTTGAGTTCTTGAATGCCGGTGCCTTGTTCACAGACACGGCATCAGAACCCTTTGTGTGGAACGCACGACCGTGACGAAAGAAACGCAGCCGAAAATGAGGGAAGAGAGCTGGCGTCCTCGTCAGACTGAGACGCTGTGCTTTCCGACCTCCTCTTCCAACCATTTTGCTGGCTAACGTTCAGTCACTGGACAACAAACTATGTGAACTGCGGGCGCGCATCTCATACCAACGAGAAACAAGGGACTGCTGTGTTATTTGCCTCACAGAAACCTGGATGTCTGCAATGGTTCCAGACTCAGCCATCGAGCTCACGGGCTTCTCTGTGCACCGCTCGGATAGAGCAAAGGAGCTCACAGGGAAAGGCAGAGGCGGGGGCGTTTGTTTCTATATCAACAACTCATGGTGTGATGAAAGGAACATACACTCTATTAAATTCTTCTGCTCCACTGATCTGGAATTTCATATGCTTCTGTGTCGACCATTCTGGCTACCGAGGGAGTTTACAGCAATCATAATCACGGCTGTTTACATTCCCACAAGCCAACACAGACCAGGCACTCAAGGAACTGTATGGGAATATAAGTGAGCAGGAAACCGGCACCCAGATGCGGGGTTTGTTGTAACGTGGGACTTTAATAAAGCCAACTTCAGAACAATAGCTCCAAAATACTTTCAACGCATCACATCAACACGTGTGGAGATCGTGTACTCGACCACTGCTACTCCCCCTTCCGGGACGCATACAAGTCCCTCCCCCGCCCAACCTTTCGGCAAATCGGATCACTCTTCCGTTCTGCTCCTGCCTGCTTATAGGCAGAAACTGAAACGTGAAGCACCCGCCCTCAGGACAATCCAATGCTGGTCGGACCAATCGGACGCTACACTACAGGACTGTTTTGATCACGTGGACTGGGACATGTTCCGGGCAGCGTCTGACGACGACATAGAGGCGTATTCAGATACGGTCACGTGTTTCATCAGGAAGTGTATAGATGATGTAGTTCCGACCAAAACAATCCGTATCTACCCCAACCAAAAACCGTGGATTAATAGCGATGTTCGATCAGCCTTGTCAGCGCGGACATCTGCCTTTAAATCCGGAAACACTGACGATCGGAAACAAGCCAGTTACAATCTCAGGAGATCCATCAAAGCCGCCAAACAACAATATAAAAACAAAGTTGAAGAACAATTCAACAACAACAACCCAAGAAGCATGTGGCAGGGCATCAACAACATCACAGGCTTTAAAGGGAATAAACCAGCTACTGTGAACATTGCCTCCTCTCTACCGGACGAGCTCAACACCTTTTATGCTCGGTTCGAGGCTGATAACACCGCACACACAGAGAGTGCTGCCGCGGCTGCCGCAGAAGAGGTCAGTCCACTCACGCTTTCTGTCGCGGACGTAACCCGATCCTTCAAACGGGTGAACATCCGTAAAGCCGTAGGCCCAGATGGTATACCAGGCCGTGTGCTCAAAGCATGCGCTTTCCAACTAGCCGGGGTTTTTACAGACATTTTCAATCTGTCCCTCTCTCTGTCTGTGGTTCCCTCATGCTTAAAAAAATCAACCATTGTGCCCATACCGAAGAAAAATAAAATCACATGCTTGAATGACTGGAGGCCCGTTGCTCTGACACCCATCTTCAGCAAGTGTTTTGAGAAGCTCATCAGAGACTACATCTGTTCTGTGCTGCCTGCTTCACTGGATCCGCTACAATTTGCATAACGCAGTAACCGTTCCACAGACGATGCTATTGCCTTCACCCTGCACACTGCTCTCTCCCACCTGGAAAATAAAAACACCTATGTGAGGATGCTGTTCGTGGATTATGGTTCGGCATTTAACACCATAGTGCCTGCCACACTGGTTGCGAAGCTCCAGACTCTAGGACTGAACAGATCTCTGTGCAGCTGGATCCTGGACTTCCTGACAGGCAGAAGTCAGGTGGTCAGAATGGGCAACAACACATCATCCCCCCTGATCCTCAACACTGGTGCACCGCAGGGTTGCGTCCTCAGCCCACTCCTGTACTCCCTGTACACACACGACTGTACAGCTACACACAGCTCCAATGTCATCGTCAAATTTGCTGATGACACAACGGTGATAGGCCTGATCACCGACAACGATGAGACGGCCTACAGAGAGGAGGTGAGTACCCTGACTAAATGGTGTCAGGAGAACCACCTCTCACTCAACATCGACAAGACCAAGGAGCTGGTGGTGGATTACAGGAGACAGAGCAGAGAACACACACCCATCACCATCGACAAGACACCTGTGGAGCGGGTGTAAACAGCTTTAAGTTCCTCGGCGTTCACATCACCGAAGATCTCACATGGTCTGCTCACACAGATGCAGTGCTGAAGAAGGCATATCAGCGTCTCTTCTTCCTGAGACGGCTGAGGAAGTTTGGAACGAGCCCCAGAATCCTCAGGTCCTTCTACACCTGCACTGTGGAGAGCATCCTGACCGGCTGCATCACCGCCTGGTTTGGAAACAGCACCGCTGGCAACCGCAGGGCTCTGCAAAGGGTCGTGCGAACTGCCCGCCACATTGTTGGAGGTGAGCTTACCTCCCTCCAGGATATCTACACCAGGCGGTGTACAAGGAAAGCCCGGAGGATTATCAAAGACTCCAGCCACCCGTCCCACAGACTGCTCTCTCTGCTGCCCTCAGGGCGACGTTTGCCGCAGCATCCGATCCCGCACTAGCTGACTGAGGAATAGCTTTTTCCCTCTGGCTATCAGGCTAATGAACAGAAAAAACTAATACACCCTACAGCACACTCCCACTTTACAGTATGCCATGCACTGCACCTTAACACAGTTCAACTGGACCACACACACACTGCACTAACACAACATCCTATCTGCTATCACTGGACACCATGCAACGCACATCCATGACATTGCGTATCCGGAATATGTATAATCTATTGTACCTTTTTTCACATATTATTGTGTGTATATGGGTACATAATGTAGAATATGTACATACGGTGTATAATGTGTATTGATAACTGTAAGTACGTCTAATAGTACACTGTGTGTACTGACTATATGTATGTGTCTTCTGTACAGTCTGTAAGTATGTACTGTCTATATGTAAATTGTTTCTGTCTGGAGCACGCTCTCAAGAATTTCACTCACCAAGGCACATGTGACAATAAAAGTGATTTGATTTGATTTTTGAAAATTCCCAGACTCTACATTAGGGTGCGATGCAATGACTGTATTCTTACAGCACTCCCCAATAATCAATCAGTTAATACAGTTAATCCACCGCTGCTATTGGCACAGTTTACCAAAACCCAAATGATTTAAGGTTCTGAACATGATATGTATCCGTGTTGGTGGGATCAGACACGAGTAACTTGGTAGTTCACAGGGCATAATTTGACAACAATTTTAGCAGGGCCTTTCTTTTGGGGAAAGTTTTGCCATAAAACCCTCATCTGCTTTGGATAAAGGATGTGTTCGCACCCAAACTACATCTCCGACCTGGAACATTGTCTGCTGGTGTCGCTGGTCATAATATTACATTTTTGTTTGGCTTGGGCTCGTGCAATATTCTCCTTTACCAAATTAATGGTCTTTCTGATATTCCAAGGAGGGGTGGACAGAGATACTAAGGTCAGGCGGTGGTTGCCAAGGCCCAATGGTCCTTTCAGTTTCCATCCTAAAGAGACCTCTGCTGGCGTGAACCCGCCATTTTATTTATAATTTCATTATTGAATTCAGTGATGTCATCTTCCAGCAAGTGTTTTTTTGTTATTGAAAAAATATATGAATCTGTTCGACAACGGAGAGATGTTTATAAATGTCTGTTTATAAAGTTTATATGAACTAGATTGTTATTTAACTCCACCCCCTCCACTTGGTTTCTCCCATTACCCATGATGCACCGCAGCACAAGTATAAAAGCTCATTCCACATTCACTCTGGTTTTTCGAGCTGAAAACCAACAGCAGAAGGAGACGCGGTTTGGATCAAGCAAGATGGCCGCCAGCTGAAGTGAGTGCTGTGACATTCTTTTTAATAAATACGTTTTCAAACGTATATTTTTTCATGTTTTCATAATTCTTGTGTTTTAAACTGATATGTTGGCTTTTCTTAATTTAAATTGGACGTTGTTTTTAAGAATGGCCCAGGTTGCGTCGGTGGTCGACCCATTAGGTGTTTGATGTTGGGGTATGTTGGGTGACACGTGTGGGTGTTGTTAAGGTCCCTGGGCGTACAGGGATCATCACAACAGCCACACGATTAACCCACATTTCCCCGGCCATCGGCCCAAGAACTCAGTCCACAAGGAGTTTGCTGCATTCTCCCCAGACGGGTCATCAGAAACCTGATGCAACCTGGGCCAAAGTTTCCGTTCGCAAGGGGCCAAGGCACCCGGGAACCAACACTACACAATGCCCTTGGGCTGACAGTGGGGCTTGATGTCTTTCATAAGTCATGTTTTGCAAACAAATATTTCATGTTTTCATAATTCATGTATTTCTAATGGACATTATTTATATATTTCATCATTCATATCTTTCAAATGGACTTGTTCATGTTTTCATAAAAAATTTGTTATACAAACAAATATTTTTATAAGTCATGTTCTGCAAACAAACATTTTCATAAGTCATGTATTGATAAAATTCTTGTATTGCACATATATTTTTTTTTCTAAATTAATGTTTTGCAAGCAAACTAAAATATATATATTTTTTAATGAAAACATGAAAATATTTGTTTGCTTTACATGAATTTTGAAAATATTTGTTAGAGATACTTGAATTATGAAAACCGCAAAATGTTAGTTTGCAAAACATTAATTATGAAAATGTTGTTTTCAATACATAAATAATACAAACCGGAAAATGTTTGTTTGCTATACATGAATTATGAAAACATGAAAATGTTTGTTAGCAATACATTAATTATAAAAATAGGAAAATATCTTCTTGCGATACATGAATTATGAACACATTTGTTTGCAATACATGAATTATGAAAACGGGAAAATATTTGTTTTCAATACATGAATTATGAAAACATGAAAATGTTTGTTTGCAATACATGAATTATGAAAAAACTAAATATTAGTTTGCAATACATGAATTATACAAAAATTTACAACTTGAATTATGAAAATAGGAAATTATTTGTTAAAAATACATTATGAAAATATTTGTTACAGATACATGAATTATGAAAACAGTAAAATATTAGTTTGCGAAACATGAATTTTGAAAATTAGTTTTTTGTAAAACACGAATTATGAAAATAGGAAATTATTTGTTAATACATGAATTATGAAAATGTTTGTTAGCGATACATGAATTATGAAAACGGTATAATATTAGGTTGTAGTACATTATGAAAATGTGTTGTTTGTAAAACATGAATTATGAAAATAGGAAAATATCTTATTGCGATACATGAATTATGAAAATATTTTTTTTCTTCATACAAATGTGTGTGTGTGCATGAGTGTGTGTGTGTGCATGAGTGGGTGTGAGTGAGTGTGAGTGTGTGTGTGTGTGCGCGTGCATGAGTGTGAGGGTGTGTGTGTGTGTGCACGTGCATGAGTGTGAGGGTGTGTGTGTGTGCGCGTGCATGAGTGTGAGGTGTGTGTGTGCGTACATGTGTATGTGTGTGTGTGCGTGCGTGCGTGCATGAGTGTGTGTGCGTGCATGCATGAGTGTGTGCGTGCGTGTGTGTGTGCGTGCATGCATGAGTGTGAGGGTGTGTGTGTGTACGCGTGCATGAGGGTGAGTGTGTGTGTGTGCGTGCATGAGGGTGTGTGTGTGCATGAGGGTGTGTGTGTGCGCGTGCATGAGGGTGTGTTTGTGCGCGTGCATGAGGGTGTGTGTGTGCGCGTGCATGAGGGTGTGTGTGTGTGCGTGCATGAGGGTGTGTGTGTGTGTGCGTGCATGAGTGTGTGTGTGTGTGTGTGTGCATGAGTGTGCATGAGTGTGAGGGTGTAGGTGTGAGTGAGTGTGTGTGTGCATGAGTGTGAGGGTGTGAGTGAGTGAGAGTGTGTGTGTGTGCGCGTGCATGAGTGTAAGGGTGTGTGTGTGTGCGTGCATGAGTGTGTGTGTGCATGAGTGTGAGTGTGTGTGAGTGAGTGCATGAGTGTGAGGGTGTGTGTGAGTGAGTGCGTGAGGGTGCGTGCGTGTGTGTGTGCGCGTGCATGAGGGTGTGTGTGTGTGTGTGTGCGTGCGTGCATGAGGGTGTGTGTGTGCGCGTGCATGAGGGTGTGTGTGTGCGCGTGCATGAGGGTGTGTGTGTGCGCGTGCATGATGGTGTGTGTGTGCGCGTGCATGAGTGTGTGTGTGTGCGCGTGCATGAGGGTGTGTGTGTGTGTATGTGCGTGCATGAGTGTGTGTGTGTGTGTGTGTGTGTGTGTGTGTGTGTGTGTGTGTGTGTGTGTGTGTGCATGAGTGTGAGTGAGGGTGTGTGTGCGTAAGTATGAGGGTGTGTGTGTATATGAGTGTAAGGGTGTGTGTGTGAGTGAGTGTGTGTGTGCATGAGTGTGAGGGTGTGTGCGCGTGCATGAGTGTGAGGGTGTGTGCGTGCATGAGGGTGTGCGTGTGTGTGAGTGCATGTGTGTGTGTGAGTGCGTGTGTGTGCGTGCGTGCGTGCATGAGTGTGTGCGTGTGTGAGTGCGTGCGTGCATGAGGGTGTGTGTGAGTGAGTGTGTGTGTGTGTGTGTGTGCATGAGGGTGTGTGTGAGTGAGTGCATGAGTGTGAAGTGTGTATGTGAGTGTGTGTGTGCATGAGGGTGCATGCGTGTGTGTGTGTGTGCGTGTGTGTGTGTGTGTGCATGAGTGTGTGTGTGTGTGCCTGAGTAGGTGTGAGTGAGTATGCGTGTGCGTGTGTGCATGAGTGTGAGGGTGTGAGGATGTGAGTGAGTGTGTGTGCATGAGTGTGAGGGTGTGAGTGAGTGTGTGTGCATGAGTGTGAGGGTGTGAGTGAGTGTGTGTGCATGAGTGTGCATGAGTGTGTGTGTGTGCGTGAGTGTGAGGATGTGAGTGTGTGTGCGTGAGGGTGTGAGTGTGTGTGTGTGCGTGAGTGTGAGGATGTGAGTGAGTGTGTGTGCGTGAGTGTGAGGGTGTGAGTGAGTGTGTGTGCATGAGTGTGCATGAGTGTGAGGGTGTGAGTGTGTGTGCATGAGTGTGTGTGTGTGCGTGAGTGTGAGGATGTGAGTGAGTGTGTGTGCGTGAGTGTGCATGAGTGTGTGTGTGTGCGTGAGTGTGAGGATGTGAGTGAGTGTGTGTGCGTGAGTGTGAGGGTGTGAGTGAGTGAGTGTGTGTGCATGAGTGTGCATGAGTGTGAGGGTGTGAGTGTGTGTGCATGAGTGTGAATGTCCATTTAAAATACATGAATTATGATCAAAAACATTGAAATAAAAATGAGACATTTTGTCTCGGTCAGTAAGTCTCGTTTTGCCATTTTTAATCAGTATTATGTTAATAACGTGAAACTAAACAGTTGAGATTTCGACTCAACTCAGGGAAAAATCTAAACGCTAAAAGGTACAACTAATATCAATGAAAAGAATCATCAACCGTTTTCAACATGATAATAATCTAAACCTAACCCTACCTTAAATATAGTTTTATAATTATTTTACAAATGCTTATAGATCATTAAAATATATATTTTTTATAAATGTGTATATATAACCTTCTCTTTCTCTGTGTGTGTGTCTGTTTCACACTCTTGCTGTTCTAGATTAACCCTTTCATTATCATTCCTGTAGCTCAACAACATTTTTGGGGTAAAACACTTTTTTCATTCAAGAGTTAATCAAAATTGGTCTGTTTAAGTATATATCTGTTATCAAATGATTTGCGCTCCGCGCTCCCGATGTTCAGACCTTAATCAAATGATTTGCGCTGCGCGCTCCCGAAGTTCAGACCTTAATCAAATGATTTGCGCTGCGCGCTCCCGAAGTTCAGACCTTAATCAAATGATTTGCGCTCCGCGCTCCCGAAGTTCAGACCTTAATCAAATGATTTGCGCTGCGCGCTCCCGAAGTTCAGACCTTAATCAAATGATTTGCGCTGCGCGCTCCCGATGTTCAGACCTTAATCAAATGATTTGCGCTGCGCGCTCCCGATGTTCAGACCTTAATCAAATGATTTGCGCTGCGCGCTCCCGAAGTTCAGACCTTAATCAAATGATTTGCGCTGCGCGCTCCCGAAGTTCAGACCTTAATCAAATGATTTGCGCTGCGCGCTCCCGATGTTCAGACCTTAATCAAATGATTTGCGCTGCGCGCTCCCGAAGTTCAGACCTTAATCAAATGATTTGCGCTGCGCGCTCCCGAAGTTCAGACCTTAATCAAATGATTTGCGCTGCGCGCTCCCGATGTTCAGATCTTAATTAAATGATTTGCGCTGCGCGCTCCCGAAGTTCCCGAACAAAATATAATCAACCTTATTGTCGAACAGAACAAATATTTTTATTAATATTAAAATAAAATGTATTTAAAAAAAATAAATCAACTGTCAAATACAGAAAAAATATTTCAATTATTGTCAAATTAACTATTTGTTTTAAAGAATCATTGTAAAATGCAGAACAAATTATCAAATATTTATATTATCATTAAAATAATATATATATGTATTTTAAATATACTTTATTGTCAAACACAGAACAAATGTCAAAATATTTATTCTTAAAATATCAACTTGATCATAATACAGAATAAACATTTAAATAATTGAAATAATATTTTTAAACAAATCTAATTTGTCAAAAACAGAAAAAATATTTCAATATTTATATAATTATTAAATACATATGTATTAAAAAAAACTGTCAAATGCAGACAAAATTATTAAAATAATAAAATATTATTAAAATAATAAAATATAAAAATAATACAAATACATTTAAAAAAAAAATCAACTTTGCATTAACAATATATTGAATAAATTATTATTAAAATAATAGCACATTTATGCAGAAGCCTTTAGAAATTAAAAACATTTTCGGTGTGTCCATATGCTAGACGAAGTTAATGAGATAATAATGAGTAATTTGACCCGTTCTTCTATAAAGGCGAAGGCGGCAACAGCAACCGCTTCGAAAGCGATAAAGACTGTGTGAAAGCATGTCGATCCAAAGCAGAAGAAATCTACCCGGATGAGGCTAAATTCACTAAATACTGCATTTGTTGATTTGACATGAGTGACTGATGTTTCATGCTTTTACCTTCGTGTTCCTCAGATCACGTCTGTTCTCTGCCAAAGGACGAAGGCGCCTGTTTTGCCATCATTGCCATGTATTATTACGACAATGGAGAGAAAATCTGCCGTATGTTCTTTATACGGAGGCTGCCGAGGAAACGGCAACCGTTTTGATTCTCGAGAGCATTGTCAGACAGTTTGTCTCGGTCAGTAAGTCTCGTTTTGCCATTTTTAATCAGTATAATGTTAATAACGTGAAACTAAACAGTTGAGATTTCCACTCAACTCAGGGAAAATGTACAATGGTGCCTAAAAGCTAAAAGGTACAACTAATATCCCCCAAACACTCTTAAAAATAAAGGTTCTTCACAGCGAGGCCATAGAAGTGACCGTTTTTGTACCTTTTTTTCTGACAGTGCACATGGGTTGATAATCAAACATCAGTTTCACTGGAAGATCTTTACAACAGTTTAAACTTTGGATTTGAATATATGTAGAGGGGTTTTTCTTTGAAGATAGCAAACAATTGGTGATCATTATTTATGAATTCTGTCTGTTCCCACGTCTGGATTTGACCGAAACAGATAAAGCCTGGTTTTGAATGTTAAAAAAACACATACACACAAAGAACAAGAGAATAAAATGTTTCCGCAAAAATATCAACCGTTTTAAACATGATAATAATCAGAAATGTTTCTTGAGCAGCAAATCAGCATATTAGAATGATTTCTGAAGGATCGCGTGACACTGAAGACTGATGCTGAAAATGCAGCTTTGATCACAGGAATAAATTATATTGTACAATATATTCACATAGAAAACAACTATTTCAAATGGTAAAAATATAAGATGATTTCTGTGCATCATTTCCTAAAATGTTCAGCAGCTTGTTCAGTGTGTGTTCATGTGTTGTCCACTAGAGGCCGGTCTGTTCTGACTGTGAATGTATTTCTACAGCAAGGTCCGGACACCTTTTGGGAGCTGCTGACCTGCCAAACCCTGACGAGAAGACTGTTAATGCAGGTAAACTCACTAACTGTTTATATTGTCACGTTTTAATTAGGTATGAAGACACACACACACCTGGAGCAGTGGGCACACACACACACACACCTGGAGCAGTGGAAACACAGACACACACACACACACACCTGGAGCAGTGGGCAGTCAACGCTGCGGCGTCCGGGGGGCAGTTGGGGGTTCGGTGCCTTGCTCAAGGGTCTCACCTCAGTCGTGGACAATTCCTGCCGGAGCCGAGAACCCACAACCTCAGATTACAAGTCCAGCGCTCTATCCATTAGGCCACGACTGCCCCTCGATTATAACTTACAGTTATACTGTGTTACTTCACATACAGTGTGGCTCAGTGAAAAGTAATGCAATTCTAATAAAAATACACAAACATATAAAGTCATACTCAATTGCATCTGAAATTCCTTCAAATGTCAGATTTTTCTCTGAGATATGAATGAATGAAATACTATGTTTCATTATTATTATACTCCACATATATTTTTTGAGATCACAATATAGCCAGAGGGTGCTGTTGTGTGCCTCTGCAGTAATCATGTAGGCGGTCTCTAAATCAGTGCCTGCATTAAGAGACCCTGTTCAGCCCTTAACAAGTGATACAGCACATGTATGATTCACTGGTAATAAACACTGCAGCATGCTGGGCTTCAAGTAATGCAATTATACAGGTTAAGTTGCACCTTTGTGCATATATTCTGAGGTCTGCTCTCTCAGCAGCTCAACCTTACAGTATCCTAGTCAATCAACAGTAATTAATCTTGGTAATTCCAGAATAATCAAGGCCTCACCCGGATGTCCTCCTTGTCTTTTAGGCAGCATGTGCTGTATCAGACAAGCTAAATATAGATTTGACCCCATTCTCAGACAGCATGGCAGCTTACTGCATTTCCTATTGTGCTCTATTAAAAGATGATGCCTTGCACTTTATACAGATTGACTGAAATTAAACTCACTTAAAATCAAATTTCCTTTCAAAGATTTCAGTGATAACTTTGATTCATATTCACGGTTAAAGACGAGAGCCACGGTATTTCCTGCAATCAAGTTTATTCATTCAACATTTCACATTACAAAGACTTTAAGCATTCTGTTATAAATATTTAACTGCAAGTAATCAAGACTCAACTACCAAAGCACACGTATGACTAACACAACTATAAAATGATATTTCTCTTTACATAACTCCATATGGATTTAAAATATAAAAATTAAAACTTAGAAATGACATAGCAAAAAAATGATTCCTCTTATAAAAATCTATTGATAAATACACCTTCCCATACACAGTTATAAACTATGTGAATTTAAATAAGCAGTTACATAGAGATTTTCTGATATTTTTTCTTATCCTTCTGTAGACATGAAGCACAATATAGTGATTATTAAAACTAGAAAATCGAATAAGTGTACGGATCAAAAACTATAATCAAAATGACAATTACATTCCAATTCAAAATATATCAGTAAATGGTTACAACATTATTCACTTAATATTTACATTGTAATCACAGTAGCATGAACTCAAGTAGGAAAATATGTGAACACATAAAAGTGAAAACACCTATAATTTCAGTGGTATTTTTACAAATATAAATCAGAGAATGTTAAGTGTTATAACGGCTGAAGGAGAGTTTGTGAGGTGAGACACGTTGAAAGTAATAGTTATATTAGAAGTACACTGTAAAGGTCTCTGGGAGAAAGTATTGCACAGATCTCACTGTCAATATTTTGAAAGCGTATTCAAGTGAACCCTGAATCAATATGAGACTAATCTCGTATGCTTCTTTGTTTTCGACTAGTAAACACGGTACAGTGGGGTATGCACACTGTGTGCATGGGCAAGGTACATGTAACTGAACGTTTGGGAAAAGGGGTGAAACAAAAGTACTATTATAGCAATTGAACACAATTCAACCCTAACTTATTAATTTAGCTCATGCGTACCTAATGAATAAATTAACCTTGTTGCCTCTCAGAATTATACATAACAGTAAACATTGATATTTTAATATGGAACATTCATCATTGTGATACAAGGTGCATCCTAACATTACTCTAATTACAGTGTTAATTATTTTATTTGCTACAGCCAATAATGAGGGAGGTATCATCATTCTCATAACTGATAGTGGGTAGGTATATATTTCTACATGTACCACACATTTTAAGGAATTTGTGTCATGCTATATTCAATATTTACTTTGTCCATTGAGACAGATATTAGTTTCAACAATACAGTCACCTAAATATATATATATATATATGTGACAATCTAGGGATTTCAGCACATAAATACATAAAATCAAGTTGTACTTTTTGAAATGAAACTTATATTTTAATGAATTATATTCACCGTTCCTGGCTGGTGGAATCCAGACAAGTTTCAGGCAACATCTGAAAACTCGTCTCTCTTCAATCATCACTTGACTTCATCTTTAAAAAAATACCTTTCCTTAACTTTGCTCTCTTTCCCTTAAACTCTCTCTGTCTGGCTAGAATTTGCTCTGAACACTGCCTAGACATTTGTATTACAAGCACTTCCTGTGTCTGTTCAACTGGACTACACGCACACACTGCACTAACACAACCTATCTGTTATCACTGGACACCATACAATACACAACCACGACACTGCATATGCATAATCTGTTGCAACTTTGCACAACTATCTGCTGCTCAACCAATCTGCTGTTAATTTATAATCTGTTGCACCTTCACGTTATTACTATGTATAGACTAGCAGCCGTCAATTCATGTCCCACACTTTATGAACTACAATACTGACTGTTCAAATTCATCGCGATTACCATTAGTAGACCACACAGATCAATTTCATCAAACACAGATTACACCCTTTTATAGGGGGCTCTGTGGCACACACCGTTTCACCTACAGTCACCAAAATTCATACACCTATAGATCTCATCAGCCAAACAACTTTCATGCTGACAGTCAATCTGCTCCGCCCAACAGGAAAGTCGGCCATGTTGGATTGTTTGGAAAACGCATTCAGTGCAATTTCATGTACTCGTCCTAGAGTCTTCATCCGATCACCACCAAAGTTGGTCAGCATGATCTCACGACACTGAGGATGTTAAATTGCAAAGGGATTTTTGATATCTCCAATGGTTTGGCCGTAGTGAGGTTACAAATTTATGGCGAAGAAGGGAAACAGGAAGTGTGTTATAGCGTCTTTCGGTTGAGACGTTAAACCGAGGTCCTGACTCTCTGTGGTCATTAAAAAATCCCATGGCACTTCTCGTAAAGAGTAGGGGTGTAACCCCGGTGTCCTGGCCAAATTCCCATCACTGGCCCTTGTCAATCATGGCCTCCTAATAATCCCCATTTACTCGATTGGCTCTATGTCTTTCTCTCCTCTCCACCTGTAGCTGGTGTGTGGTGATCACATACACTTGATTGGCTCTATGACTCTCTCTCCTCTTCACATGTAGCTGCTGTGTGGTGAGAGCATACACTTGATTTGCTCTATGACTCTCTCTCCTCTCCACCTGTAGCTGGTGTGTGGTGAGCGCATCCACTTGATTGGCTCTATGACTCTCTCTCCTCTCCACCTGTAGCTGGTGGTGTGTGGTGAGCGCATCCACTTGATTGGCTCTATGACTCTCTCTCCTCTCCACCTGTAGCTGGTGTGTGGTGAGCGCATACACTTGATTGGCTCTATGTCTCTCTCTCCTCTCCACCTGTAGCTGGTGTGTGGTGGAGCGCATACACTTGATTGGCACTATGACTCTCTCCTCTCCACCTGTAGCTGGTGTGTGGCGAGCGCATACACTTGATTGGCTCTATGACTCTCTCCTCTCCACCTGTAGCTGGTGTGTGGCGAGCGCATACACTTGATTGGCTCTATGTCTCTCTCCTCTCCACCTGTAGCTGGTGTGTGGCGAGCGCATACACTTGATTGGCTCTATGTCTCTCTCTCCTCTCCACCTGTAGCTGGTGTGTGGCGAGCGCATACACTTGATTGGCTCTATGACTCTCTCTCCTCTCCACCTGTAGCTGGTGTGTGGTGAGCGCATACACTTGATTGGCTCTATGTCTCTCTCTCCTCTCCACCTGTAGCTGGTGTGTGGCGAGCGCATACACTTGATTGGCTCTATGTCTCTCTCTCCTCTCCACCTGTAGCTGGTGTGTGGTGAGCGCATACACTTGATTGGCTCTATGTCTCTCTCTCCTCTCCACCTGTAGCTGGTGTGTGGTGAGCGCATACACTTGATTGGCTCTATGTCTCTCTCTCCTCTCCACCTGTAGCTGGTGTGTGGTGAGCGCATACACTTGATTGGCTCTATGTCTCTCTCTCCTCTCCACCTGTAGCTGGTGTGTGGTGAGCGCATACACTTGATTGGCTCTATGTCTCTCTCTCCTCTCCACCTGTAGCTGGTGTGTGGTGAGCGCATCCACTTGATTGGCTCTATGACTCTCTCTCCTCTCCACCTGTAGCTGGTGTGTGGTGAGCGCATCCACTTGATTGGCTCTATGTCTCTCTCTCCTCTCCACCTGTAGCTGGTGTGTGGTGAGCGCATACACTTGATTGCTCTATGCTCTATGACTCTCTCCTCTCCACCTGTAGCTGGTGTGTGGTGAGCGCATACACTTGATTGGCTCTATGTCTCTCTCCTCTCCACCTGTAGCTGGTGTGTGGTGAGCGCATACACTTGATTGGCTCTATGTCTCTCTCCTCTCCACCTGTAGCTGGTGTGTGGTGAGCGCATACACTTGATTGGTCTCTATGACTCTCTCTCCTCTCCACCTGTAGCTGCTGTGTGGTGAGCGCATACACTTGATTGGCTCTATGTCTCTCTCTCCTCTCCACCTGTAGCTGGTGTGTGGTGAGCGCATACACTTGAGCTGGTGTGTTGGCTCTATGTCTCTCTCCTCTCCACCTGTAGCTGGTGTGTGGCGAGCGCATACACTTGATTGGCTCTATGACTCTCTCTCCTCTCCACCTGTAGCTGGTGTGTGGCGAGCGCATACACTTGACGTTGTCCTGTGGCAGCCGTCGCATCATCCAAGTGGATGCTGCACACTGGCTGGTGGTTGAGCATCCACTTGAGAGATCCCCCCCCCCACATGACACAACAATACAACAATAAAGTGCTATATAAATGCATCATTCATTCATAACTCTCAGAATTTTTATGCTTTGATTTCACACTTCTCGATTGGCTCTATGTCTCTCTCAAACTCTCCACCAGAATAATGTCAAGACTGGTGTGTGGTGACAGAAGCATACACATTGATTGGCTCATATTAGTCGATATTAATTATTATCACACACACTACATTTCGAATCTTTATATCTTTCAAGTTTAAAGGCAGATATTTGCTCCGTGGTGAAAGTTGTAGAAACCATACACTTGATTGGCTCCATGGTTTTAAATCTCTCTCCTTATGATCAAAACAGCTGGTGTGTGGTGACAAACGCATCACGTTTTTAAATGATTTACTCTCTTCCAGTCATTTTTCCTTAACAAAATAAATATCTTGCTTCGCACTGGATCTCACAGCGCTGGTTAGAGCTCACATGACCGAGACTCATCAGTGAGTAAACGCATCTGCTCTAGTGAGCTTGCATACCACTTGATTGCGCTGCCATTTGAACTCTCGAGCTGAGCGGATAAACTGTCCGTGTGACACGGTTCAAATGAGTAGCATTGTTTCGTTCAGCTTGATTGGCATAAACATTATATATTGACTCTCTCTCCTCTCCACCTGTAGCTGTTGTGTGTTTTTGAGCGCATACACTTGATTGTGGCTTATGTCTCTCTCTCCTCTCCAGCCTGTAGCTACTGTGAAGGGATTCTTGATATCTTAAATACTGTTGCCATGAAACTCGACACACTCATCAGTATTAATGATAGTTAGACACTGGAAAAACTTAGAGCATGAGCTCTAGAGGCGCATGCACTTGATTGCCTCTATTGACTCTCTCTCAGGAACTCTCCACCTGTAGCTATTTTGGTTTGTGGATTTCTTTTGTGTAAATGTGGATATTTTTTTAATTCAGGCTGTGCATTGATTGCCTCTATATCTCTCTCCTCACGCAATTCCACCTTTGTTAAGCTGATGCCAAAATGTGGTGATGCTAAATTGCAAAGGTCCACTTGATTGGCTCTATGACTCTCTCTCCTCTTCACCTGTGTGTGTGCCATGGCATTTTATTAAAATAATGGTAAAGCGAAATCGTACTTTTTCTTTAAAGTGCATTGTTCAAATGCCTCAAAATGTTCTACTTATGGAGAACAAGTCATTCTGAGAAAACTTGCTTTTTTATGAATATCCGATGATCAGGAAGCTGACAGCAAATTAAAAACATCAGACATTTCAGCTGACAGAAGAAGGCTGTAATTCAAATGTTTTCCAATAGATGAAGTCAACTTTTAAGCCTAATCCTTTATCTTCTCACTTTCCATCAGTTAGAATGACAAATACATAATCAAATCAGATGATACACATTGTACCTTAAATATAGTTTTATAATTATATTTATTTTACAAATGCTTATAGATCATTATAAATGTGTGTATATCCTTCTCTTTCTCTGTGTGTGTGTCTGTTTCACACTCTTGCTGTTCTAGAGTAACCCTTTCATTATCATTCCTGTAGCTCAACAACATTTTTGGGGTAAAATTATAGTTGACTCGTATGTGTTAACATACCTGGCAATAAAGCTCCTTCTGATTATTACTAATCATTTCATGAACAAACAACAGTGGATTGTTGTTAGCTGGAGGTGATTGCACATGTAGTCAGTCAGATGAAGGTGTGTTTGGTTTGTTACCCGTGAATCGGCCACTTTGCTCAATCCCAGCTCCTGAATGAGTCTCTCAATCTTCTCATCTTTTTCTCTCTGACGGATTGACTTCGGGAGTCGTAAAGCTGCTGAGAAACGCAGATCCTCGCGAACAGTCAGCGTCCCCATGACCACGTCATCCTGCAAAAACACAAGACTTTCAGGATGTTTCATGTGTTTAACCCATGACAGAGCCCTTTCTGAACACGCCCTTAATGAAGCAGAGTGTCTCAGGACACAGCTGGTGTGATTTGAGATTCGATTAAACAATCACTGGAGGAATTCAGACTCCTGAAGTAAACACAAGACCAAACTCTATTAAACTCTATTTATGGAAGGAAAACAAACGAAACTACTGAACGGTTTCAGTCCATCTCTTCTAATCTAGTCCGGAAACCCAAAATGCCCTTAGTCATGATATGAATTACAGAATAACACAGGTTTATGCCACAGGTTTGGCTCAGAACGCATGTTTCATGTCCATGTCAGGTTTGGCATGTGGTGCGTCAATGGTCAGTCCACCCAATATGCGGGTTTGGCATGTGTCATGGCGTCTGTGCGTCAGATGTCACAGGTTTGGTGGTGCGTCAGATGTAATGTGCATGGCGTCTGTGCGTCAGATGTCACAGGTTTGGCAACGTCAGATGTCACAGGTTTGGCATTGGCCTGTGCGTCAGATGTCACATTATGTCACAGGTTTGGCATGTGGTGCGTCAGATGTAGAGTCAAATGTCACAGGACGCCATGTGGTGCGTCAGATGTCACAGGTTTATGTCACAGGTTTGGCATGTGGTGCGTCAGATGTCACAGGTTTGGCATGTGGTGCGTCAGATGTCACAGGTTTGGCAGATGGTGCGTCAGATGTCACGAGTCAGATGTCACAGGTTTCACATGGCATGTGTGCGTCAGATGTCACAGGTTTGCATGTGGTGCGTCAGATGTCACAGGTTTGGCATGTGCATGTGGTGCGTCAGATGTCACAGGTTTGGCATGTCAGTGTCACAGGTTTGGCATGTGGTGCGTCAGATGTCACAGGTTTGGCAAATGTGTGCGTCAGATGTCACAGGTTGCGTCAGATGTCACAGGTTTGGCATGTGTGCGTCAGATGTCACAGGTTTGGCATGTGTCATGGCATCTGTGCGTCAGATGTCATGGCGTCCGTGCATCAGATGTCATGTCACGTAATGTTAAAACTGCTGCTGCAGACATTTGTAGTTTGGAGGTTGTGGAGCTCCGTTTATAAGAACTTCTCCTGAAAGACCAGCAGGATCCTTACAAGCGGCCAGAACGTCTAGAAACCTTCAGTAAAACACTTTTTTAATTTAGTAATATAGCTGACGCTATTTTCCAAAGCGACTTACAAATGAGGACATTATAGAAGCAATCAAAACCAACAAAAGAGCAACAACATGCAAGTGTTATTACAAGTCCTGGTTCGCTTAAAGCAGTAAACGTAGGAAGGTTTTTTTATTGTATATTTTTTTGTTAAGAAAACAAGTATATAGAATATAGAAAAAAGATTGTTAGTTTTACAAGAAAAGCTAGCAGTTAGAGAATAATTATGCAATTGATAGAGGGTCAAATGTGTGTGTGTGTGTTTTTAAATAAATAGAAGACAGATTAGATAAAATAGAATTAGAATAGAGACGAGAGTGCTAGAGTTAGAGGGTCAAATAAAGATGGAAGAGATTAGTAACTCTAGGATGATGGTCATATGGTGACATGTGTCAGATTCAGCACAGTATGAAAATTCTTGCCCAGTCATGTTTGTTTATTCAGTGAGACATGTCCAGACAAGAGGAGCTTTCCCTCAAATCAGATAAAAGTCCTCGTGTCTGTTTTATTGAAAAACACAAGCAACACTTTATTGACATACTGTTATTTATGGAAGCCACAAAGATGAAAAAAATACAATAATTGCGTTATTTTATCACAATTGTTTTTTGCAATGGTGAATTCATATCTCATTGTATATTGTGCAATTACTTGTTATATACTTGGAGTTACATTTTCACCAGGAAATTCAAATATAATTATAATAATGTAAAATATATCATGATTAATGGAATTATATTGTATTCTGAGTTTATATCTTGCAATTCTGAGTTTTTAATCCCTGATCTGAGATCAAATTTCAGACTCCTAGAATTTTTAGGAACAGACCTTCAACCTTTTCTGATCTGAGTTGATCTTTTCCAATTATTCAGATGTGGTTTACATTCAAGAGTTAATCAAAATTGGTCGTTTAAGTATATATCTGTTATCAAATGATTTGCGCTGCGCGCTCCCGATGTTCAGACCTTAATCAAATGATTTGCGCTGCGCGCTCCCGAAGTACAGAACTTAATCAAATGATTTGCGCTGCGCGCTCCCCCTTAATCAAATGAAGTTCAGACCTTAATCAAATGATGCGCGCTCCCGATGTTCAGACCAAATGATTTGCGCGCGCTCCCGAAGACCGATGTTAATCAAATGATTTGCGCTGCGCGTTCCCGATGTTCAGACCTTAATCAAATGATTTGCGCTGCGCGTTCCCGATGTTCAGACCTTAATCAAATGATTTGCGCTGCGCGTTCCCGATGTTCAGACCTTAATCAAATGATTTGCGCTGCGCGTTCCCGATGTTCAGACCTTAATCAAATGATTTGCGCTGCGCGTTCCCGATGTTCAGACCTTAATCAAATGATTTGCGCTGCGCGTTTGTTCAGACCTTAATCAAATGATTTGCGCGCGTTCCCGATTTGCGCTGCGCGTTCCAGTTCAGACCTTAATCAAATGATTTGCGCTGCGCGTTCCCGATGTTCAGACCTTAATCAAATGATTTGCGCTGCGCGTCCCGATGTTCAGACCTTAATCAAATGATTTGCGCTCCGCGTTCCCGATGTTCAGACCTTAATCAAATGATTTGCGCTCCGCGCGAGTTCAGACCTTAATCAAATGATTTGCGCTCCGCGTTCCCGATGTTCAGACCTAAATCAAATGATTTGCGCTGCGCGCTCCCGATGTTCAGACCTTAATCAAATGATTTGCGCTCCGCGCTCCCGAAGTTCAGACCTTAATCAAATGATTTGCGCTCCGCGTTCCCGATGTTCAGACCTTAATCAAATGATTTGCGCTGTGCGCTCCCGATGTTCAGACCTTAATCAAATGATTTGCGCTGCGCGCTCCCGAAGTTCAGACCTTAATCAAATGATTTGCGCTGCGCGCTCCCGAAGTTCCCAAACAAAATATAATCAACCTTATTGTCGAACAGAACAAATATTTTAATTAATATTAATTTAAAATGTATTAAAAAAAAATTAAATCAACTGTCAAATACAGAAAAAATATTTCAATTATTGTTAAATTAACTATTTGTTTTAAAGAATCATTGTAAAATGCAGAACAAATTCTCAAATATTTATATTATCATTAAAATAATATATATGTATTTTAAATATACTTTATTGTCAAACACAGAACACATGTTAAAATAGTTATTCTTAAAATATTATTTAAAATATCAACTTGATCATAATACAGAATAAACATTTAAATAATTGAAATAATATTTAAACAAATTTAATTTGTCAAAAACAGAACAAATATTTCAATATGTATATAATTATTAAATACGTATGTATTTAAAAAAACTGTCAAATGCAGACAAAATAATAAAATATTATTAAAATAATAAAAAATTAAAATAATACAAATATATTTAAAACAATAAAATAAACTTTGCAAAACAATATATATTGAATAAATTATTATTAAAATAATAGCACATTTATGCAGAAGCCTTTAGAAATTAAAAACATTTTCGGTGTGTCCATATGCTAGACGAAGTTAATGAGATAATAATGAGTAATTTGACCCGTTCTTCTATAAAGGCGAAGGCGGCAACAGCAACCGCTTCGAAAGCGATAAAGACTGTGTGAAAGCATGTCGATCCAAAGCAGAAGAAATCTACCCGGATGAGGCTAAATTCACTAAATACTGCATTTGTTGATTTGACATGAGTGACTGATGTTTCATGCTTTTACCTTCGTGTTCCTCAGATCACGCCTGTTCTCTGCCAAAGGACGAAGGCGCCTGTTTTGCCATCATTGCCATGTATTATTACGACAATGGAGAGAAAATCTGCCGTATGTTCTTTATACGGAGGCTGCCGAGGAAACGGCAACCGTTTTGATTCTCGAGAGCATTGTCAGACATTATGTCTCGGTCAGTAAGTCTCGTGTTGCCATTTTTAAACAGTATAATGTTAATAACGTGAAACTAAACAGTTGAGATTTCCACTCAACTCAGGGAAAATGTACAATGGTGCCTAAAAGCTAAAAGGTACAACTAATATCCCCCAAACACTCTTAAAAATAAAGGTTCTTCACAGCGAGGCCATAGAAGTGACCGTTTTTGTACCTTTTTTTCTGACAGTGCACATGGGCAGAAAGAAATGGGTCCGGGGCTGTATGTTTGTGACCTGAAGTTATTTGGGCTCTAAATATAAGAGCCAGTGTTATTCGCTTCCTCTCCAAGTGTGGAAAAGTACAGCAGCGAAGAGTTTGTGAGCTCGGCAGAACGATGTTCAACAGGTTCTCGTTCATGTTTCTGTCTGTGGATCGTGTTACTGGAGATGGTCTAGTCTCTAAATCGTGTTTATGTACTCCACGATCCTCAGACTGAAGATGTTCAACAGGTTCTCGTTCATGTCTGTTTGTGCTTTAAGTAGGTTCATGAAGCTAATTTCCACAACCCTTTCAAAAACCAGCTCCATCCTTCACAAGCACAGAACCAGAGGTGTACTGAAGTACTTATAAAGGGACGGCTAACCCAAAAATAAAGTCAGCAGGTGAAAATCATGCGGTGTGAACTTGCACAAGTGATCATAACCTGCCGGATGCAGAAGTTATCATCGCTTCATGCATCGCTGCATTATTGACCTGCACTCCATCAGAGAAACACACTCCTTCATCACTTTACACACAAAACACCTCACATCTGCCAAACAGCGCGTTTCATAACATTGAGTCAGTTGGTTCAGCTCGGGGCTTCAAGGCGCGTTTCGCGAGTCAGTTGGTTCAGTTCCGGGCTTCAGAGCGCGTTTCTCGAGTCAGTTGGTTCAGTTCAGGACTTCAGAGCGCGTTTCGCGAGTCAATGGTTCAGTTCGGGGCTTCAGAGCGCGTTACTTTGCACTCTTTAAGTTATTTAACCGATAGAGACTTTTATTTTGAAAAGCGTCTTGACGGAAGTGCTCAGAGTCCGCTCATGCACGGAGATCGCGAATACGGAGAGAGCATGAAGAAGACGGATCACGGAGTTAAATTAACGGATTAAGGACACTTTCAGAATTTAGTCACTGTTTGTGGTTTCATTTAGCAGTATTTTGTTTTATTTTGACTGTTGTTTGGCACCTGGTTGGAAAGGAGAACAAGGTAGTCAAGTACATATTCACACTTTATATTAACGTGTGTGTGTGTGTGTGTGTGTGTATATGTATATTTTATATATAGCATATTGTGTCTCTACACCTGTGTCATGTGTTGGTTTTATGTACAAGTAATTTTAGGATGAATGTTAGTATTAATTTCGTAATTTTGTTACATTAGATCGCTTGTTTATTTTTTATGAATGTGAATTCGTTACCATTTCCAATATTGTTTATTCATCTGTTCTAGCTCTTACGGTGTTGTAAAGTCTATAAGGACAATAAACACAGTAAGAAAGACATTATAACATCAGTGCACGAGTTAAATCCTTTATTCTTCAACCGGGCTGTCACAGTGTGTCCGCTCCTCTCTCCCGCCACCGGCGGCTCTTCACTCATCTCCATTATTAATATTATTAACACTGACAATATTATTATTACGAGCTGACAGCGGCTCGTGTCACGCGCACAATAACACGGGTGCGCGCTTCTCTCTCTCTCGAGCTTTATTTCATCAGCTAATTGTTTTACTAGCGTTCTTATAAGAAACGAAACCATTACACAAAACAAACTGTTCTTTCTCTCTCTCTCTCTCTCTCTCTCTCTCTCTCTCTCTCTCTTTCTCTCTCTCTCTCTCTCAAATTCAAAAATTGCTTTATTGGCATGACTGTAAATTATACAATATGGCCAAAGCTTAGTATGCATGTACAAAAAGATAAAATAATGTCTGTCCCTCTCCTAATAGTATCTTTATCTGTTCTGTTTCACTAATGGCTGTAAAGTTCTTTTATGAAGTTGGTGAGTTTGTTGAAGTAGATGTTTCTTATGGATATGTATTTATGACAGTGAAGGAGAAAGTGCGTCTCGGTCTCGATCTCTCCTGTCTCACAGTGAACACACACTCTTTGCTCTCTGGGTAAGCAGCTCTTTCTGTGTCTGCCCGTCTCGATGGCTAGTCTGTGTTCACTGAGCCTGTACTTGGTCAGGATCCGTCTCTGCTTTGTGTCTCTGTCTCTCAGGTTTACATGCCAAGTGCAGATAGGAGCCCGATCATTCCCCCCCACGAGCGCCCGAGTAAGAAGGAGGCCAGGAGTGCAGCAGGTCAAGCAGCCGTGGCTGTACTTATTAGAGAGGATGAAAGAAAGCGAAGGCCGACCCTCAGGTACACACACACACACACATTCCATACACCCACACCAACTCCCCCTCTAACCACACACACATCATACACCCCCCTCTCTCCCAAACCTCCACATTCAACCCCCCCCCCCCCAACACTAACCCCACACACAACCCCACAAACCCAAACCACACAACACACACACCCCCCCAACCTCACCTCCCTCACCTCTCACACCCACACACCCAAACCTCCCCTCCCTCCTACACACCACACATATACACCCCCCTCCATCCTCACTCCCCACAACCCCCACCACACACACACACACAACATACCAACACCCTCCCCTCACCTCTCACACACACACCCATACAACCCCCCTCCCTCACCCTCTCACACACCTCAACCCACCCAACACTCCACCATCACACACTCATCTCCCCATCACATCCTCACACACACCCACACTCTCATACACCCAAACCCCACATCACCCACCAACACTCCCCCCCCCCCCCCCCCCCCCCCCCCCCCCCCCCCCACACACACCCCACACACATCACCCACTACACTCACATCCCCCCACCCCCCAAAAACCCTCACACTCTCCACACCCCCCCCCCAAAACCACCCACCCCTCTCTCTCACACCACCACACACCAACCCCAAACCACCTCCATACATCCACCACACAACACCATCCACACCCACACCATCATCCCCCTCCCTCTCTCTCTCTCACACACACATTCATACACCCTCCCTCTCTCTCTCACACACACACATTCATACACACCTCCCTCTCTCTCTCTCAACACACTTCACTAAACCCTCCCTCTCTCTCTCACCACACATTCATACACCTCCCTCTCTCTCTCTCACACACACCCACACACACACACACCCAATTCATACACCCTCTCCTCTCACACACCCCACACATTCATACACCCTCTCTCTCTCTCACACCACACACACACACACATTCATACTCCCTCCTCTCTCTCACACACACACATTCATACACCCTCCCTCTCCCTTCTCTTCACACACACACATTCATACACCCTCCTCTCCTTCTCTCTCACACAACACATTCATACACCCCTCCCTCTCCCTCTCTCACACACACACACACAACACACACACCACAATTCATACACCCTCCCTCTCCCTCTCTCACACACACACACATTCATACACCTCCCTCTCCCTCTCTCACACACGCACACACTCTCCCCCTCTCACTCACTCACACATGCACTCATCCTCCCCTCTCACTTACACACCTCCACACAACCTCACTCTCACTCATCACCCAATACCCACACCCACCACTACACTCACCAACCCACACACACACAACACACACACACCCCCCCACACCACACCACCACCACCCCACCCCACACCACAACCCCACACACTCTCTCTCTCTCTCTCTCTCACACATACACCATTCATACACCCTCCTCTCTCTACCCACACACACACACACCCCACATTCATACACCCTCCCTTCTCTCTCACACACACCACACACCCACAAAACACAACACACACACACACACACACACACACACACACACATTCATACACCCTCCTCTTCACCCACACACACACACACAACACACACACACACACACACACAATCTCTCTCTCACTCACTCACTCACACACACCCACACACACACACACTCTTTCACCCTCTCTCTCACTCTCTCACACACACTCTCTCTCTCTCACACTCTCTCTCTCTCTCACACTCTCTCTCTCTCACACACTCTCTCTCTCTCACACACTCTCTCTCTCTCACACACACATCTCTCTCAAACACACACTCACTCTCTCACACACACTCTCTCTCTCTCTCTCACACACACACTCTCTCACACACACACACACAACACACACACACACACACACACACACACACACACACTCTCTCTCTCTCTCTCTCTCTCTCTCTTCTCTGTGCATGCTGGGGAGTGTTTGGGGTGCGTGAGGTGTTTCACGAGGGAAGGGGAATTTTTTTTTTTCTTCTAACTTTTTCTTTTTTAACTTTGTTTTTTTTATTGAAAGTTTTTTTGATTAACTTAGTGATATTTGAGGATTAAATCGGGAGCGGGATGGCGTCCCTTACGCCACCTGTTTCCCTCAGCATGGAGTTAGGTTTGTGTGACGCCGAACGGGGTGAATGTGGAGGAAGTGTTGTTGGCGTAGGAGAGGAAATCGGATATCCAAACATTGTATCTGCTATCGCAATAATAAAACAAGCGGTGGTTGTGTTTGTAAAAGAAGAGATCAAGTGAATCGTTTCTTATAAGCAGCGGGTAAATAGTGGTGAGTGGGAGACTTTATTACTGTTTCGCCGCTGGTGGCTCAACTATTAAAGTAACTGTTCAAATGTACCCCGTTCATTCAAAATCAGGAGATAGAAAGGACTCTTTTGCGACATGGAAGTTAGCTAGCGCAATTAAAACAGTTCCTCTAGGATGTAACACACGAGGCGCTTAAACACTTGATTCTTTTAGAAGACACTCTTTATGTAACAAACATGAGTTCTATGTGTCTTTTAGAGTTTGGCTATGAGGGAAGAGCAATATCTATATTGCAAATACTTGGAAATATGAAGTGCTTTGAATGCGGGGACATCGGTCCAAAGCGATTAGCA
>JAPDDM010000139.1:35000-97117 GCA_027474115.1 Schizopygopsis malacanthus | reverse complement strand
TTTGCATGGAATGTACATGACAATGTTAATGTATTTGGTCTTGGTGGAAAAGATCTGCTACATTGCTGCTACTGCTGCTGTGGCAGAGCAAGTACCGATACGTGCTACTGCCAATACATCCACAACATGCTACTGTGAGCATGTAAGAAATACTGCTGCTGTAAATATAACATACATGAAATAACCCCCCATAGCATACATGAATCGCCTCATAGCAGATCTATGCAGGTGGAGCTGGGAAGGTGGAGGGTTTCTGAAGCACGCTGCGAACTACTTCAACAAGCACTAGTCATATATTTTATTGTTATGCAGAGCTCATTGGCTATCGATACAGGAGAGAACTAATCAGCTGTGCCATGTGATAAGGAAGTCATTAGGTCAGATTGAGTTAGACCTATCGGACTGCGACATCTAAAGTTTCATGCTAGAACTCTGTATATGTTTTGCTTTAGTGTGCCATTAGAAATATCAATTGTAGATTTAAAAAAACTCCTTTTACAATTATTGTAGTACTTAAAAGTAGTCCTACACCTGGTGGTGTGACAACATGGAAACATATGCAACTGAGACTAAAGGCTAAATCCATAGCATAACTGTGGTAACTTCAAGATGCATGGAACAACCTATCTGCAAACTCTTATAATTGCATGCAAATGTATCTAGGGGGTAAAATCTGTGAACAGTCATCATTCAGTACACTGATTTGTCTCTGTCAATTAATTGGGACTGGTTATGTGCTTTAGTAAAAATTGTGATGAAGCAAAACAAGCTCCTTGTTACAAAATTGTATTGAATTAATCAAATAAAGTATTAGCTATAAGGATGCCCTCACCCCCCCCCCCCCCCCTAAGTTGTGTGGTTATCTGTATTTCACTCAACAGGAGATTGTGATATGGCCTTGTGTGGTGGTGTGACCTGTATTTTGGAGCCGACCATTTTTGTGGCTCTCTCCAAGGCGAAATTTATCTCCTCTGATGGCACCAGTAAACCTTTCAGCAGCAAAGCAAATGGATATGGCAGAGGTGAAGGATGCGGGGTTGTTCTGTTAAAGCCTCTGAAAAAAGTAAATAAAATGATGATCTCATATAAACACATCACTATGATAAAGTACATAAAGAATAACTACTGCAAGAAACATCCATATATTCTCTGTATTTTGACAGGCTTTTGAAGACCATGATCATATCTGGGGTATTGTCAGCAAAACTGCAGTAAATCAAGATGGCCACAATGTTAGTCCAATTACCAAACCATCCATGGTACAGCAGGAGGAGCTGCTTAGAAAAATCTACTCAACAGAGACTGACCTGACTAGAGTCCAGTACATTGAGGCTCATGGGACTGGGACTGTAGTTGGAGATCCAATAGAGGCAGGTAGCATTTCAAATATCATTGCCAAAGCAAGACCTAAAAGGTCAGGGCCACTCATCATTGGATCTGTTAAAGGCAATATTGGACACACAGAATCTGCCGCAGGTGCTGCAGGGCTCATAAAGGTTCTCTTGATGATGAAGCACGAAACCATTGTGCCATCATTGTTCTACTCAGTGGAAAACTCCAGCATAGATGCTGAATCTCTCAATATAAAAATCCCCACCACAGCAGAAACATGGATCAGTGACTGTAGAGCAGGGAGGAGTGCCGGAATCAATAACTTTGGGTATGGTGGAACAAATGCACATGCAGTTGTCAGACAATATGTGCAGTCAAAAAAGACTAAATCTCAGCTGATCAGAAAATCCCATCAGTATTTTGTGGTCTCTGCAGCCTCAGAAAAATCCATGAAAAATATAATTGAAGATACAGCAGAACAGATCAGTGCAGGGAAAATATCAGACTTACAGTCTTTACTGTACACATCTGCATGTAGAAGAAGTCACTTGAAACACAAATACAGGAAAGTATTTCACACAACCTCACTGGCCGATCTGCAAGAGAAACTTGCTGCTGCTGTGGAGAAAAAACTTGTACTGTCCAAGACGGACTCCAAGCTAGTTTTCGTGTTTTGTGGCAATGGTGTTACATATCAGGGTATGTGCAAACAGCTCCTAAAACAAGAGCCAGTTTTCAGAGAGGAAATCATGAAGATTGAATCTCTGTTCCAAAGCTACACAGGTTTGAATCTGATAGAGATGCTAGAAAGTGAATCTGAGAAAAGCACAGAGCTGTCTGATCCAAAGATTGTCCAGCCTCTTCTGTTTGCCATTCAGGTAGCTGTTGTGAAAATTTTGAAACACTGGGGCATCATTCCTAATGCTGTTTTGGGGCACTCTATTGGGGAAGTTGCTGCAGCTCATTGTTCTGGTTTGCTGTCACTTGAAGATGCAGTGAAAATCATACACTTTCGCAGTTATTTGCAAAGCACTGTGACAGGAGGGAAGATGCTGGTAGTCAGTAATATGGCTGTTTCGGAAGTCTTAAAAATTCTCCCATCTTTTTCAGGAAGGGTTTGTCTGGCTGCTTATAACAGCCCTCAGGCATGCACCCTCTCAGGAGATGCAGAGGACATTGACAGGGTGCATAAGCATTTGAGTAACTCAGCCAATGCAAAAGAGCTGTTCCTTCACATTTTAGATGTACCTGCAGCATTCCACAGTCACAAAATGGATCCCATTTTATCCAAAGTGAAACAGAGTATAGGCTCATTGCAGGCACATCATTTGGAGACAGAATTGTTCTCAACAGTGACCGGTGTTAGTTTGTGTTCCTCTGATTTTATTACTGGTGAATACTGGGCAAGGAATATCAGAGAGCCAGTTGAATTCGAACAAGCTCTGAAGTCTGCAGCTAAAAACAAAAGGAATGTGATATTTGTTGAGATTGGACCAAGAAAATCTTTGCAAAGATACATCAATGAGACTCTGGGGAATGACGTCACTGTGATTCCCTCAGTGCAGCCTGATAAAGATCATGAGACAATGCTTGCAGTTGTTTCCAAACTGTTTGAGCTTGGGGTCAAAGTGGACTGGGAAATGTTCTACAAAGGTTTTGAGACTGAACCAATTCCCTATCCACGATACCAGTTTGATGATGTGAAGAGCGATGTCTTCGCTTCACATTTGCAGTCGATCAGTCCCACTGGCAACCATCCAGTAATTACACAAATGGGTGCAGAGAGTTCAGTGTTCAGCTGTGATTTATCCTCTGAATCAGTTGCCTTCCTACTGGACCACAAGCACAGTGGGGTTTCCATCATTCCTGCGGCATTTTACGCAGAGTTGGGTTTCGCAGCTTCCATATCATATCTAAAACCTAAGGTCCCACTCAGTTCTCTGCAGCTCAGCATTGTATTCCAGAGTCCTTTTGTTTTCAACCAGAATGCCCCAGAAATTAAAGTACAGCTGGATCATTCAGACCATTTGTCTGA
The DNA here is from genome assembly GCA_027474115.1 of Schizopygopsis malacanthus. Classification (NCBI taxonomy): domain Eukaryota; kingdom Metazoa; phylum Chordata; class Actinopteri; order Cypriniformes; family Cyprinidae; genus Schizopygopsis; species Schizopygopsis malacanthus. The sequence continues at coordinate 93,750 of JAPDDM010000139.1, read as the reverse complement.
TAACACATGTAACTTCAAAATATGCTCTAATTCTGCAGTCTATGCATTTGGCACAGTAGAAGCAAAACCAGGTAGAATGCCTGAAGAACAGTTCATTTCAATTGACTGTATTTCCAAAAGATGCACATTCCACATGCGTAATGAAGGACTCTATAAAGTTCTAGGTCAATCAGGGTTTGAGTATGGGTCTGTTTTCAGAAGTACGGCAGATGTTTATTGTGGGGAAGAATTTAGAGAGGCTATATCTGTCGTGAAGGTTCCAAATGAGTTACTGTCTCAATTACATGACTATCACATTCACCCTGTGGTCTTGGATTATGTCATGCAAATTGTTCCTGTAACTATATGGCGTAGCCTATCAACAAAACCGCAGTATCCTGCACAAATAGGAAGCCTGACTGTATTTGAACCATTACAAGAGGAGATGGTTGTATATGTGAGAGCAATACATGTGGAAGAAGATACTTATGACATTTGTGGCTGCTTAGCCAACAAACAGGGTAGGGTGTTGGTTGAACTCAGGAATGTGAAGATGCAAATGATAGGAAGTCGTTCCCTAGTAGTCAAGGAGTTCTTCTTCCATAATGATTTCAGTACCATCACTGAAGTTGCCACTTTTGATACACCGATTAAGGCTCTGGTCTTTTCTGACCAGGTGGGAATTTCTAAGGCTTTGCAACAGTACTTGGACCCAACGTCTAGATTTGTGACTTGTTCAAACAGTAATACACTGTTAGAAGATGGAGTTGAATTTTTTTTGTCACAACTGACAATTTCAAGTTTAAAGAAAAACTTCCATGACATTTTATTCATGTGGGGGGATGCAGACCTAACCTCTCTTGAATCAGAGAAAGTTTTGGACAGCATGGTGGAGTGTTGTGAGATTTTCCGAAAGATTGTCATTTATCTCAAGGCACTTCATTTCCCAGGTGATATCAGAGTAATAAATTACAGGTGCTCTGAGAGCATAGTGGACCACATAAACCCTGGGTTTGTTCTGTCAGGCATGATAAGAGCGTGTGCAGCTGAGCTGCCACAACTTTCCTTTCAGCTGATTTACATAGCCTCTGCCACTATTGAAGACATCACAGCTTTGGTTCAGGTCCTCGGGTATTACCCCTGTAGCAAATATCCAGAGCTAGAAGTGAAGGAGGGCAAAATTCTCAAACCTGAAATCACCCACACACCTTTGCCAACCATGGCAATCTCTTCAAGAAACATTCACATGTTGAATGAAGTCTTCATCCTGCAAACATCTGACCCATATATAATGACAAGTGTGTCAGCAACTCAAATGGACAATTCCATTGAACTGATTCAAGGAAAAAACATTGAGCTTCGCCTCAGTAAAATCTGTGTTCATTCATCAGATTACTTTCCAGTCAGCATTTCTGATCTGAATTATGGTCAGACATTTTACTACTGAACAAGCACACAACTGAAAGCCATAAGCTCTTAGCCCTTGATTTCAGTGGGACTGTCACAGCAGTGGGTAAAGATGTGAGCAAATTTAAAGTTGGTGATCACGTTGTGTCTTGTTACCCTGTGCCTGCGACCACTAAAGTAGTTATTCCAGCAGCTGTTTGCTGCAAAGCAAAATGGCTTTCATTCCTGAATGACATCCCTTGTGTCTCTTATATGGTACTGGCTTGGGAGATCTTGCATGAGGTTTTACCCAAAGCCAAGCGGAAATGGACATTGGGCCTTTTCTCTACTGTTCCTGACTCAGCTTTGATGAATGTGTTAATTGCAATAGCAAACAGATCAGGATGGAATGTCAGAGTGAGTTCACAGGTTGATCAGCTGTCATGTGATTTTAACGAGGTTGTGGGAGCTGTTCTTCTGCCTCCTTATAATGTAAAAACTGCTGAAATCGCTGGCAGAGTTAGAGGCATCAGAGACATTGTTCTTGTCTTTGACAACCAGAAGGAATTTCCAATCAGTACTACAACATTCCGCGATACAAATGAGGAAGTCTGCTTCCATGCCCTTCTCATGTCCCAAATAATGCAGAAAGGCTCTCTGCAAATGCAAATGCCACAAATTTATCGTTGGCTGAAATCCATGCATTTGGACAGAGAGTCCTTGTCTTTGGATGCAACAGCTGTTCAAGGAGTGAAATCTCAAGACGCTGATCCTCTGTCAGTAAAATCATACTTCAGATGCCAGATCCTGCCCATTATAGTCCTGAACAGTGATGCCAAGAACCAGCTCTCTGACATTCCAGTGATGCTCAAACACAGTCTATTCCAGAACAAATCAGTCTATATTGTCACAGGGGGTCTAACAGGTTTGGGCTTTGAAACAGTGAAGTTTATTGCTCAGAGAGGAGGAGGGAACATTGTCATTCTATCTAGGAGAAATCCAGACCCGCAGATGCAACAAGAGATAAGTCAGGTCAGTTCCTTGTATGGTTCTGTCATTAAGTCCCTGCCATGTGATGTTTCTGTATCTGGGCAAGTGGACCAGACAATTGTTAATATTGGAAATCTATTTCCGTCCAGTCCCATCAAAGGGGTGTTCCACAGTGCAGTCGTCCTGCATGATGGGTTGATTGAACGTCTTGACAAAACTCTTTATGAGAAAGTCATGAGGCCAAAAGTGAACGGAGTGATTAACCTTCACCGTGCTACCATACAGTGCAATCTGGATTACTTTGTGTGCTATTCCTCCCTCGCTGCCTTCACAGGGAATGCCTCACAGTCGAATTATGCTGCGGCTAATGCATTCATGGACACTTTCTGTCAGTACCGCAGAAACATTGGGCTTTCTGGACAGACCATTAATTGGGGGGCTTTGAATCTTGGCCTTTTGCTGGACAAAGTCAAGGTCCAAAGATTACTGGAGGCAAAGGGAATCATGCTTTTGGAGATTCCAGAAATCCATGATAGTCTTGAACAATGCCTCTTGATCAACAGACCTCAACAGGTCGTATGCAAATTCAATTTTAAAAGTAACTGGAATAGAATTGTCAGTCAGAACACATTTCTAAAGTTGCGGTTGTACAAAATAGGAGAAGAAGCCATGATTAAAGCTGGAGGGAATTTATCTGGACCCGAACAACCCAAGCCATTGTCCTCACCACGTGATTATCTGAGGTTCGTGATTAGTGAAACAGCTGGGTTTGAGATGGGTGAGCTGAATGATGATGTTTATCTTTTCGATTTAGGCCTTGACTCAATGTTAGCTATGAATCTGCAGAATCTTATCTTCAATGATAGAGGTGTGAATGTCCCTCTAGTGATTTTGCTGGATCCAAATAGCACACTGGCAACTCTCATTAAAATCCTGGAGGAGAACTGTGTAGATCGATATGAGAGTAAAGATGAGAGCAATTACACATACTTATGATCTGTAATTTGTATTTCTCTAAAGCAGTCTTGCTGCAGCCTCAAAACAAGGATTATTTGACATTTATGACATTATGATGCGAAATAGGGGTGCAGTTAGTATCATAGTACTTATTGCAATTGAATCAAGTTAATTTAGTTTGAAGGTTTTAATATTGGCAGATATTCCATTATGACAAAAGTTTAGTAAATATCCCTCCAGTCTATTAATATATTGACTTGAGAGATAACTCTGTCTACCCCTCTGTGTTAATACCACATATCATAGCAAACTGAGTTTCTGCAGATTGTGGACTTTACATTGTTTTTCTTTGTTTTAATTTAGGTTTTGTTCTTGAGATCACACAAAGTTTAAACACATTCAGCACTTAACATCAGTTTGTAAATTGCTTTGTGTATCTATTTTAACATATTAGAATCCAAAGCTGTATAAGTGACATGTGATGATTAAGGTGATGGTTATTTTTTTATTATTATTATTATTCAGTCTAGCTTAAGAGATAATGACAAACTTATTTTTATGTTGGGTCAAAGGTCACAGCAAACATTTATAAATTGTAAGTCAATTGTAAGTCGCTTTGGATAAAAGCGTCTGCTAAATTACTAAATGTAAAATGTAAATGTAAAATACTGTCTACAATGAAAACTGTAAAGATATGAAGAGTTAATTGGCAAAAATTCAGTTTTAATAATTTTTTTAAAAATCAATTTTTTTCCTTGTGCATTTTAGTTAATCTCAATCAAACTGCAGTTGGGTTATTTTGATTAGGTAAAAAATAAAGCTAACTAACACAACACAATTATCCAGTGCTTTTGCTTTATGTATAGATTGAGACTTGCTGTAGTAAATACTAGTATCATGTTATTTTACAATGCAAATGTTGAATCAACAGCACAAAATGAGATGTCAATATTATGGTAATTTATCAGTACATTTCTATCACATTTTTCCTTTGTTATTTGTTGTCATGTTTAATTATCACACACTTTTCCACATCATCACACTCGTCAGCACTATAATCAAGATCCCATAAAAGCCCTCAATCAATCTTTTGTCCATTCCACATCTTCAAGTATCTAACCTTTTATTGCAATAAAATCCTGTTGACTCTAACCATCTCAATCAGTGTGATCATTTATGCTGAAAAGATTCTGCACAACTGCATTTGTTCCATGAGTCATATTACTCTATGCTCTGTTTCATCTCACGTGACAAAATTCTCAAATCATTATTGATAAGCCCCCTTACAAACACATGTGGAGTAAAGCTTCATAATGTGTATTTTAATATATCCTAATATTCACTACATATATATTAAATGGTTGTAAGGATATCATGTCTCATTGCTCTAGTAAAAGAGTTTCCAGCCCTGCTCCCGAAGGTCCAAATTTCTATTTCAATTTTCTTTTATTGGCATTTTGTCATGACAACATAAATTATACATACACTGAATTGATCGACAAGCAACATGTCCTTGCCATAAGCACATCAACCCGCCATCAAAACTTAACCACCCTCACACAGTGAAAAGAGGAAAAAAGAGAAGATTAAAAAAATATTTATAATAGGGGACCTCTAATGCAAAGTTCACTTTTATAAGGTTTTTTAACAGTTATGTGTCCACAGTGTGTGTAATCAACCAGCCTATAATGGTAAAAATCCACCCACTCCTTTTTTTTATTATATAATCCCCATAAATCATAATCCATCTCTCTGAACAGACGATTCCAGATTTCCCACTGCTGATGATCTCTCCCCTATTAGCCAGTGTTGGGAGTAAAGCGTTACAAAAGTAATGCATACAGTAACGGATTAATTTTGCTGTAACACAGTAGTGTAAAGCATTACTAATCAATTTTCTGTAATATTTTACTCAGTACATGTTCAGTAATGCTTGCGTTACAACACAGTTTTAGCCCAAAATGCAATTGTTTAAAAAAAAGAGAAAAAAAACAGCAAGACCGTGAGAAATTAAAGAATAAAAATGCTGCAAGTAAGATCTATTTCCTGTTCGTGGTCAGTCAATAGCCATGTGTGGTGTCCAAGTTTGTAAATAAAGACTAAACAAAGACAGCTGGTATTTTTGTTTAGCAATTTATTTCATTCATCTCTCTATCGCAAGTGGAATTTTGTATTGTTTGACATAGTCCAGTCATTTTGTATTGTTTGACAAAGTCCAGTCATAGTCCGTGTTTAGGGCGGGTTTTACAGCAATTCCGCAAGGCTACTGGCCCGACCGTGAAAACACAGCATGATTTTGAACTCTGTACTTGAGGTCCGAGGCTATTAGCCCCAGCCGGCTCGCTGTAAGCCACGGCTCGCACTGACCAGTTGAAAAGCAGCTAATGGGTCAAGAAAGAAGAAGACTGTACGTTCGTGAGTTGCCTGGATTGCCCAAAGTCATTATGCTACACCATTTTCTACACCATACTCTACTGGATTTAAAATGCTCTGCAGTACATTTTGTCATTTGAGAATGTTAAGTTCTACTTCTGTAGTTATTTTTGGTGAAAGTAGCTCAAAAGTAATACAGGAGTCATGGCCCACAGCTCACTCTGGTATTTTTGCTATGGCTTTAAAGCACTGGGCCGATCCCTGTTCACTGTAAATGGCCCCAGTCTGGCTGTAGAGATCTGTGCCGCTTCTGGTAATGACTCAGCTTAGTTTCAATCACAGATTAGCAACATAATGTAGCAATAATTAACATAATATTATCTTAAAACCCTGACAGTATATTATATGATAAATATGTCAAAATATCTGCAGTAAAACGTAATTTAAAAAATTATAAAATTCTATTTAAGACATAATATTCTCTATTATTTATAATATCAAATATGTTTAGATGTAATACAGCCGCTCATTGTTTTATAGGCTTTTGTGTGTTGTAAACATACTTCATTGCTCTCAGGTGATTCATTCATCTTGACTCGTGCTGTGGTGGTGGTGGGTGATATCTGCCATGTTTATCATGTTTGGTCGCACAAACTAAACAATTGATTGTTTACCAAGAGATATTGATGTATGGATGGGGTCATTTCGATAAAATAATTCTGGTAAGTATCGATGATGTGCATTTTTTATTTTTTTTTGTATTTTTCTTAGCAGATGCTTTTAAAGGAACTTGCAAAAAGTTAACTTCACATGACTGCAGTGATTATGGGTTTCTTACTCTGTAAACATTAGATCGGTTACCCCTAAAACTAATAAACGAAGAAGCTCTTTTCCACCTTTTATCTAAGTATTATTCAGTGGGTCTCGAGTGTTTACGCTGCATTAAACTTTGATGAGCAACACTCCGATCTGCAAACAGAGTAAGCAACAGTACAAAGAACGGTGCAAATGGAAAATGTTAGAGCGACAGACTCTCCCGGGATCCCCTGATCGTTTAACACCTAAATTTATGGTTTAATCAACAACGAGGGATATACGTTGATGCAGACGCTCAACAGATCTCCATGGAAATTACATTCCCATGACCTTAGGACACCTACCGTTTCTCTGTTGCATTCCAGAAAAAAAAGCTCTCTCCCATCCTTGAGCAGACAAAGAACGACAAACTGTTGTAGACTTTATGCTAAAAGACAGTGAATGGTTCCTGCTACTATTTTAGCAACATACTCAAGAGACAATATCTTGCAATTACAGCACTACAGGTTGAAATGGGGGAAATGTCATTAGAAATGAGAAGGGTACAGTTGTCAGTGAATTATTGGGTTAATTTACAAGGCCATAGTCAAGAGCATCCAGCACTAGATACTGTGAGAGTTATTTTGAGTATTTTATATTGTGTGAAAACTGTTATATAAGTGGGATAATCTGGTTTATGTACTGTATGTGACATGCGCAGTAAATTGGCGCGATGACATGCGCAGTGGTTCTCATGTGAGACGGGGGAACATTCGCGGGAAGTGTGTCAAGGTATGAAGACATGACGCGAGCTGTAAGTTATATTCCTACCTGAGTTGTGACAAATAAAAGGCAGTCGAGTTCCCGTTAATGTGTATGCCAGCATTATTTCGACGGACCCATTTTAAAGAGACTGGAGCTTCCTCCTATGGTCTACAGCCCCTCTTACATTTTTGGTGGCAGCGGGTTTGGACGACGTGCACGGCGCGTGAGTGAACTTTCTCTTCGGTGGGTACTGAATGCGAAGGATGTGGCATCACGACGTTGGAAACTGATATTGAGCTCAAGATTTCAGCTTCCTGTTATTCGGAACGTCTGCTTTGCTTAGTTTCAACCGTGGACATATTTATTTCTGCGTTTTCACTGCAGTGTCTGATCACGGGAAAACTGTTAAAGTAACAGAACGACGTGAACTTCATAGAGTAATCCTTGTTTAATTTAATGGACTTTTGGGGACATTTTATTATCGTGAGATACTGTGAGTTCTGAACTGTGAACTACAATGAGTGAAGCAGACTCAGCACGCGATTTGTCTGGCGCGAGCAACGTTACGTCACAGGCAGTGCAGCGCTTTAATGGACATTTTCCGCCTCTCTTTTGGGTGACGGGAAAGAAGATTTTCTTCACTGGTGCAGACGATTTGAAGTGACCGTGGAGGCAAGCGCTGATTTTGACAACGCCAGGTTTGCAAAGTTTTTGCCAACTTGTCTTGGTGGTACTGCTTTTACCTACTGGGACAGTTTGCCTAGTGACATTAAGAAAGACTACAAACAAGTGAAAGAAAAAATAAAAGCTGTTTTTGGAAAACGAGCTTATCTGTCCACATTTCAAAGTTATGTTAATGCACGCACACGCCTGCCTGGTGAGGCTCTCCAAGTTTTCGCAGCAGAAATTAGCCATTTGGTGGATGAAGCTTTTCCCACATATGAGGCTAATGCAAAGAATGGAGAAAAATTCAGACGATTTGTTGCTGGAATTGAACCTTATCTACAGCTTCGCATACATGAACAGGGTTTAGATACACTGGATACTGCTCTTACGTTGGCTCTGCAGATTGAACAGGCACACCAAGCCAGCAAGGTACTGCTGCCATCTCAACCACAACAGTGCACTTCTTCAGCAGCAGGAATTTTTCCTGGATATACCCTCAACGTTCTTCCACAGACAGTACCTACCTCTCCCTGCTCCACGATGTCTACAGTCCTTCCTGCGGTTCACTCAGCTACGTCAGGGGACTTCATGAAACTTCAACGGACCCTGGAAAGTTTGACAGAGAGAGTGGATAACCTTCAACTTGAGTTTAGCAGACAGAGGTATGCTGGCAGACACACTTCTTCACCAGATTGAGAGCGTCGCAGTCTCACCCCAGATGATTCACGTGGGCGCACATCAGAACGTCACAGGTATGACAGACATTCATATACTGACTGTGACTCTTTTTATGAGCGAAGTAGACCATCATACAGAGATACGAGTGGCGATAAGGACTATTACAAAACACGCAGACATGAGGGCTATCGTGATCAAAGTCCTAGGATGTCATCGGAACATGGACAGCGCTTTAGAGCTCGGGATTCTCTGGATCATGCTCCTTGTGTGGACAGGGGTCGTGGCGACAGGTCATCAGACAGCTACTCAAAGTGGCGGAGTCATCGGTCTCCAAGTCCTGGTCACGTGCGTTTCCAGTCTCCTTCACGTGTTCATCAGCCCCAGGGAAACTATCAGTAGTTGACAACGAGGGCCAATTGCCAACTACTGCTGACACCGGGCCCATTGGTAATGTTGTTGAACATCATGTGACTTCAGACTCTAGTCAGGCCGTGACACAAAATGTGGCACTTGTCATCGAAGACATAGTAGTCCATGCATTCATCGACACTGGTGCTGATGTTTCTCTTATCAGTGAAGATTTCCGAATGTCTACCCCTACCTTGCGTCAAAGACCCTTGGTGAAACAGTTTATACCTCTGACATCCATTTCTGGGGACACTTTAGATTCAGTGGGTACATTGTCAGCGAATGTCACTCTGGGAAAGCATACAGTGTCACATTCATTTCAAGTGATCAGAAATTGCTCAAAAGCACTTGTACTTGGTTGGGACTTTTTGTCTATGCACAAAATTGTGATTAACATGCAGAACATGTCTTTTCAGCTAGGTGAGGACTCCATATCCTTTGTGGGTGTAGATCAGCATTCCCTTAAGCTGGTTAATGTAACAGTGTGTACCACTACGGTTGTTCCTGCTCTGTCAGAGGCTGTAATCACTGCAAAACTTGCATCACCTCACACAGGTTTGCAGCCAAATGGTTACACAGGTGTGTTTGAGCCTTACTATCGTGAAGACTCCAAGATGGGATTTGCATGGACTGTGACAAAAGCAGATAAGGGTTTAATTTATGTGAAGGTGGTCAATCCCTCTGCAGATGACATCTCTCTGTACTGTGGTACTCCAATTGGTACTTTCCATTCCGTTTCTGAGAGTGATCAGGATGGTTTTGTGATACTTGAGAACAGTGTGAACAATGTAAATGCTCAAAATGTGTTGGTATCAAGTCAAGTGTCAATCCCCAAGTCACCTGTGCTGCCAGATCTCTCTAATACTGAGCTATCTGTGATGCAGCAAAAGAGTCTGACAGATATGCTAATCTCTTTTTCTGATGTTTTCAGTAAGCATGATCGGGACTACGGTAGAACCAGCTTGGTTACCCACAAAATCAGGACCACAGATGATACTCCCATTTCCCAGCGAGCGTACAGGACTTCTCCTGCTCTAAAGGCAGAAATTCACCGTCAGGTAGAAAAACTCAAAGCACAAGATATACTAGAGGATAGTGATAGTCCTTGGTCAAGTCCAGTAGTAATGGTTAGAAAGAAAGACAATACCTACAGATTTTGCGTTGACTATCGCAAATTGAATTCTGTAACCATTACTGATGCACACCCACTACCGCGAATAGACGATAGTCTTGATGCTTTGTCAGGGTCTCAGTATTTCTCTACCATGGACATGTCTTCTGGTTATTGGCAGGTAGAATTAGATCCAAATGACAGGAAAAAGACGGCATTTACCACAGGGGATGGCCTGTATCATTTCAAAGTGATGCCTATGGGCCTTAAAAACAGTCCGCCCACGTTTCAAAGGCTAATGGAGTTAGTCCTTAGAGGGTTGCATTGGACAAAGTGTGTCATTTATTTGGATGACATAATTTGTATGGGTAAAGATTTTGAGGATCACATGACAAATCTCACAGACATTTTGACCAGGTTCAGGGAAGCAGGTCTCAAGCTTAACCCTGCAAAGTGTCATTTTTGCAAGGCTTCTGTAACGTACATGGGTCATGTTGTCTCCAAAGATGGGCTGTCTCTTGATCCATCTCATAGCGAGAAAGTAAGAGATTGGCCAACTCCAAAATCAGCTACTGAGGTGCGAGCATTTTTGGTTTGTGTAGCTATTATAGGCGTTTCGTTCGAGACTATGCCTTTAAGGCTGAACTTCTGCACAGACTAACCCACAAAGACGTGCGTTTTGAATGGACCGACGAGTGTGCAGTAGCCTTTCAGCAACTAAAAGACGCTCTGACATCTTCGCCTGTCATGGCATTTCCTCATTTTGATCAGCCGTTTACATTGAGTACAGATGCATCTAATAAAGCTATTGGTGCTGTCCTGTCTCAAATTCAAGATGGCAAAGAGCGAGTGGTTGCATACGCTAGTCACGTACTTACCTTGACTGAACGAAAATGGTCCACTTACGACAAAGAACTGTGGGCAATAGTTTTGGTCATTCAGACATTTTCGTCATTACTTGAGTAACTGCCCTTTTACAATTGTCACCGATCACAAACCTCTTGTTGGCTTGAGAAAACTGAAATTTGATATTGATCCCACAGGACGTAGAGGTCGGTGGGCTATGGAGCTGGATCCGTATGAATGGTTGATCATTCACAAAGATGGCAAGAGACATACTAATGCGGATGCCATGTCTCGTATTCCTGTAAATTCATCTACGACTCCGTCACCTCTCATACAACCAGTATCCATTCAAACAGATTACTTGCCTCCTACTTCTCAGACTGCTGATTTGGTTAGTGCCAATGTCACAGAGCGTCAGCCTACGGTGGAGTCACAAATTTGTCTGACCGAATGTGATACCGATGATGGTTTGTCTGAATCTACTGTGCAGATGCTGTGTACCTCTTTGGGTGATGAGGAAAAGGGCATTGCATACTATCAGAAAACCGATGCTTTGCTCTCACAGGTCTGTAGTTGGTTGAAAATCAAAAGAGACCTAATCTTAGACAAGTAAAGGGGAAATTGAGACAGCTTTGGTGGCAGGTTCCCCGTATGGTTTGAAGGGTGGAGTCTTGTGTCGGACGGCTTGTAGTGCTCCAGGTCAACCCCAAACTTATCAGGTGGTTCTTCCTGATGTTCTTATTCAGGACACATTACACTATTTGCATGGTGATGCCTTTTCTGGACACTACAGTGCTGAACGTACACTGAAGAGAGCTCAGAGTTTATGTTTTTGGCCAGGAATGAGAAGTGCTATTGAACAGCATTGTGAGTCATGTGAAGCTTGTGAATCTAGGAGAAAGCCTATTCCTCAGCGAAGGGCACCTCTCCAGTCTATTAGTGCTGTACGACCTTTTCAGTTTGTGTGTACTGATGATATCACAGAATTGCCGGTCACGTCCAGCGGTAATAGGTATGTGTTGGTGGTGCAAGATCACTTTACTAAATATGTCAACGCATATCCTATGGTGGACCAAACAGCCAGTACAGTGGCACGGTTGTTGTGTGAACAGTACATACCTGAACATGGTATTCCAGAGGAATTGTTCTCTGATCAGGGACGTCAGTATGAGTCAGAGATTTTGCAGGACATTTGTAAGAGATTGAACATCAGTAAAAAGAGAACTACCCCTTACCACCCTCGTGGTAACGGAATGGTAGAGCGGTTCAATAGAACATTAAAGGATCAGTTAGCGAAGGTTCTCTTTCATAGTGCTGGCGAATGGGACCAGTACTTATCTGCAGTTGTACTGTCATTTAACGCTACACCTCATTCTAGCACCGGGTACTCACCATTCTTTTTGGCCCATGGACGTGAACCTCGTTTACCAGCACACATGTATCTTGATTCTCCATCAGATGGAGCCGTGGACACTCCGCAGACTTATGGTTCAGCTCTAGTCAATCGTATGGAAACTGTGTTTCGAGAAGTGCTTGACACTAGTACAGATCAGAGGCTAAAGCGTGAGTACTACTTTAATAGGTATGAGAAATTTAGACCTTTTAAAGTGGGTGACCTGGTGTGGATGAATGATCCAACCACACAAAGAAGGAAACTTGAGCCAAAATGGACAGGACCATATCGGGTGGTCACGGTGGACATGGCTGGTGTTATTTACACTGTGTTGAATGTAAGAAATGTAAAGGCAGAACCTAAGGTAGTTCACTATGAACATTTGAAGCCTTACCGGTCCAAGTGGACAGAGCCAGCACTTACTTCCACATGTGCTGGTCAAGATAAGAACAACATTGTTCAGGATTTGAGACCACTATACACAGCTTTATCTGGGTCTCTCCCTTTGTCATCAGGAGAGCTGTGGGTTGGTGAAAATGAAGCTCCTGTACTCTCTTCTGTTCCTCATGTACGAAGGCCTTCCGGTCGCATAGCGCAGGTTCCTCATGCTGTGCGGCAACCACCTCAATTGGTTGAACATACCTCCTCAGTAGGTGGGAACCATGGGTCAAAATGTGTAGTCACTCGTTTAGGCCGTGTTAGTAAAAGGCCTAGGAAGTATTCTTGTTAAAAAAAAAAAAGTGGGCATAACTGGTACTTTTGTTACTACTTGCAGTTTTACTGTGTTACTATGTAAGAACACTTATATTTTTCACATTATGTAATTTATTTTCTAGTCTGCCCAAAAGATCTGTGATGTGAGAAAAAAAATAATAATAATACAAAGTGATAACATTTATTTTTGGTGCGATGGTTACAAACTGTTTGATATTGTTATGGCATGTTATATCTCTTATGTTAACCATGACATTTAAAAAAAAAAAAAAAGTAAGATTGAGAGAGATGTATTTGTTTATATTTGAAATGAGGACATTTCTTTCACAAAGGGGGGAAAAATGTGAGAGTTATTTTGAGTATTTTATATTGTGTGAAAACTGTTATATAAGTGGGATAATCTGGTTTATGTACTGTATGTGACATGTGCAGTAAATTGGCGCGATGACATGCGCAGTGGTTCTCATGTGAGACGGGGGAACATTCGCGGGAAGTGTGTCAAGGTATGAAGACATGACGCGAGCTGTAAGTTATATTCCTACCTGAGTTGTGACAAATAAAAGGCAGTCGAGTTCCCGTTAATGTGTATGCCAGCATTATTTCGACGGACCCATTTTAAAGAGACTGGAGCTTCCTCCTATGGTCTACAGCCCCTCTTACAATACTTTAAAACCCTGTAGGGAAAAAGAGAGGAAGAAAATTAAAAGTTTTGGATGGACAGTGATACGGAAAGCAACAGAACTTAAAGTTAATCAGTTCAATGTTAGTCCAACTGTCCCGTTACCAGTAATAAAACCTTGGTTACTTTTAGATGCTATAGTAGATTTTACATTGTTAGAACAGAAAATCAAGGGTAATGAGTATAATTTATAAGACCTTTGAAATCAGTTATTTGTTCAGATTCATGTGCATCATTGGCTAGTTTACTATGCAGTCACTCTGAAAGTAGACCAGACATTTTAATGGAAATAATGTAAACATTATACAGAATTCAAATGATGGGTATTACAGTGGTATTCTTTTGGGTGCCTGCACATATTGCTATTGAAGGATCACAAATGTTATTCTATGTTTGATGTGGATTCACGTCCTGACTAAGAGGTGTCGGGCAAGGCAAAGGTGCTTGAGATCGTTTCCTGACCATTTGGGCTTGGGACAGCTGTGCCTTTTGTCAATGAGTCAGACAACTGTGTCCTGGCCAGACGTGGATTCGATAGGTTTATTGGACCACGGGAAGTTTCCCGGAACCAACTAACGCTGCCCTCAGATGTTTGCTTTCTTTGATGTTTTGTCTCAACCTAAAAAAAAAGTCCCTCCTCCAATCCTGACTATAAAGATACCCTGTAAAAATGACTTAAGATGAGATTTCGATGACTGCAGCCTACCATCACACTGGGGTTTTTTCAATAAAGAATCCTACGATCGAATCCGAAGTCTCCTGGTCTTCTCTTCTGAGTTTCTACACTTTAGAAGAACAGAGTTTTCAACAGAATCCAAGGAAATGAAACTGCAGATAAAGAAGCAAAAGCAGCAGTAAAGAACAACGAAATTAATGTAATTGTTAATCTAAGTAAGAGTGAAATCAAGAGTATTATTAAGAAAAGGCTGAAGGAAAGGTGTTAAAAACAATGGGATAAGGAGAAAAAAGGTTGAAGGTTTTACAGAATTCAAAGGAAAGTGGGAGAGATGAGAAGTGCAGGGAAAGGGAAAAACAGAAGAGATGAAATAGTAATATCAAGAATGAGATTTGGACACACAAGATTAAATAGTGCACTTTATAAAATGCGTAAACATGATATGGGAAGGTGCACTTTGAATTTTGTGGGCAAGAAGAATCAGTGGAAGGTCATGTTATTTTGTACTGTCAGAAATACGAAACTGAAAGAAAAACAAAGGATTCTAATGCAAAATTTAAATTTGCAAAATTAAATTTAAAATAAAAATAAAAAATGCAATTTAAATTTAGAGATATATTACAAAATGACTCGAGAAATGAATGCTATAGTTTTATTTTTCAGTACCTTAAAATAACAAATTTGTGGGAGAGAATATAAAAAAAAGAGGGGGAAGGTAGTAAGTCATTTTGATCCACACTCCATACCAGTTGGTGGCGGAAATACACTATTTTGTTGTTTGTCAACCGCCAATACATTTTAAGAAGAAGAAGAAGACAATATCTTGCTGTTTCCTCACTTCCTGTTTGGCCGTGCTGCTGAGAGGTTTGAGTTTGTAGCTCTGTGTAGCTTAGCTTTTCTGTTGAATTTCTATCTTACTTTCACTCCCTGTTTAAGTAGTAAAATATAAGTTAATTCCCACCATATTTTTGATATTATCTATCAAGCTAATCTGACTAATTTGATTGTTCGCTTTTAATCTCAAACGAGTGTAGCGCATTAGTATTTGTTAGCCGGTTAGCTTGTCATTTGTGTTTCTACACCCGTCTATTACTGTTTTTTTTTATTTTTTATCTCTGTTTCATTTCGCTCTCACTCCATTTTTCACAAGTTCATCAAACAACAGGGGTAAACAGTGGTAAGTTGTAAGTTAAGTTGGAATCATTCATCAATCACGGTGAGTAATGGCTTCTTCTCCTGCTATTGTTTTTTGCACTGTTTGCCACATGTATAGTTTATCTCTCTCTGTCGGCGATGAGGGATTCACATTTGATAAATGCAGGCGCTCATTGTCTACTTAGGCTGACAGAGAAGATTTTAGAAAATAGAGACACGCATCCAAAATTTAGTTGAGGATAGTAAGAATGTGAGGTCTGTAGATATGGCGTTGGATGCGACTAGCTCAGGGAGTACTGTACATTGCTCGGTTTCAGATGAGCCCTGAATTTGAGGTGGCCTAGTCGCGGGTCAAAACACCGCTCTTCCGTTCCGATTAAAACATTAAACAGGTTCTCCCCACTCAGTGAAGCAGCCACTGAGAAACCTGATGAATGTGCTCTAGTTATTGGTGATTCCATTGTACAGAACGTGAAAATAGAGACACCAGCCACCATAGTCCATTGTTTACCGGGAGCCAGAGCGTCTGATATCTTTATTTAAAAGTGCTTGCTAATGCTAAACATAAATTCAGTAAGGTTATTATTCACATCGGCATTAATAATGTTCGACTTCGCCAGTCGGAGATCTCTAAAAATAATGTTAAAGAGGTGTGTGAACTTGCAAATACGATGTCAGACACTGTAATATGCTCTGGCCCACTCTGTCTAAGTGGTGCCCGCAGAATAAAATAGGTTTTATAGACAACTGGACTAGTTTTTGGGACAGACCTGACCTGTTGAAAAGAGATGGTCTTCATCCCTCTTGGGGTGGTGCCGCTTTTCTCTCTAGAAATATGGCACATAGTCTTAGAGTTCGTACTTGACAAACTGGGGCCCAGGTCAGGAAGCAGACAGACTGGCTAAACCGACCGTCACAACATTCTTTTGAATAGACTTGAAAACTCTGTTGGCATTAGTGGAAGTGCTTAAGCATGGTTCAAATCTTACTTATCTGACCACCATCAATTCGTAGCAGTGAATTAATAGGTATCATATCGATCGCAAGAGTAGTATTAAGTACCTCAAGGCTCAGTACTAGAGACATTACTTTTCACGCTTTACATGTTACCCTTGGTAAATATCATCAAGAAACATGGGGTTAGCTTTCACTGTTATGCTGATTATACTCAGCACTATATTTTCTTCACGGCCCGGTGAAACACACCAAATTGAGAAAATTATGGAATGCATAGTCGATATAAATAACTGGATGATGAATAATTTCTTACTACTAAATTCTGAAAAAAACCAGAGGAGTTAATTATCGGACCTAAAAAAGCACACAAGAAATAACCTAGAACACTGTCTAACACTTGATGGCTGCTCTCTCGATTCTTCATCATCAATCAGGAACATAGGTGTGCTTTTTGATAGTGTGACGAGTGGGGCGGGGCCGAGAGCCGTGGGAACGGAGCGAGGCCGCTGGAGTAAATGATAATGAACGACACCTGCGCCACTCGCCGGTCTTGAGTCCCACGGAGGTGCTTCGGAAGGATAAAAGGAGGAGTGACGACAGTGAAAGACGAGAGCGGACAGGCCTGGATTTAAGTTTGTGTTTTTGTGTGGCAGTTGTCCGTGAGGAGCTGCCGCTTTTATTTTGTGTTTGTTATTTTATTATTAAAGTCTTGAATGTTCGCCGGTTCCTGCCTCCTTCTTCCCGATCTAAGAACTGTGTTACATTGGGTGCCGAAACCTGGGAGGAAGGAGGGACATGCTGTCAGAGAGCCCTCGCTGCTGAGGAGGATCGCGGTGCTGAGGAGATCGGGCAGCAGGATGTAGCGGAGACCGGTGAGTGGCGCAGGTATCGTTCATTATAATTTACTCCTCCGGCCTCACTCCATTCCCACGGCTCTCGGGCCGAGGGATCAATCTACCTAACACTGTTCGGGAGGCAAACACACTCTGTCAGTTTGAATCTAGATTAAAGACCCATCTCTTTAACCTGGCGTACAGTTAACACACTAATACACTTCTAATATTCAAATCCGTTAAAGGATTGTTAGGTGGCATTAATTAGGTCAACCTGAACCGGGAACACTTCCCATAAAACACGATGTACTTGCTACATCGTAAGAAGAATGATATCTACTCTAATATTAGTCTTTTACTTTCTTATTCCGAGGTCACCGTAGCCACCCGATCCGGTCCTTTTCCAGCCCAGATGATCACCGCAGTCAACAGATCAACAGTCAACAGTCCGTATCCAGATCAGATGGTGGATCATCATCTAGAGACGACCTCTAAAGCTCTGAACGTCAGCGGAGACCAGGGCACCTAGATGAGCCCCAGAGATAGATATCCAGTGAGGACCTCGTCACCTAGACAGCCATCGGGAAAAGACCACCGGAACCAGTCGACCACTTAAAATTTGATTTGATGCAGTTGGAACAAACTATTGGTTGCTCTGGCCAGAGGGGAACTGGCCCCCCTGACTAAGCCTGGTTTCTCCCAAGGTTTTTTTCTCCATTCTGTCACCGATGGAGTTTTGGTTCCTTGCCGCTGTCGCCCCTGGCATGGCACCCCACCCCCCGACTGATAGTTTCAGTTCCTGCTTCCACATAGCAACATAGCCACTGATTAATTAGAAGCGCTCTTATAATATGACAACAACATTAAGATCTTAATCATTATCAAGAGGGCCAGACATTTTTTATTTCATTCACAAGTAATTAGGGTGGCACAGATTAATTTGGTCTGATGATGTTAATGACACAAGGAGTAATGAGTAACTTGTTTTGCTAGGGATCCGAAATTAGGGATTAGGGATTTAGAATCTGTAATTTAATTTCAGAATTGCGAATTTGAAAATTCTAATTACTTTTAATAATTAATTACAGTTCCTGTTTACATATTGCAACAATATTGGCTTATCAACTCCAATTGTAAATTGCTCTTGTAATTATAATCCTAATCGATCCCATCAATTTTAATGATAACATCATTACATTTTAATTAGAAACAACAATCTCTGATTTGAAATTATAATTTCAGTCGCAGACACAAGTCTGGCTCTACCTGTTAGGCCTTACTTCATCTCCTTAGGTGATCTGATTAACAGCTAAATTTAAATAAGGTTCGCTTTACTTAGGCCTGATAGTAGATAGCGCTCCCCCTAGTGCTGGGTTGGTGAAGTGGCATTGCCTCCATCGTGGGTCACAGCAAGCAGAGTCACCCGTTCCGACATAACCTGGTGCACTTGGACGGGGGGGACCTTACTGCTGGTCACCGCTGAACCAATGTAATTTCTCACCAAACCTAGGGTATAAAACGTTAACCTTCCAATTAGAAAAACCCCAAAAGCAAATTAAGGTTTCCTCAAAACTTAGGTCAGTTTGTTTTATCCTGCAAAACAGCAAAACCAACCCCCTAAGTTTATCGACTAAACAGTGCCACCATGCTGCCACCCTTGTCATTAGTCCTAACCTTGGGAGCAGGCACGTGGACACATAGACATAAAAGGGGGCTTGAGCATCTGCCCTTTTTCTTCCTCGAGAGAAAGTGCCCTTTTTTCTGGGGAGTATTTTTAGGGCCCAAGCCAGAAGGGCGCAGGGCCCTATTGTTTTCGTTGGGATTCTTTTTTAGGGCCCAAGCCAGAAAGGTGCAGGGCCCTATTGATTTTGTAAGGATTCTTTTCTTTTCTTTTTTTGACTATCCGGGCATTTTTGGGGGCTTAACATGGTCAAAAACTCTTGAAAATGTGCACACACATTGGAACCTGCGGCCATTAGGACGCCGCAGAAGCTGGGACCCGGGTGTGGCACAGAGGCTCTACGGCGCCCCCTCGAACACCATCAGAAAACTTGATGAATAGCTCATACATACTTGCACGTATTCATATGAAACTCGGTACACATATAGATCTCATTGAGCCGAACAACTTTTGCGCCGCATGTCATGGGCTCCGCCCAACAGGAAGTCGGCTATTCAGAGCTGTTTAAAAAGCACATGCTCTGGAATTTGAAATGCTCCTCCCAGGATTTTCAACAGATGAGCACCAAACCCGGTGAACGTGATCTCAAGACATTGGGAATGCTTAATTGTGGAGGGATTTTTGATATCTCGAACGGTTTGCCCGTGGCGAGGCGATGAATTTATGGCGAGAATTGAGATACAGGAAGTGTCTAATAAAGTCCACATACATTGTCTGATTTTGATCACACTTCAGTGGTTTGTTCGGTGTATGAAGCCGATCGCATCGATGTAACAATTATGAGACAAAGTTATAGCGCCACCAACTGGCAGCAGGAAGTGTGTCATTTTCAAAATGCTTTGAATTCACCATCTTACTTTTACCCAATTTGCTTCAAACTTCATCAGAATAATGTAAAAACACGGCCGATGTGAAACTGTCAAGGGAATATTGATATCTAAAATACTTTTGCCATGGCAACATGTCAAACCTCAATATTCTTTTCTGGTGATTTTGAGGCACTTAAGATGTTTAGAATTTCATTAAACTCAACACACACATCAGTATTAATTATAGATAGACACTGGCAAAAGCTCATAAACGGGCGTGGAGGAGGCACTCTATAGCGCCACCTTTTGTCAAAACATGGGGGGTTAGTTTTAGCTACAGTCACCAAACTCAGTATATATATTGTTCTAATCAAGCCGGACAACTTTCTAATTTACACTCATTAGCTACGACCAATAGGAAGCCGGATATTTTTATGTGGAAATAATGATGTGAATTACTGCATACTACTCAGAGGAGAATTATACTATGCACCCCAAACTTTGTTTGCGTGATGCCAAAACATAGAGGAACTTAAATTACGAACGGCTTTTGGATAACTTGAACGGTATGGCTATGGTGATTTATTTAAGTAACATTAAAAAAGATAGCAGTAATTTTCTTGTATCTTTAAAGTGCATTTTTCAAAGACTTCAAACCTTTTTACATGCAGGGAAATAGTCATTCTGATGAAGTATGGTTATTTTCTATTTATTTATCATGCTCAGGGACAACAACACAAAATTAAAACTATCACTGTTAATATCAAAACAGGTGAATACTGTAATACCAAGGATGAACACAAGATGGAAGCATAACCTTAATCCTGAAGAATTACAAGATCTGTTTCTCTGTGTATTAGAATTAAAAACAAGGATTTAATCAGTTAAAATGTTCTGCACTGTCAATATACATTTATATAATTATTGTAGAGACTTATTGTAGAGCCAATAGAGAATAAAAAAGTTTTTTTTTCTTTAAGGAAAAATAATTACAACATCTATATGTTCTAACTTGTTTCACTTATAGGTTAAACAGAATAAGAAACATAGACATAAAATAAGTTATGTATTTTACTGGTAATATAGTTGTATATTATTGTTTCACAAATGCTTATAGATAATTTTAAATGATTATAGATCATAACATTTTTGGCAACTGTTGTAATTTATAGGGCAGTGACAACATAATTTGGTAACACTAAATAATAACTGAACGCTATGAGTCATTAGGTAAGCTTTATTAAATAGTCAGTTCATCCTTTATAAAGCATTATCCCAACATAAAGAGTTATTAGTAAGCAGTTTATAAATACAGCTATAAATGCCTGTTTTTTTTATAAGCATATCTATTACAAAGCAGAATTAAAGGGTCAGTTATATTCCTAAGAGTAAAAAATAAGCAAACACAACACAGAGGGATACAGAACTCAGAAATATGTATTTCAAGATGCAAAAAAATGAAACCGTAAAACTGTACAATTTTATTGTATTTATTTATTTTCAATGAAATTGTCAACGTTTATTTGTCCTTTTTTATCAAGTGTAGAGTTGTACAGTTTAATTTTTTTTGCATTTATAAATGTACATTTAAATAGTTTATTAATAATTTACTTACAATTTCTAAATGATCTTATGAACCCCTGTTATTTAATCATAATGTTCATGTTAATTCACAGTGCATTAACTAATGTTAACAGATACAATTTTACATTTTAATAATGTTTTAGTTTAGAACTTAATATGAACTGACATTAATAAATGCTATATAATAAATGCTAACACGCTCCAGGGCAACCAAAAAAATGCATATGAACTGACATTAATAAATGCTATATAATAAATGCTAACATGCTCCAGGGCAACCAAAAAATGAAATGTATCACACTTTACAGGACTCAGGTGAAGACTGTAATACCAAGGATGACCACTTGATGGAATCAGAGGATTAAATATCTTTTACAAAGTTAATATGTCTTGTAGTGCCAGTATAGGTTTAAATGTTTATTGTAGAAACACTTATAGAGCATAATTTTTTTTATCTTTATAAACAAATCATTAAGTTTGATATAATTCTTCCCTCTCACTGATAGGATAAGGTATACTTTAAACCTGACCCTTTACTGGCAGGTTAATTAATTAGAATAAGAAATAAATACATGAAATAGGCTATTATGTATTTTACTGGTAATACATTTTATATAATTATTTCACAAGTGCTTATTAATTTTAAGTGCTTAGTGCTTTTAATGTTAGTAAAAATAGTCATGCATTATTAGATGCTTTATAAGTATTGTTCATGTTAAATAATATAGTTAATGTTAATAACTGAAACCTTTTCGAAAGTGTTACTAAAGTTTTATATGTTGTTCTCTGTGTGTATGTATTGCGCAGACTTGATGGTTTGGATTAACCCTTTAATTGCTGTATCCCTTAAAACCAGACTGCCAGAGGGTTACTGTAAATGCATGTGTGAGAGAGACTGAGAGAGAGAGAGAGAGGTTTTTAAACATATCTTTAATCACCAGAAAAAAATAATCAGTCATTTCTGGTTGTTGTTGGTGTTTTTTTGCATTAAAGCTCAAAAAATGTCTTAGTCCTTATCAGTTTTGATGGTTTGGATTAACCCTTTAATTGCTGTATCCCTTAAAACCAGACTGCCAGAGGGTTACTGTAAATGCATGTGTGAGAGAGAGAGAGAGAGAGAGAGAGAGAGAGACAGATAGCATCTGTTTAAACTGTGTGTGTTTCACAGAGTTGGTGGTTTGGATTAAGCCTTTAATTGCCGTGTCCCTTAACCAGACTGCTAGAGGGTTACTGTAAATGCATGTGCCCGCTGGGCACAGTTTTCCTGATGCCACCGGAGTGGCGTTTGCACTCGGCTTGGGCCCGCCATCGCTGCTTGCAGCTATATTTTTTATAATTTTTTTTATTATAAATTAATAAATGTATATATGTGTGCGTGTGTGTTTCTGAATGCGCACAGCTTTCCCTGTCAAACAAAAACAAATATCAGGTTGGGTCAGGTCAGGAAATAAGACTCTGTCGAGTTCTGATGCCTTTCTCCCCTCCGCTTTCTGGGCACAGGAGCGCGCAGCACAGCAGTGTAGCACACATTGATCGGCACATGCACATGACAGACAGGCAGAGAACCGCAGAAGTGAAGCCCTCCCTCCCTCTATGGCAAATATAATTAATTTGTCTTGCTAACATCCATGTCTCATGAGAGCGCTACCATGCAAGTTAGCTGAAGTTTAGCTAAGGCAATAGGAAGTCTAGTAGGTTAGACAAGTGTGTCACTGCATGATTCAGTTTATTAAAATGCATTTAGATTAAGAATAATCACAAAACTCAAGATATGGGGGCAGAAATGTATTTATTGATATCATTTCATATAGTTAATCAGTAATCACGCGAAGACCAACTTTTTTTTTTTCATCAAAAAACAACATGATTACAAATGTGATATTGATTTTATACAGCAGTTCAATAAAGAATAATTTAATATTAACACACTTACGTTTTAGACTTAATATAGAATGTTTTTGTTCTATTTCGCCAACAAATATCATTTCAATTTGCGTCTCTGAGCAACAGCTGTTTTGTTCCCAAATTAATCAATCATTTAAATGATTTGGTTCAGTCGCAATGACTCACTTATAAACAGTGACTTGCTGCCACCTACTGGCAGTTTTAATTTCACATTTAAAGTAACTTTTCCTCAATTTTTTTTTACAATTTCAAATATCAGTATTCAAAGTTGAATTTTTAAAATATCAAAACCGTATTAATGCATTTGTAACTGCAGGTTAAATGCATTCGTGTCCTGCATTAAACAGTGTGTAAATGCATCTAAATGCCACTTCTAATGCAGCTTCTGTGTTTTCTCTGCAGTGCAAAGATAAATTTTGTCAATACTGTTTAATTTGCTTGTAACAGCTTAAATGACTTATTCTAATTGACTGATTCAATTTAAGAATTTGACTGAAAATATGATGCACACTCATGCAGGGCTTTATAAAGGTAAAAATTCCAATGAAAAGTAAAAAATCAATTCAAACTTATTGGAAAAGATTAATGTCTATCACTGCTGTGAACTGATCACCACAGAATATGCAGAATATCAAAAACTTTAGGAGTCAGCTGTCCACTGTAGTCCTTAAGATATCAGTACAATAACACAATAAGCAAAATATTGTCTATCGCTATCGATAAAATCCCAGAAAATATTGATATAATTTTTGTCAATATTGCACATCCCTAATATATTTAATGTTATGTTCAGAAAACAAATTAAATAAATATGAGAAATATGCCTGTTTCCACTTGAGCCCCTGCCCCTCAAACTGTCTGTGCATGTCCCTGCTTGGGAGTAAATCCTCACTTTTCTTCTCCTGTCTCCGTGCTGCTATATTCTAAATTGACTACTGCTACTGTTTGCTGAGATTTTGCCTGTGGGAAGATCATGAGCAGAGAACTTTCGCAATTGAACAGGTATTTGTGAAACTTGAGAACGACGTTTCCAAACGGTTTTCTATTTACCTTCCTCTATTGTGAAATCCTACCCCTCCAAATTAAAGCAGGTCAATGAGAAGATAGGCGTTGGCAACATTTTAAGCATGCACAAGAGTCACGCTAACCAGCGTTGTGGTGTCAATTTTGCCATTAAGGGACCAGTACTGTTATTGCTATTGTTTTCCTCCACCCAGGAGAAAATTTGAATAGCAATCACAGTCCTATTACAAAAGAGAAAACCTGTTTACAATCCTCTGACTAGAAGCATCCTTCTGAATCAGACTTAACAAAAAAAAAAGACAGACAAGAGGAAAATCTGCTACAGAAAGAGAGATTTTGTTCTTGTCCCTCTCCCTCACTTTCGTATTAGACTGATCTCCTTCCTTGAAAAAAAGAGGAGACTTTCTCTTACAGGAAAAGGTGAAGCATCCAATTATTACCCCCTTTACTTGCTCTGTTGGTGTCCTTCTTTTCTGTCTCTGTTTCCCAGCTGTGTGTGCTCAATAATTTTCCCCACAGAGGCAACAAATTAGAAGCACACCCAACAGAGTATCACAGTCACAGAGAATCACACTCAACATAAGCATACACTATACTTTGCACATTTACACCCCTGTTGTGTTTGTTTTGTTTTGTTTTTGTTTTACTTTGTTTCCCAGTCAAGGTCTGTGTCAGTTCAATTTGAGTTCTCCCTCACCCCGCCAGAACATGTCTCAAAGAACAGAACATGTCAGTCAATGGGAGGATCTGGAAACATGACTAAGTGTTGCGACAGACAGCCTCCTCCCTAATGGCGCTTTTCCACTGCATGGTACGGCACGGTATGGTTCAGTACGGTTCACTTTTGGGAGGTTTACCATTGGTTACAGTACCTGTAACCTGGTACCTTTTTAGTACCACCTCGGCCGAGGTTCCAAGCGATGCGTACCGTTACCAAAATGTGATGTGTTAACTCTACTGATCACTGATTGGCCGGAGAAAATCGCCATTACTGCGTTACTGAACTTGCGACACAAGACCCAACAAAGACCCGCTAGATTTAAATCAGCACAGCCAGCGAAGGATGGGACGCAACTTTTGTTTGAACAAACGCACCTTTTTGTATTAACCAAAAAATATCTGTTTTGTTGTCTGTTGAGGAGGTACAGACGTTCCTCTCGTTGATAGCCAAGGAGCGGATCCAGCGAGAGCTTGATGGGGCGATGCGGAATGAAAAAGCCTATGTATATACTTTTTGCACTTTGTATATTTACCTTTGTATCTGTGTTTTGCTTCAATAAAAATAATCTGATCGAATACGTGTACCTCCAGACTATATATATTTTTTTGCCATGATGATACAAACCATCACATAAAATTAAAAAACAAGTGATACATTGTAAACTTTGAAATATTGTTCAAAAGTTTATTGATAGTTTCACTTTACAGAACACGCTACATTAATAGTTAACTATTCAAGTAACGCAGCACACCTGCACGAACATCCCTGCCCTCCTCCTCTACAGTCTGTGGCACTGCCACCACAGTCTCTGCTGCTGGGGTGAATCCCAAGCATTCTCATAGCACTCTCCATTGCTGTTAAAAAATCCACATGCGGAGAGTGAAGAACACCATTCCGTCGATATGCTCCTTTGTGTGTTTGTTTGTGGCGCATTTATGATGATGTCACGCAGTAGAGGCGGCTGACTAACCGCCGGACGAGAAGGCAACGACCAGCTGACCCAATCAGCCACAGAGAACAGCACTCCTTAACTTCACTCTCAGAGAAAAGTAAGCACCCTAACTTCAGATGGACATGAAACCTCACTTGAAAACCCAGCAACAGAGTTAAACACTAACTCAACACCCAATGCTCTAGATCACAGCAGCGTCCAACAAACACCTGCTGACGAAACCCCTCAAGTTCCTGAAAGTGAAAGTCTTGGTCGTCTGCCACTCCTCTGAAAAACACAACATCAGCCCTGATATCCTAAACGTTTCCTCCCAAACTCCAGTTCCTCAACTCCTAGGCGATCTCATTGAGAAATATATAGCAAGAAAGTTTCACCTATCCATTATCATCGAACGACACCTCAGAGTTGAAGCCCTTCTCAATACAGGAGCCGACATTACTCTAATGTCTACATAACTTCTCAAGGAAGTCCAAGAAAGAACAAAGAGTACTAACGGAACACTCAAGCTCTAAAGGTGCGAACTGAACCTCCAAGCATACTCCCACACGGGCCTACAACTAAAACATGTGGCCCCAATTCATCTAACAGTGGGACCCATGGACCTCGTCCATCCAGTATACGTTTCAATACTCAACACGTATCCACTCCTCATTGGGAAATATCTGCTTAATCGCTTCAAACCTTTAATAGACTTCAAGCACCTAAATATTTGGACACAAGTCCGTGAGCCTCCGCCCTGCCAGTCATTAGGCTCCAACGAGTCGCAGTGTCAAGTCACAGACACCGCCCCTAAATCACTGATAAATGATGCAGTAGCAAAGCCAGGATCTGGACCAAGCACAAACAGCAAGGACCAGGACCCTCTCCTCTGCTCACTGCAGGAGCCTGAATCAAAAACAGGCCCCCATTCAAATCATGACTGCGATAGATGTCCAAGGCACACCAGTGTCTGACGTGGCACTAGCCCTGGGGCAGAGAACTCAGCCATCAGCCTGAAGCTATTCAGAACACTGAAGCAGATACATCAGAGTCTACCACATGTCGCTAAGCACAACCCCTTCCCTCTCAGTCCCTGGTCGACAACTATGGCCACCTCCAAGATCATCTGCACTCTGGACATACGATGGAACAACAGACATCTGAGTCACTACTTCCTCGTTGTCCCAGATCTGCCAGATGACATCTACATAGGAGCAAATATCATGGTCTGGCTCAATGATTGTATTGATACCGTAAACGACATCATATGGGCTCCCCTGTCACACCAACTGACAATTTCAGTCATCCTCAAGAACCTCCAATCCGGTCAAACCATGCCAGACGCATGCGCTAGGATCATGGAGCAAGAAGCCACAAAACCTGCATACATTAAATGTGTCAGCGTCCACCTCAACATGCGACCTGGCCAAACTCTCAACAGTAAGCTAAGCTTCTTCCAACCTTCCAGGACCTGCCTAAAACTTGGACTGACCCTGGAAGCCACACCTCTCATTAAAGTGTCATCTCGTGCTGTGGATTTGTTGTTCAACAACTGTACGGCCCAAGACATCAATGTTCCCAAAGCCAGTCACCTGGGATGGCTCATCAACCAGGCGTTCCATGACTTTGAACAAACGGTACCTGTCATAGGCCCCATACCAACCCAACTAACGTCAGACGAATACAATGACACCATAACATTCACAAAACCTAATGAAATCATTGCCATCACCTCAATTCTGCCGGTGTCCAGAAAAATCATCTGCCGTTCAGAACTAACAAATGACACCCACCTCACGATCTACGCTGTTTCAACACAGCCTGTGACAGAATCACCTACACAGGTAACCATCGGGGCCCAAAGCCCCTCAAATGGCTTAACTGCAGAGGAACCCTACGCTGGGTTCAATGTACAAATTCAACAGATCTTGAGTGAGGCGGATGCCCTCCACAATGAAGTGGATCGCCAATGACTCAAAGAGGTTCTGTACAAGTACAAGGACTCCTTCACAAAGGATTCCCTGGATTGTGGCCTGACCAACATTCACACGGCACGCATCCCAACAAACCCAAACGCACCACCCACATTTGTGCACCAGTACAAGATTCCAATAGCGTCATATGAGCCAGTGCAGTAAATTGTTGACTCCATGCTGGAAAATGGGGTCATCCGGCTCTGTAACAGCACATACTCTGCCCCGATATGGCCAGTCCTAAAACCCAATGGCAAATGGCGGCCCACCATCGACTATCGCAAGTTGAATCAGCAAGTTCCATTGTCACGATGGCCTATGACCCAATTGGACCAAGAAATTCCAAAGATCAAAGGCTCAACGATCCTGTCCACATTGGACGTCGCCTCCGGGTTCTCGACAATCCCTGTCCACCCCGATGACCAACATAAGCTGGCATTCACATTTGGCAACCGACAGTACACCTTCACACGGTGCCCCTTCGGCTATGCCAACTCACCAGCAGAATTCAACATTTTCCTTAACAAAGCATGCCCTGACACCAGAGTCAGAGGCAACCTCGTCTACGTAGACAACGTCTTAATAAAAAGCTCAAGTGTGGAAGACCACATCAAGGAAATTGATCACGTCCTAATCCAGCTGACAACAGCATGAGCTAAAATCACCCTTCACAAAGCACAATGGTGCAAAACCAAGGTGAACTATGTAAGACTGCTTGTCGGAAGAAACAGCATTGAGCCACAATCCAACCGTACCCAAGCAATTCAAAGCATAAAGATACCAACTAATGTCTATGAGCTGCGAAGCTTTCTGGTAGTGTGCAATTACTCACGACAATTCATCGAAAACTACACTAACATTGCACAACCACTAACTTCCCTCCTAAATATGGATGAACCCTTCGTTTGGACGAAGGCCAAGGACAAAGATATGAGCCAGCTCAAACAGCGCCTGTGCTCTGCAGGGACCATACATGGAGATTCCACAAGTCTGGATGCGGGTGCCAGAGTGTGCCCCCTCTCTGAGAAAGGAGATCCCTTTCTCAGAGAAATTCCAGAGGAATTTGCCAAGGAGGGGCTGTCACGAGGAGCATCAGTTCTGGGAACCAAGTCCGATTGGGCCAGTAAGGCGCCACCAAAAGGACTTGCTCCTCGTCCTCCCTGACCTTGAACAGGGTCTGTGCGAGAAGGCTCACTGGGGGAATTGCATAGAGCACTACTGTCTCTACTTGACCACTCAAACTGTGCAATAAAACTAATCTTTTTCCGCTTCCGGCGCTGCGTTGTACAGTCGATGTTAGGGATGGCTCCGCTCAATTTGTGCTTTAATATACTTTTTTACGTATTTTTACTTTCTCTTTTTACACGCATAACGTCTGCACTATTTATATACGACAGAAGAACACTTTTGGACATTGGACACCACTGCACTAACCTGCTTCAGGACACTTTATCCACGGATCCAGCATGGCCATTGGAGATACTTCGGACCACCGAAGTTAACAAAGGCCGCCTCAATAATCCCAGGAGGCGAAGGAAACACCGCGGGAGACGCGCTGGAATACGCAACAGACTGAGGAAAAGGGCTCACAGTCCTCCTCTACCGAGTATTCTGCTCGCTAATGAGAATAAGATGGACGATCTTAGAGCCAGGATAAGTCTCCAACGGGACATCAGAGACTGTAACATCCTCTGTTTGACCAAAACATGGCTCACGCCGTCGGTCCCGGACAACGCTGTAACGCCGTCTGATAACTTTTCTGTTTTACGGATGGACAGAACAGCCGAGGCTGGAAAAACCAAAGGTGGTGGAGTGTGTTTCATGATCAACAAGAAATGGTGTGACCCCAGGAATATCTCCATTCTGTCGCGTTCCTGCTCGGCTCATCTGGAACATCTCTCCATTATCTGCCACCCATTCTACCTCCCCCGGGAGTTTACATCGATCATCATCACTGCCGTATATATACCACCACAATCAGATACTAGCGTGGCTTTGTCCAAACTTCATGACGAGCTCAGCGGCTACATCAACAAGCACCCTGACGCTGCCTCCATCATCGCTGGGGACTTTAACAAAGCCAACCTCAAAAAAGTCATGCCAAACTTTCACCAACATATATCCTGCCCAACTAGAGGACAGAATACACTGGATCATTGCTACACCCAGTTTAAGAATGCCTACAAAGCTCGTTCCCTGCCGGCTTTTGGCAAATCAGACCACGCGGCCATCTTTCTCACACCGGAATATAAACAACGGATCGTTCAGAGACCCCCGGTGGAGAGGGAAGTGACGCGCTGGCCCTCCCACTCTGAAGCTATGCTACAGGCGTCTCTTGATGACGTCGACTGGGACATGTTCCGGGCGAGTTCAGCTGACGTCAGCGAATTCACGGATGTAGCAGTAAGCTTTATCAACACGCTAACCGAGCAAGCCACCGAAACAGTAACAATAAGGACATTCTCCAATCAGAAACCGTGGGTGGACAGATCAATCCGTGATGCGGTTAACCATCGCACTGCCGCATACAATGCTGGTCTTTTGTCGGGGAACATGAGCGAATACAAAACATCGTGTTATGCTCTCCGGCGTGCAATAAGAGCCGCTAAGCGCCGGTACAGGGAGAGAATTGAGTCACATTTCCAGCTCAATGACTCTCGACGCATGTGGCAGGGACTGAAGACCATCTGTTCCTCTGGAAATAACTCTTCCGCGGAGGTGAGAGCAGATCCGCTGCTGGCCGAGGAGCTAAACACTTTCTACGGCCGCTTTGAATGTAACGTTAATGGCGGCGCGATTCTGCCGATCAGCACGTCAGAAAGCAGCAGACAGATCAGCGATGATTTTGCTATCACATTTTCAGAGGATGACGTTCGGAGGGAACTAAAGAGAGTGAACGTAAGGAAAGCAGCAGGACCTGATGGGATTACTGGCCGCGTTCTGAGGTCCTGTGCTGATCAGCTTGCTGGTTTGTTTACTTCCATCTTTAATGAGTCCCTTGCTACCTCTGTTGTTCCCACCTCCTTTAAAAAATCTGTCATAATCCCTGTGCCTAAGAACAGTAAACCCTCTTGCCTGAATGACTATCGTCCAGTTGCCCTCACATCGACAGTCATGAAGGTTTTTGAGAGACTTTTAAAGAAACACATTTGCTCCTCCATCCCTGCTACCTTGGACCCTCTTCAGTTTGCCTATCGGCCAAATAGGTCTACTGATGATGCCATCTCCCAGGTACTGCACTCCTCCCTCACTCACATCGACAGCAAAAATGTCAACTATGTCAGGCTGCTATTCATCGACTATAGCTCAGCTTTCAACACTATAGTCCCCACCAAGCTAGCTGTCAAACTATCAGACCTCGGCCTAAACACTTCACTCTGTGACTGGATTCAAGATTTCCTCACCGCCAGACCACAAGTGGTGAAAGTCGGCCAGTTCACCTCCAACTCCATCACCCTGAATGTAGGAGCCCCACAGGGCTGTGTCCTGAGCCCCCTGCTATACTCTCTATACACCCACGACTGCGTGTCCTCACACAGCTCCACTTCCATTGTTAAATTTGCTGACGATACTGTGGTTCTGGGCCTCGTTTCCAACAATGATGAGGCCGCATACTTGGATGAGGTGGAGAGACTTACATCATGGTGCCAGGACAACTGTCTCTCTCTGAACATGAGCAAAACCAAAGAGCTGATTGTAGACTTCAGGAAGAGACAGCAGCAGCCCTACACTCCTCTTATGATCAGCGGGACCCCTGTGGAGAGGGTGAGCAGCTTCAAGTACCTCGGTGTAAACATCTCCGAGGACCTGACATGGACTGCACACATCCAAACACAGGTGAAGAAAGCCACGCAAAGGCTGTACCATCTGCGACAGCTGAGGAAATTCAGGGTCTCACCAGCTATCCTGAAAACTTTCTATTCAGGGGCCATAGAAAGTGTACTGACTCAGTGCATCTCAGTGTGGTATAATAATGCCACAAACCAGGACTGCAAAGCTCTACAGAGAGTCGTGCGCTTAGCTGAGCGCATCTCAGGGTCTACTCTCCCCTCTCTGCAGGACATCTACCTCAAACGCTGCAAAAGCAGAGCTGCTAAAATCATCAAGGACTCGAATCACCCCGGTAACCACCTTTTCATTTTACTGCCATCTGGCAGGCGCTACAGGAGCATGTTGGCTAAAACTGAAAGACTGAGGAGGAGTTTCTTCCCCCAGGCCATCAGGCTCCTAAACTCAGTCTCATAACATCATAACATCCACAGGACTCAACTTAATAAACTGTAACACATCCATTATTCCCAATCATCCACACTGCTGCTATGTGTACATTCCCGGTACAACC
Organism: Schizopygopsis malacanthus; assembly: GCA_027474115.1. Lineage (NCBI taxonomy): Eukaryota > Metazoa > Chordata > Actinopteri > Cypriniformes > Cyprinidae > Schizopygopsis > Schizopygopsis malacanthus. The sequence goes on along the minus strand of JAPDDM010000139.1, from coordinate 61,420 downwards.
TATTTGCACATTCTCTTGCACTGCACACTTTATCTCATTGCACATCTTACTCCTTATTTTATTTCATTATTTGTTTCTTATTTCATTCTCACCATATTTATATATATACTCTCTCGTGTTTTGTTTCATAGTTTTTATTGCTTTTGTTATTTTTATTTTATTATTATTTTTTATTTTTTTGCACTTTCCATTGAGCGGACCTGTCCTGACTAACATTTCACTACTTATTATACCCTGTATGATTGTGTATGTGACAAATAATAAAGAACCTTGAACCTTGAAGATAATATGTCCCAGCCCATCTGATTTCAGTAAACTAAAATAAACGATATATTTACTCATATATCTACTCCAGTGGGTATTTCTTTAAGACTGCAAGGTAAGCTCGGCTTCCCCTATCATGTCAAAAAACATTTGGTCAAATATGTACTGTGTTAAAATTTTATTGACAAAAAATGCGTTAGAACACGTTCATCTCGAAGACGAGTTGGTTCAGAATCAGCTACATATAGCAGTTCGGCTGACTCGATTTCCTTCTCATACATTCCCGTGGCGTCACAGTGCATTTCCCGGTTGAAACCTAGCGTCTATTGACTTCAATGGGGCTTACTTTAACATTTTTTTTCAGTGCTTCGAAACTAGACGGTCATTGGATAAATGCTGGGATTATGTCCCGCCCACGGATGCTCAGCGTCTCAGGGGGTGAATGGAGGCATGGGCTGGCCTGGACTCCGGGCGTGATGATTGGAGGGTCTGTCGAAAGACTGCAGCTCCTTTTGATTGACAGTGATTTTGTACTATAAAAAGTCACTGATGCTGAAGCTATTCGAGCTCAGTCCCATTGCAGATTTTGCAAGTGTAGTCAAAAGACAAACTGCTGACACTTATTTCTTGGTATTTGCTTGGCGAAATTGCTAACCAATTTTCATCATACATTTCACACAATTATACACCACATTCCTTGTTTCAGATTAACCTAATTCCCACATTCCCTCCGTCAAGTTTAATATCTTTTTAAACCGTTTGTTCATTCATTCATGCATAAAGTAGGCTAGAGCATTTTCTTGAAAAGGAACATAGGGCAGAATTTATGTGAATATAAATGGAAAAATTTTATGATGTTGGCCAAAAATGAGCTTCCCCTCTTTGAAAGACCAGCAGCTGCCACTGATCTACTCTATAGTCAAATTTAAGATTAAATTATTTACAAGACACAGATGAACACTCTCCAGGTGATCTTGACAAATGTAGGTGACAGACATAATACATTAAAAATAATCACAAAAACATGAAAGAAGGGGGAGGAACTTCACACTTAATTCACATTATATACTTTGTAATTACATAATTAAAATTCATTAACCAACTAAAAAAAGAATTACTTTTAAATCAATAGAATTAATGAATTGATTATACACTTAATCTGTGTTAACACATTACTAATGGCTAACTTACTGCATGATCTACATAGCATTAAAGGGGACCTATTATGCTCACTTTTACAAGATGTAAAATAAGTCTCTGATGTCTCCAGCGTGTGTATGTGAAGTTTTAGCTCAAAATACCAGACAGATAATTTTTTATAGCTTGTTAAAATTTCCATTTTAAGGGTATGAGCCCAAATGCTCGAATATTGAGTATGTTGCTTTAAATGCAAATGAGCTGTTGCTCCCGGAGAAGCGGGTTGAGCTTCAAGAACTCAAGCACAGCATAAGCAGTGCTAGCCTATCAAATAAACATTCCACAATTAGTACAAGCCACTTATCTTTACAGAAAACTTATTCCGTTTCCAAGTCAGTCATCTGATTGTACTGTGCATAATACATTTGTGTTTATGAATCACACAGACAAGGAACACAGGATAAAAATAACGATATAGCTGGTTTCATGCTATCACAAACTTTATAAGTCCAACTCGTGATTATGAGCTCAACAAACTCAAGAGATCGACTCACATTGCTTTCATATGCAACTTTTAACTACTACATTATTATTCACAATCGTTCATGAAGACCGCATCAGTGAAAACAGAGACAATGGTAGCTTTAGCATCATTAGCCTTACAGAGTGCCAAGAAACTTTGTAAAACAAACGCGTGACACTTCCTTTGTCTGGAGCTGACATTCACGCACAAAGTGTTGGTATTGATTCCTTTATGTATTGGGGTCTTTACGTTTTTATTCCAGGACATTTCCTCAGACAATCCTGTGACTCCTGTGTTTTCTGTGAAAGATTTAGTGGACATTTGCTGACGCATGTTCTGAATTGAATCTCCGTCAAGCCAATTCTTTATTGTCTATTTTCTATCTTAAATTTCCGATTTTATACACAATAGTTTTTGTTTCTATTACGTGAGAATATATCCCCGATCGCATTCTGCAACGAGAATAATCAGAGCGGCTTGTTATCGCAAGTTTTATTTTGATTTCCCAAGTCCGCTATTAGCTTATAGCCCGTTAGCAAAGCCAGCGCGGGTGCCGCTAACACAGCTAATACCCCTTTTCACACACACACACACACACACACACACACACTAGGGCTGTAGTCAAGTCCACCTTTGTCGAGTCCAAGACAAGTCCAAGTCCAAAGAGGTTCGAGTCCGAGTCAAGTCCAAGTCCAAAGAGGTTCGAGTCCGAGTCAAGTCCGAGTCCAAAGAGGTTCGAGTCCAAGTCCAAGTCCAAGTCCAAATGAGACGGTCAAAACAGAGAAAGAAAAAAATCTTCTTCAAAACCACATACTTAATTATTGATAATTTATGTGATACGAGAGACGGCATATCTTCTATTCTAATATAATAATTTTGCATTATTGTTTGTAATGATCTAAAGCATATGCAGCAACACTGTAGGATCAAATTAGGCTATTTTATTTCTCCTCCTGAGACCCAGCTATGGAGCTGTGTCTCTGTAGTGGTCATTCTATTTTAGTGTATTTCTCTGAGACCTCACATGTCACAGTTATAAGCCTGGATGTCCTGCACAGAGCTCATTCAGGGCTTTATAGAGATACTAAATGTTTTTAAACACTCTCCTATGCCTTTAAAGATGGCAATATTTAATTTAGTGAAAAATTGTACATCCTTATGGAAATATGATTATATTCTGTAATGTCTTTTAAATCTGAATCATTTTCAGATTGTTTGTCATAAAGCAACATCTCAGGAAAATGTTATGGGTTTTCAAATTCAAATATGACTTTCTGTTATGAAAAATCATTTCATACATGTTCAATGTAGAGGACACCAGGACTAAAAGCATGTTTATTATGCATTTTGGGAGACATAGCTATTGAATAGGGAAATAAATTATTTATCAGTTTGCTTATGAAATATTATTATGAAAATCTGGCCATGTATTACTCCCATGTGTTGCTGTCCCAACAGCAACACATTAATAAGCAAACTAGATATAGTGTATAGGTACACTGTGTTTAATGGGAAACCAGTTTATGGATTTTTTTACACACATATTGCATACAACAAAATGGTATATCAAATCATTTTGTTATACATTTTAAAACATAGTTGAGAATCATCCTTAAACAAAGTTTAGTATAAAAAAATCCTGAAACCTAAAAATGTATTTGGTGATTTAAAAAAACTCCCATTGATTTTGCCGTTTTCTATTCATGCCATTTAATTTGAGTCCTTCTGTCCTCTACAGAGGACATATAATCAAATATGAATAAAATAGAGTTTTTCAAAAAATATGTTTTTTTTCTTATGGTCTAAACAATGTAATGACATGACAACTTTTTTTTTAGGGGGGCGTCTCAGGAGGATATTTTAGGTTTAGCAATTTCACTTATATTTGACCAATTCTCGATTTTGTAAGATTTTATCTAGTCAACTTGAAAATGTAACTACAACATGATTCAAGAAACTTTCTCTTTATTAAACCTCTAGTTAAAGAATAGTATATTCTGAGTGCACCACACATGACGTTGTCTTCATGATGTAAATGTGAAACAAATCACTAAATATCTTTGCAGAAAAGATGAACTACAACTACATCTTGTACAAACTTATATTATGCATATTAGGCTATATGTTCTGAAATAATACAAGACGCTCAAAGCGCTCAAAAAAACTAAAGTAATTCAAATTCAAAATGACTGAAGGTATAACACCTAGAGTGCTATTATTAACTATAAAGGCTCTGTAAAACAATGAACAGCAGTTTTCAGCCTGTCACCGGGATGCAAACCTGAAATATCAGATATACAGTAGTAGTTCTTCACAGGTTTTGTATTTGATTACGCTGCTTTTCCACTGTTTTTTCTATGTAAACATGGACGCGTTTGACTGTTGCGCTCGCGTCTCTTGCAGCGTCTCGTGCATGAAACGGTTTTCTAAAAACGCGGCACTCAAGTTATTAAAAGATGTTTAACGCACATCTTCTTGAATTTTTCCTATTTCACTGCCCACGTCAACACAAAAACACACTCTGTGTGAAGGGCACCTAGAGAGCATCACACGTGAGCGGTTAAGCACGTGCACCGGTTGGACAAGCGGTTGGATAGTTCTTTTCTCTTTACTGTTATTATCAAAGTGTCTAATTCTAGCGTTTGGTAATATTTCTATTCAAAATCACGATTCCTCGATTTATAAAAAATCTAATTGTGGCAAAACATTAAATTCGAATTAATCGATAAAATCTGATAAATCGCCCAGCCATTGCCACAGTGTTTGCTTATTTTTTACTTTATTTATGTTTTTGTGTAATTTATTTAATTTTACATCCAGGTGTATTCCGTGCCTCCGGGCTTTATTCGTTTTGCTCTTATTCGTTCTTTTTCTTATTCATTTGGTGCCACGGCGTTTGATGATTGTCAGTTTTTTTTTTTTACATTTAAACAGATTGCAAGTTTGTAATTTTATATTAGGCTTATAGCATGGATATGGTGTATTTTTATTCGTTTTTTTAATTAAAGTCCCATGTTTATTGCAGAAAATGGGTCGTTGTAAGTTATAGATGAAAGTGAAAGCAAAATGCGCACGGGCATTACTAAGGTATTTAAAAGCGAAGGAAAATGAGAGGGAAAACTCCAACGAACTTTGTAAAACCAAACTGTATAATGCAACTTGCCGACAGCGTGTCTGTGGCCAAAATAAAGATTATTTATGCATCCAGGCAGCTGGCACACTCAGAGCCAAGCGCACTCATATGACGCAGCTGTGCATTTAACAGGGGACCAATGACAATGCCCGTTCTAGATGGACCAATGACAATGCCCGTTCTAGATGGAGTTAAACCAATGGCCATTACATTACCCATTGGCGGAACAAGCGAGTCTTTGTTTTGAAAGAGAAAAAAAAGCATATATTGCTGGACTCGGTCGAGACCAACTTGAACATTTGGCGAGTCCGATGACCAAGTCCGAGACAAGTCCGAGTCCAAATACCAACGAGTCCAAGACAAGTCCGAGACGATAGAAAAACGTCTCGAGTCCGGACTCGAGTACTACAGCCCTAACACACACACACACACACATACAACATTGTTTCACTGTTACTTGCTTTAATGGCGAATTTGTGTCTACCTTTGTGTGCAGGTGAGGACACGTTCGAGCTGCATTCGGTGCAGCTGGAGCTGGAGGCCGTGGAGAGACGGATCCATGAGTTGCTTAGGAAGCAGGCCCAGCTGAGGAAACGGAAAGCAACGCTGGAAACATCCTGGGCTCATAAGTCCGGGGTAAGTATGCAGCGCGCTGCTAACACTCCCACCACCTCTACTCCGTGTGTTTCTCTGCACAGGCCCCGTGCACCCAGGACGCGATCGTCACAGATGGCCTTCATTCCGGCGTGGGGAAACCCAGGACCCTGGGTGCAGCAGCGGAAGATGCAATCCAGGCCCCGGTCGACGACTTCTCCCCCTCCGGTCTTCGACATCTCATCCCGGAACCGCTTCGCCCCTCTCTGCGAGACTGAACGTGACGCTGTGGTCATCAGAGACTCAGTCTGCTGAAGCTGAAGGTAAAGTGCACACTCATTGTCTCCCTGGTGCTCTTGTTCTTGATGTTTTCTGCGCAGATACCCGTGATCCTGAAGGATGACGAGAGCGTTGCAGCTGTTGTGATTCATGCGGGGACTAATGACACCAAGCTGCGGCAGACAGAGACTTTGAAGAGGGACTTCAGGAGCCTGATCGAGACGGTACGCAGCACATCGCCCGCGGCGACGATCATCGTGTCAGGACCTCTTCCCACGTATCGACGAGGACACGAAAGGTTCAGTAGACTGTTTGCTTTAAATGAATGGTTGTTTTCATGGTGTAAAGAGCAGAAAATTCTCTTTGTTAATAATTGGAATCTTTTCTGGGATCGTCCTAGTCTAATTCGTGCTGATGGCCTGCACCCCAGCAGAGTCGGAGCGGAACTCCTGTTGGACAACATCACCAGAACGCTACGCTCTATCTGACTAGTAAGCCAATTCTCCAATAACAGCTATGATGACTTTTGTTCTACCCACTAAAATGATAAAGGTACTTGCAGTGTCCAATCTATACAGACTGTGTCTTTTTCCCGAATAGTGAGATCAAAATACAAATTTAATGCAGGATCTAGAACCAATCTGATCGTGATTAAACCAGAAAAATGCAAAATAAATGAACAAAAACAATTTTTAAAACTTGGGCTCCTAAATATCCGGTCACTCACACCGAAAGCAGTCATTGTAAATGAAATAATCACAGATAATAGTTTTGATGTACTCTGTCTGACTGAAACCTGGCTTAAAACAAATGATTATTTTGGTCTAAATGAATTTACTCCACCAAGCTACTGTTATAAGCATGAGCCTCGTCAGACTGGTCGTGGCGGTGGTGTCGCAACAATATATAGTGATATTCTCAATGTTACTCAGAAAACAGGATACAGGTTTGACTCATTCGAAATACTTATGCTCAATGTTAAACTGTCAGATAAGCACAATAAATCTGTCCTATCTCTTGCACTGGTTACTGTGTATAGACCGCCAGGGCCATATACAGATTTTCTAAAAGAATTTGCAGAGTTCCTCTCAGACCTATTGGTTAATGTTGATAAAGCACTAATTGTTGGAGATTTTAACATTCACGTTGATAATACAAATGATGCGTTAGGACTTGCGTTTACTGACCTAATAAACTCTTTTGGTGTCAAGCAAAATGTCACCGGGCCGACACATCGTTTTAATCATACGCTAGATTTAATAATATCGCATGGAATTGATCTTACTGATATAGATATCATACCTCAAAGTGATGATATCACTGACCATTTCCTTGTATCGTGCATGCTGCATATTACTGATATTAACTATATGGCTCCCCGTTATCGTCCAGGCAGAATTATTGTTCCAGCCACTAAAGACAGATTCCCCAATAACCTGCCGGATTTATCTCAACTGCTCTGTGTACCCATAAATACAGATGAACTAGACACAATTACTAGCAACATGGGAACTATCTTCTCTAATACGTTAGAAACTGTTGCCCCCATCAAATAAAAAATTTTTAGAGAAAAAAGTGCTGCGCCATGGTACAGCTGTTATACCCATTCTCTCAAGAAAGAAACTCGTAATCTTGAGCGCAAATGGAGAAAAACTAACTTGGAAGTCTTTAGAATTGCGTGGAAATACAGTATGTCCAGCTATAGACAGGCTCTAAAAACTGCAAGAACCGAGTATATCCGCAAACTCATAGATAATCACCAAAACAATCCAAGGTTTTTATTTAGCACAGTGGCTAGATTAACAAATAAACAGATGTCACCCAATCTAAATATCCCCTCACAGTTTAATAGTAATGACTTTATGAATTTCTTTACTGATAAAATAGATAATATCAGAAATACAATAACAAATGTAGATTCTACAGCGTCTAGTACTTCAGCTTCATTCATCGCACCCAAAGAAAAACTTAATTGCTTTACAACTATAGGACAGGATGTGCTAAATAAACTTATCACTGCATCTAAACCAACAACGTGTTTATTAGATCCTGTACCCACTAAATTACTGAAAGAGTTGTTACCTGTAGCAGAAGAACCGCTTCTCAATATTATTAACTCCTCGTTATCTTTAGGTCACGTCCCAAAACCATTTAAGCTGGCAGTTATTAAGCCTCTTATTAAGAAACCAAAATTAGATCCTTGTGAACTGGCAAATTACAGGCCCATCTCAAATCAAAAATATTAGAAAAAGTAGCGTCTGCTCAACTGTGCTCCTTTTTGCTAAAAGATTATATCTATGAAAATTTTCTGCCAGGTTTCAGGCCCCGCCATAGTACATAAACTGCACTTGTTAAAATGACAAATGACTTGCTTCTTGCGTCAGACCAAGGCTGCATCTCGTTGCTAGTTTTACTTGATCTTAGTGCTGCGTTCGACACTATAGATCATGACATACTGATAGATCGATTACAAAACTATACAGGTATTCAAGGGCAGGCTCTAAGATGGTTTAGATCCTACCTGTCCGATCGCTACCACTTTGTTTATTTAAACGGGGAGTCATCTCAATTATCACCAGTAAAGTATGGAGTACCACAAGGATCTGTCCTAGGTCCTCTGTTATTTTCATTATATATGTTGCCCCTTGGTAATATTATTAGAAAATACGGGATTAGTTTCCATTGTTATGCTGATGACACTCAACTATATATCTCAACAAAACCAGATGAAACCTCTAAACTATCTAAGCTAACGGAGTGTGTTAAAAATATAAAAGATTGGATGACAAGTAATTTTCTCCTATTAAATTCAGATAAGACAGAGATATTACTTATTGGACCTAAAAACAGTACACAGAATCTCTTGGATCACAATTTGCAATTAGACAGATGTTCTGTTCCTTCTTCTACAGTCAAAAATCTAAATGTTATATTAGACAGCAACTTATCCTTTGAAAATCATATTTCCCATGTTACAAAAACAGCATTCTTCCATCTTAGAAAGATTTCCAAGCTATGAAACATGTTAACTGTTTCTGATGTAGAAAACCTAGTTCATGCATTCATGACATCTAGACTGGATTATTGTAATGCACTGCTAGGTCGTTGTCCTGCATCTTCAATAAAGAAGCTACAGATAGTACAAAATGCAGCGGCTAGAGTCCTTACCAGGTCAAGAAAATATGATCATAATACTCCAATTTTCTAGTCTCTGCACTGGCTACCTATTAAGTTCCGTATCAGTTACAAACTATTATGACTTACCAATAAGGCCCTAAATGGGTTAGCTCCTGCGTACCTAACTAGTCTTCTATCACTCTACAATCCAACCCGCTCCCTAAGGTCGCAAAACTCTGGACTCTTGGTAGTACCTAGGATAGCAAAGTCCACTAAAGGAGGTAGAACTTTTTCATATTTGGCTCCCAAACTCTGGAATAGCCTTCCTGATAATGTTCAAGGTTCAGACACACTCTCTCTATTTAAATCTAGATTAAAGACATATCTCTTTAGCCAAGCATTCATATAATGCATCTCATAATCTTGTTCTTCAGGTATATCTTATCAAATGCACATTATTTTGCTTACCAGCGTCTACCACCCACAAACGGACGGCCTGGTGAAACGATTTAATCGTACATTGAAAACAATGATTCGAAACTTCGTTCATGAGGACGCAAAAAATTGGGACAAGTGGCTGGAACCCCTTTTGTTCGCTGTGCGGGAGGTCCCGCAAGCCTCCACGGGGTTTTCCCCCTTCGAGCTCCTGTACGGCCGCCAGCCCCGCAGGGTTTTGGACGTCCTGAGGGAGACTTGGGAGGAGGGACCTTCGGGGAGCAAGAATGAAATTCAGCATGTGCTGGACCTGAGAGCAAAACTCCACACTCTGGGGCAGCTCTCCATGGAGAATTTGTTACGGGCCCAGGACAAGCAAAGCCGGCTATACAATCGGGGGGCCAGATTACGCAATTTCACACCGGGAGATAAAGTGCTTGTGTTACACCCCACCTCTAGCTCTAAATTACTCGCCAAGTGGCAAGGACCGTTCGAGGTCACACGGCGGGTAGGGGATCTCAATTATGAGGTGATTCGAACGGACCGGAGCGGGGCACGTCAAATTTACCACCTCAACCTCCTTGGTGGAGCGAGGTGGAGCCGGTGATGCTGGCGACGGTGGTAAGTGGCGAGGAAGATCTCGGGCCAGAAGTGAACACCAAAATCCCATCACTCACTCTGGCCCCCGGGGGGGATCATCTCTCGCCCTCCCAGCTCACCGATGTAGCCCGGTTGCAGAAGGAGTTTGCGGACGTGTTCTCGCCCCTTCCCGGACGACCCAACCTTATCCAGCACCATATTGAGACAGAGCCGGGCATTGTAGTGCGCAGTCGGCCATATCGTTGGCCTAATGGATAGAGCGCTGGACTTGAAACCCGAGGTAACCCAAGGTTGTGGGTTCGAATCCCGGCTCCGACAGGAAATCCATGACTGCTCCCCGGGCGCTGCACAGTCGGCTGCCCACTGCTCCAAGTGTGTACACTTGGATGGGTTAAATGCAGAGAACACATTTCACTCCTCATTATACTCTGTATAATTGTGTATGTGACAAATAAAGCTCATCCGAGCTTAATTTGTATTGTTGTATTGTACCGGAGCACAATAAAAAGGTGGTCCAGTCGGAATTAGAGGCGATGCTAGAGATGGGAGTGATAGAAGAAACCCACAGTGACTGGGCGAGCCCGATCGTTTTGATACTGAAAACAGATGGCTCGGTTCGGTTCTGTGTGGATTATCGCAAGGTGAAAGCGGTGTCGAAGTTCGACGCCTATCCAATGCCGCGGGTTGACGAGTTGCTTGATCGGCTGGGTACCGCTCGTTTTTATTCGACGCTGGACTTAACCAAAGGATATTGGCAGATCCCCTTATCGCCCTTATCCAAAGAAAAGTCAGCCTTCACAACGCCGTTTGGATTGCACGAATTTGTCACACTTCCGTTTGGGTTGTTCGGGGCACCCGCTACCTTTCAGCGCCTCATGGACAAAATCCTGCGACTGCACACTGCATACGCTGCTGCCTATCTGGATGACATTATCATCTACAGTCAGGACTGGCAGCGGCATATGGTGAACCTGCGGGAGGTACTGAGAGCGCTGAGGGGAGCGGGGCTAACGGCCAACCCAAAGAAGTGTGCGATTGGGCGGGTGGAGGTTCGTTATCTGGGTTTCCACTTGGGTCACGGACAGGTGCGTCCCCAAATTGATAAGACGGCAGCGATTGCGGCCTGCCCGAGACCCAAGACCAAAAAGGAGGTGAGGCAGTTCCTGGGGCTGGCGGGGTATTACAGGAGGTTTATTCCTGACTATTCGGAGCTCACCAGCCCGCTGACTGACCTCACTAAAAAGGAGGTCCCAGATACGGTCCCGTGGACAGAGCGGTGCCAGCAGGCTTTCACCCAAGTAAAGGCTGCTCTGTGTGGCGGGCCGCTATTGCACTCTCCTGACTTTTCTCTCCCCTTCTTGCTGCAGACGGACACGTCGGACCGGGGGCTGGGAGCTGTCCTGACCCAGGAGATAGGGGGTGAGGAACGCCCGGTCCTGTACATCAGTCGGAAGCTCTCTAAGAGAGAGATGATGTACAGCACCATTGAGAAGGAGTGTTTGGCGATCCGGTGGGCGGTCCTCACCCTCCGCTATTATCTCCTGGGACGGGAATTCACCCTCTGTTCAGACCACGTGCCCTTGCAGTGGCTCCACCGCATGAAGGATACCATGCACGGATCACCCGTTGGTATCTGGCATTACAGCCCTTCAAATTCAAGGTGATCCAAAGGCCGGGGACGCAGATGACTGTAGCCGACTTCCTCTCCAGGAATGGGGGGGGGGGGGGGGGGCTGCAGGCCGGAGGGCTTCCTGGCCCGAGTTGGGCAGTGGGGGTATGTGGCGAGGGGGGCGCGGTTCAGCGAAGTCTGCAGCGGGAGAAAGACTCAGGAGACAGCGGTAAGTAAGTGGGTCAAGTGCAAAATGAGGAACACCTGTGTCTGATTGCAGTAATTGGCGTGGAGAGACCAAATAAAGCCACCGTGGAGCGGGAATTCGAGGAAGACGGAGTAGAGACTCGGGCGCATGGTCTGTGAGCGGGAGACAGTCAGAACGAATACAGAGAGTGAACGCTGAGACAACCGAGAGAGTTGATGTACCGAGGATGCGCAGAGTGCGCACCTGTTTAAGTTTATCTGTTTGCAATAAATTACCCGAGTCTTCGCGAGCCAACCCTGTCCACTTCCTTCCTTCTTACGAACGTTGTTACACTGTGTTTTGCTTCAATAAAAATAATCTGATCGAATACGTGTACCTCCAGACTATATTACAAATGTATTATTGTATGAGCACGTAATGAACCTCTTGATAAAGACAAATTATTAATGCCATGATGATACAAACCAACACATAATCAAATCAAATCACTTTTATTGTCACATCACCAGAGCACAAGTGCCTTGGTGAGTGAAATTCTTACGAGCGTGCTCCAGACAGTGCAAAAAAAACAAAACAACAATTTACATATGGACAGTACATATTTACAGACTGTACAGAAGACAATGTGCAAAATACACATACATATACTCAGTACACACAGTGTACTATAAAGACATACTTCGTTACCAATGCACCAATACACATTATACACCGTATTTACACGTCTGCATTATGTCCACATCTATGCATAGTAATATGTGAAGGTGTAACAGATTATAATTTACAGTAGATTGGTTGTGCATCTGATAGTTGTGCAATCGTGGGTGTGCTTTTATGGTGTCCAGTGATAGCAGATGTGTTAGTGCAGTGTGTGCGTGCAGTCCAGTTGAACTGTGTTAAAGTGCAGTGCATGGCATGTTGTGTGAGTGGGAGTGTGATGTAGGTGAGTTATTTCTGACTGTTCATTAGCCTGATAGCCTGGGGGGAAAAGCTGTCCCTCAGTCGGCTAGTGCAGGATCGGATGCACATAAATAAAACAACAAGCAGGATACATTGTAAACTTTGAAATATTAAAAATGTTATTGATAATTCACTTTACAGATTATTCTACATTAATAGTTAACTATTGAAGTAATGCAGCACACCTGCACGAACATCCCTGTCCTCCTCTTTACAGCCTGTGGCACTGCCACCACAGTCTCTGCTGTTGGGGGTAAATCCCAAGCATTCTCATAGTCCTCTTCATTGCTGTTAAAAACATCCACATGCCGAGAATGAAGAACACCATTCCGTCGATATGCTCCTTTGTTGTGTGTGTGTTTGTGGCGCGTTTACGATGATGTCACGGCAGTAGAGGCGGCGCAACTTTAACGACACGTGAATAATCCCGCCCACTCTAAAGCGGTACTAAACTGCAGTGGAAGCGCAAAACGACCCGAACCGAGCCGTGCCGAACCGAGTCGTACCATGCAGTGGAAAAGCGCCATACAAGACTCCTGTTCATTTGTGCATCCCAAAACACAGCACTTGAAAAGCCTCTTTGTGTCACAGTGCGGGCAAGGGGCACCGAGGAGAGATAGGGGTCTGGGTCCAAATGCTGGTGAAACACTTTATTAAACAACAAAAACGCCAACAGGCAAAAAACAGAACAGAAAACAGAGTGGGACACCACAGACGGCAACACAGTGCTGGTGTCCTAGAGAGCAGGGAACAGAATGACTAGTGAATCACAACACACAGAAAAGCATATAAACATGTATACATATACATACTCAGCACTTCACTGCACTCGAAGACACAAGCATGCAACATGTCACATTACATACAATTCAACCAGACAGAGCAGCAGGAGTGTGGTGTATAAATAGTCCACAGTGATTGAGACCAGCTGGGAAGTGATATGTTGCAAATAGGGAACAGCTGAGGATGTGCTTAGTGACAGGTGTGTGGAATGAAGGAGAAATGAGTCCAGGAGGACGAGAGATGGCGACCTCTAGTGGTGAGAGGGAGGAACGCCGGCCTGGACTCATGACACTTTGATGCTGACATTATGGCAAGCCGATTTAACATTTAAAACTTTGTTTTGACTAACCATGAATATTGCACGTAATCAGTAATGGAGTCCGACCCAGCTTCTCACTCAGGGCTGTGTCTATAGGGCAGCGTCACAAATGGGCGGGACTTGTTCTCCTCAGTGATGTGAACAGAGGGAGAATCTGAAATAGGGATGCAGCGATTAAACGGTTTTACTATTAACCGCGCTTTAAAATGTCGATAGTGTGGGACCATTTTGTGTGCGCCAAGAATGACCAGGGCATCATATAAATATTTCCGTAAAAATAGCAGTTAAAGAGTATACGTTACATAAGGGATAATGCACGGCTTGCCAACCTGTTCTCGTTGTGAAATAAACTATTTTAATGCACAACGTGAAGGCAAGAACAACCTGACGTGAAGTTCGTTATCTCTAGCATTCTGCCTGCTTCAGACAGAGATGAAATAGTGTGGAGAGAGAGAGAGAGAGAGAGAGAGAGAGAGAGAGAGAGGTGACAGTTGCATGTGTGAATTAGCCCACCTGCATCTGTGCGTCACTACAAACAATGAATATTTGAGTTTAGTGATATAACCAGTAATTTTAACCCCTCTCTGTTGATTAATATAATGTAGCGAACCAGTATCTAAGCTATTCTATTAATGAAAGTTGCTGGGCAGCATTGACAGTTTCTGTCCTAAATGTTTGTGTGGGCAAAATAATAGACATTATTTTCTCAGGCCATATGTAAAATCAGATGAATAAATATTATTAAAATGAATTAGTATGGATGACAGTTGATTACAATAATAGTTCAGTTTATTCACCTCATTAGTAACAGTGTCCTCTGTGGGATAAATAAAGTTAATATTAATTATTATTATTTATATTAATAATACTTAATTAACATTGTGATTTATCATCCCTCTTATAGTATTATTCATAAGTCTTTTTTTCACCATCTTTCCAATTTCTGTACCTCAGGTCTAAACTAAATGTTGAAAGAATATACAAAATGAAAACACCAAATACATTTGTGATCTATTTCCATTTGTTATTTTCAAATAGAAATACTGACATGGATGGTTATAGAGCAGAGGTCACCTTTTTAATTCCAATAGAAGAGATGGAATTTTGTTTCTTTAGTATTATTATTTTGTGCTGTATTATTGGTTCCTATGCTGTTTCTGTTTCAAAAGGCAGCAATAAATAACACTTTAATATCTAAAGAGTGTTTATGTAATTTTATGTTGTGAAATGAATAAATGCATAATAATCGTAATAATTGTGAAACCGTGATTATTCCTCAGACTATAACCGTACCAACAAAATCTATAATCGTTGCATCCCTAATCTGAAACAGCTAATTCTGAAAGACTGTTTATTTATTTTTTAGATATACAAAAATGAGTGTGTGGATTTTTACCATTACAGGCTGGTTGTTTTCACACACTCGGGCCACACAACTGTGTTCAAACACCTTATAAATGTGTTTTTTGCATAATGGGTCCCCTTTAATTAACCTAAATGCAAATTTTAAGAATGTGTCTGACACAGTAATACTATATATATATATATATATATATATATATATACACACGCAGGATCTCACAGAAGTGAGTACACCCCTCACATTTTTGTAACTATTTTATTATATCTTTTCATGTGACAAAACTGAAGAAATGACACTTTGCTACAATGTAAAGTAGAGAGTGTACAGCTTCTATAACAGTGTCAATTTGCTGTCTCCTCAAAATAACTAAACTCACAGCCATTAATGTTTAAACTGCTTGCCACAAAAGTGAATACACCCTAAGTGAAAATGTCCAAATTGGGCCAAAATTGTCAATATTTAGTGTGGCTACCTTTATTTTCCAGCACTGCCTCAACCCATTTGGGCATGGAGTTCACCAGAGCTTCACAGATTTTTAGAGACCTTGCACTCCTCCACCTTCCGTTAGAGGATGCCCCACAGATTATCTTTACCCGCGGCTTCTTTAGGAAGGCAGTGGTTGTCTTGGTGGTGTGTTTGGTGTCATTATCATGTTGGAATACTTCCCTTCTGCCCAGTCTCCGAAGGGAGGGGATCATGCTCTGCTTCAGTATGTCACAGTACATGTTGGCATTCATGGTTCCCTCAATGAACTGTAGCTCCCCAGTGCCGACAGCACTCATGTAGCCCCAGACCATGACACTCCCACCACCATGCTTGACTGTAGTCAAGACATACTTGTCTTTGTACTCCTCACCTGGTTGCCGCCACACACGCTTGACACCATCTGAACCGAATAAGTTTATCTTGGTCTCATCAGACCACTTGCTATGGTTCCAGTAATCCATGTCCTTAGTCTGCATGTCTTCAGCAAACTGTTTGTGGGCTTTCTTGTGCATCATCTTTAGAAGAGGCTTCCTTCTGGGAGGAAGCCATGCAGACCAATTTGATGCAGTGTCCGGTGTATGGTCTGAGCACTGACAGGCTGACCCCCCACCCCTTCAACTTCTGCAGAAATGCTGGCAGCACTCATACGTCTCAGAGAGTTTTTTTGTCATGAAGGGCCGTGTTGAACTTCCAGTGACCAGTATGAGAGAGTGAGAGCAATAAAACCAAATTTAACACACCTGCTCCCCAGTCACACCTGCTCCTTCTTCTTCATTAAAATAAATTAAATAAAAACACCTTTGCTCTCTTTCCTTAACCTCTCCCTATCTATCTACTTTTGCTCTGAACAATGCATGAAATGTTGAATGACAAGCACTTCCTGTGACTGTTTCCCTCTTTATAATGTATTGCTTATTGTATTCCTCAATTGTAAGTCACTTTGGATAAAAGCATCTGCTAAATGAATAAATGTAAATGAAATGTTGTAATTTTACTCAAATAAGATGAATGAACTATTTCCTGGTTGTATACAGGCCTAAATGTTTTACCTTCTCTGTATTTTTGTTGTTGTTGTAATTATATAAAAAGTGTAATATTATTACATATAATTAATATTATTGTTATTGTTATTTTTATTATTAAACTTAAGCTACACAGGCTTATGAGTCTGTCTTTCACTCCCTCAGTGTGAGAGGGAGTTCACGCGCTCGTGCACTCTCGCAGCCGAATCTGTGAGACAACGCTGCCTCAGAGTAAAAATATTATTAATAATAATTGTAAAATATTTATTTAAACTAATGTTACCTTCCTTGACCAAAATAAATCTAAAACAAAACAGGTTTTCTCAATTGTAGTAGATCTGCTTCATACAAATGCTCAAATGACGTCAGAGGGATATAACGGCATTAATGGTAATTAGCGGTGCTGAAGAGTGTATCGTAGGGGGGAAAAGGCAAGAAAGACATTATTTATTTGAACAGTAGGACTAGATGTGGTATGCAGGGCCGGCCAGTGGCATAGGCAACATAGGCAGTTGCCTAAGGTGCAAAACGACTGGGGGGGCACCGCACTAAAGTTTAGTTTTTTTGGGGGGTCGAAAGTGCGCCCTCTTGTGATCATCGTGCACTCCTACACCATATACTAAATTCTGCATGAACCGGAAATTACTGCCGACTTTGGATGTGTTCCAGTCGGTTTTCTAATGCCCTTCACTCGAAAACTTCCCTCCATCTCGTTCACTCGGATGCACATCATTGATTTTGTTGCATGAGTGCCCACTTCTGGCAGAACACTTGGAATGTATGGGATCATATTCCCGCCAAAAGTATTGCAGTCACGGATCGAAAAATAATAAGCATAAATAAAAATAAAAAACATGTGTAAAATAATAACGCACAAAATCGAAAAACAAATGCAAAATGTTTCAGAATGGCGGTCAAGGATCGAAAAATAATAAGCGTGAATCAAAAATGTAAGCACATTAAAAAATATATTGCACAAAACTGAAACGTGAATTCAAAGTTTTTCAAATCGCAAACAAAATCAGGTTTCCCGCTCATATTTTTATTTTTTGTGTGCTTACGGTCTTTTACCCTTCGCTCTTGTTTCCACGTTCTGCGCTTGCGTTTCCAAATGTTGCGCTTAAAGTTTCATGTAAATCAGGGCGGGCTTCAGCGTCACCATTGGTCCACTAGCTCAAGATTGACAGCTGCTCCTCTAGCCAATCAGTCGAAGGGGGAGTTGACGTCACTCCAATGCGACTCGTGGCTGCTGTGGCAGGTGTGTGAAGAATATGGATAACAGCAGGCAAATCTCAGGTAATTAGACATAAATATTGTGTTAGTGGGAGATAGAAACATTACCTTTGTGTGGTATGATATTTTCTGCAAGCTCTACGTAGTCTGAGTAGGCCGATATCTAGTCCGTTAACACGTGTTTTGTTTTTGTTTTTCTTTACACCAAACCATAGAGTGCTGAAGATGCAGCAGAAGTGGAAACACAGCCATCCTACCTCACTGTCCCTAGAGTCATGCAATGGATTACAGGCCAGGGGCATAAGCCACTACTGCTTTTGGAACAGAAGGCTTTTCAGATAGTTTTCAAATTTGATCATGACTGTAAGCACGCCATATGCTACCCAATAGTGAGCGCTTGCACTAATACAGTTACCTTTCCAGTAGAACACATGACAACATACAAAGACTTTAAATGCATCATTGTACAAGCCATACAATCAGGGGGAGCATTTAGCAGGGTTTAAATATCATGTAGTGCTGGATTTGAGTTCATCTCTTAAATCATAGCTTTTAGTGTTACAGTTAACATATTCCTTATCTCAACCTGTTGGGAGGTCTGCAGTACTTTTATATCTACATTAAGATATTGAAGATTAATTTTCTATTCTGAAATGTTTTATAAGTGAGCCTCTGTTAGAGATGTTTCTGTAGTTTATACCTGATTTAAGATATGTAACTTGCATTTGCAGTTCAAATTTCTCAAATCACGCCGCTCTGTTGTAGAGCTCTCCTTAAATGATTTTATATCTGTTTTAAGGTACTGATGTTGCATTTCGTTTATAAGTTACATGTTTTCCAAGAGAACCTTGATATAGAAGTTTGCCACTATAGTAGGTATTTGACAATGTTAATTACAATAATAAAAAACTTTCAGAAGTCATTGCTTTTGTTTTATTTTCATGCCAAAGATGTCTAGTCACACATTTACCACAGTTATATAAAAATAAAAATTAAGCTAACAAAAATAATTAAATTATTTGTTTATTCTCTGTGTGGTAAGGACTGATCAACTTCACGATAGTTAAATGACACCATAAACTTTACAAGATTTATTTTTACACAACTTATAGTCTGATGTTCTGAGCTCCAAAGTATGTTATTCAAGAAACTGCTGCACAAAATTTAACACTGATGAGTAAATATCTCGGCCAAAGTCTCTGGACTGTGAGACTGGATTAATGGTTGTCCTGAGTCGAGTCATTTCATACTCAGAGCAGACACTCCACCTGAGGGACCACTACTCTAGTGTTCTGCTCCTCCAGTGGGTGAGTGCCATCTTCCACCAAAATGTTGAGGTCCTGGATTAAAAAACGAAAATAATAATAATTGAACAGTATAGACAAAACATACATTATATTGTGCTTTTTTTTTATTCATTGCAATCATACCTCTATGTCACATGAAACATTGACTGGATTCTGTGCAAGTCCTATTTCCCACAGCTGATTGGGGGAAAGTTTTTGCTCTGTTCGGATGGAATGGTCATTCCAGGCATCAGTGAAAGTATCTAGGTCTCTTTGGAGGCGTGGAAGAAAAACATAATGTGCACAGAAGAGGTGAATGGTGTTTGATGGATCAAGAGAGCCACTATCTTCCAAATTATGTAGAACATCATAATGCAAGTTTGAAACAGACATCCACACATCTTTCCACAGCCGTTCGATCCGAAATGTGAGAGACAAAACAACCTTATTTCTTAGTCATTTATAATTCCAAAACTTGAACAAGGCAAGGCAAGGCAAGGCAAGGCAAGTTTATTTGTATAGCACATTAGTAGTTATTACCATACACCACCTGTCAAAATGATTGATTGACAGGTGGGCGGGGCTTCGGGTATAGGGGCGGGACTTCCGGTGTAGGCGGGACTTCCGGTATAGGGGCGGGACTTCCGGTGTAGGCGGGACTTCCGGTACAGGGGCGGGACTTCCGGTATAAGGCGGGGCTTCCGGTGTAGGCGGGACTTCCTGTATAGGCGGGACTTCCTGTATAAGGCGGGACTTCCGGTATAATCAATCATGTTATAATGACAGTAGGTTTTGATGTTTTTGACAGGTGGTTTTGATGTTTTTGACAGGAGGTTTTGATGATTTTGACAGGTGGTTTTGATGGTTTTGACAGCAGGTTTTGATGGTTTTGATGTTTTGACAGTAGGTTTTGATGATTTTGACAGGTGGTTTTTGTTTTTGAAGGATGTATAATAAATGACAGCAGGTTTTGATGTTTTTGATGATTTTGACAGGTGGTTTTGATGGTTTTGATGATTTTGACAGGTGGTTTTGATGGTTTTGATGTTTTGACAGCAGGTTTTGATGTTTTTGATGATATAGACAGAAGGTTTTTGTTTTTGAAGGCTGTATAATAAATCATTTTATCATGACAGTAGGTTTTGTCCTTTGAAGACGCTGTTATCAGGAAATTCCCCTCCCACCCATAGCAGCGTATCTGGGTCTGTGCTGTGAAAAACTGTGAAGTGCATCTCCCACAAACATCTGTTTTTTAAAACAAAAGTTGATTGTTTATAGAATAGTTTACTAAAAAAAAAAAAATCCACTGAACATTATTTCAGTTTTAAAAGTTTAACAACACGTTACTTTATTTACTAGTTGTTTTGTCAATCTTACAAACGTTATAACGTTTAAAATGTACGATCTGATATAAACTATAAATGTTTTGACACGCTTAAGACTTCTAGGGTTATATAAGGTGTTAGAGTGCGTGCCTGGAGACATTGAAATGCGGTGTTAAACGGGGGAACAAAGTTTTTTTTATTAAAGTTATTTTTTCATACACAACAATGTCACGGAAAAACTTCAAAACAAGAAAGTCAGAGTATATCATTTATAAAAGAGTACAAAAATAGACGACGTAAACCAAATAAGAGTCAAACCGCATAAGTTAATAGAAAACAATAAAGACAAAGAAAACTAGGATTCGAATGTGGATAAGCTAAAAAAGGTTAATATTAAACAAGTTTTAATATAAAGAAAATGCGACGTATATACACGTAAAATTAAGCAATGTTTTTATTTTCCAGAAAGCGCTGTTTAAAAGGATGTAAAATACGGTGCAAGAAAACAAATAAAAATGAAGACAGGTTATTTAAACAACTAAGACAATATTAACATTAAATAATATAGAGTAACCTTACTTACTGTGGTATAAAATAAATATCAAGCCGTTAAAAAGATACGTTTGTCAGAAGTTTGTAATATTACAATTTAAAAAGACAGAAGTTGTCACAAGAAAAGCTGGGAAACAAGGAAAAATAACAAACGTGCATCCAGCCGTTGTCCAAAAAGAAGGTAATCTCAGAGACAAAAGATAAGTCTATCATAACTTAGCTGAAGGTAAAAGTTAAACAAAAGAAAAAGTCCCGTGCGTGTCCGTTTCAAACACAGAATGGCGAGACATCCGGTTCCAGGCAGACCACGCCTACGCTCCATCCCCTAGATCCGGACGAGGAGGGACCAAAAACTGAGATTTAAAAGGATTTAATCCATGACTGTTTTTAAAACATTAAAGTTAATTTTAATAAGTCTTTTACATGTCTTAATTAAACCAGTCAACATCATTCACCTAAATCTTTTCACTTTAAAAAATAGTACACCTATGGTTTTACTTTTAAACAAACAAGTCCTAACCTCTGGGGAAATGTTTGTTTTATTTGTTTAACAACACATTTTACTTTATTTACTCTTTGCTTTTTGTCAATCTTACGATACGTTATAACAGCTAAAACACAGGTATGCACATACAAATATTTAACAGGAATGAAACCAAATCAATAACTCTCTGATTTTCTTGCCATAAGACTTGTTATCATTTGAAATACGCGTGCAGCATGTAAACGTTTTTTTTTTTTACATCACACGAGATGCAGATATTTCATCTCAAGCAATGCAACGAAGTTGAAGACGGTCGTGTCAATATCACATTTCACGCAGCACGAGATGCCGGTGAAGTTTTTTAGTCAGACGATAAAAGCAACACCGTTGGATCAATTTATGAAACAGTTTTGGAGGAAGCGCAGAGGTGTAAACGCACACACATACGCACACGAGCGCTTAGACTTTTATGATGTCT
The DNA here is from genome assembly GCA_027474115.1 of Schizopygopsis malacanthus. Taxonomy (NCBI): domain Eukaryota; kingdom Metazoa; phylum Chordata; class Actinopteri; order Cypriniformes; family Cyprinidae; genus Schizopygopsis; species Schizopygopsis malacanthus. Next base: position 39,230 of record JAPDDM010000139.1, on the reverse strand, counting down.
CATACAAAACTTTTTACAAATAAATAACTTTCTTAGAATCACGCTGAATATATCTACAAGATGACGAAAAGTATGATTAAACAATGATATAACTATTGTTAAGAAATATCATTCTAACACAATGTAAAACCTAAAACCATGAATCTCTAACCTAACTAATCTTTACAACAGACTTTCTTTCTCGCTTAATAAACTGCGTTATTAACCGTAAGGGGAGTTAAATGCAGCATGCTTTATTGCATTAAAATAAAAACAACAACCGATCTATATAGGTTTATTCGACTGAGCTTTGATAAAATAACTGATGTAAGAAACATGCAAATATTCGACAAGGTTTATCAAACTGGTGTGTCAGGTGATTTGCATTGTTGTACATATCTCGCCTATACAGTTTTGTTAAGATGTTTAACATCTGTAAAAAATAGTTAGGGTTAGGGTTAGGGTTAGTTAGGGTTAGGGTTAGGGTTAGGAATAGGGTTAGGTTAGGGTTAGGTTAGGGTTAGGGTTAGGGTTAGGGGTTAAAAAATCCAGAAATCGAAACAAGGTCCAACTTCGGTTGTGCACTGTCCTTCCACTCCTTCTGGCCACTCTCTAGTCCCACTTGGGGCTGGTGCCGCGACCGGAGCCCGCCACCCATCAGAGTATGGTTTTTAATCTAGGGTAAGAAATATATTTATAATACTTTTTATAGGGTTAGGGTTAGGGTTAGGGTTAGGGTTAGGTTAGGGTTAGGTTAGGGTTAGGGTTAGGTTAGGTTAGGGTTAGGGTTAGGATTAGGGTTAGGGTTAGGGTTAGGGTTAGGGTTAGGGTTAGGGTTAGGTAATAGAGTTAAATACGAAAGTGCACCCCTATAGAAAGGGGGGGTGCACTATTTTTTTTTTTTCTAGGAAGCTGAAATTCGGTATATATACTAATTAGAGGGTGCCAAGTCGTTTGCACATATTTTGGTAGCTCTAGCGCCACCAGGGGCCGAGATATGGTACTGCACCCCCTTATAATATGGGGTGCACTTGGTTTCTATAGGTCCTGTGATGCTGAAATTTGGTATATATACTAATTAGAGGGCCCCCAATCGTTTGCACATGGTTTAGCGCCACCAGGGGCCGAGATATGGTACTGCACCCCCTTATGAGGTGGGGTGCACTTGGTTTCTATAGGTCCTGTGATGCTGAAATTTGGTATATATACTAATTAGAGGACCCCCAATCGTTTGAACATGGTTTAGCGCCACCAGGGGCCGAGATATGGTACTGCACCCCCTTATAAGGTGGGGTGCACTTGGTTTCTATAGGTCCTGTGATGCTGAAATTTGGTATATATACTAATTAGAGGACCCCCAATCGTTTGAACATGGTTTAGCGCCACCAGGGGCCGAGATATGGTACTGCACCACCTTATAGGGTGGGGTGCACTTGGTTTCTATAGGTCCTGTGATGCTGAAAGTCGGTATATATACTAATTAGAGGACCCCCAGTCGTTTGCACATGGTTTAGCGCCACCAGGGGCCGAGATATGGTACTGCACCCCCTTATAGGGTGGGGTGCACTTGGTTTCTATAGGTCCTGTGATGCTGAAAGTCGGTATATATACTAATTAGAGGACCCCCAGTCGTTTGCACATAGTTTGGTAGCTCTAGCGCCACCAGGCGCCGAGATATGGTAATGCACCCCCAGTTTATTTTCACCTAGAGAGCTGAAATTTGGTATATATACTATTTAGGGGGTGCCCAGTCGAATGCACTTGAGTTCTTGAGTGTTTTTGAGTGGTTTGTGTTGAGTGTTTTGTAGTATTCTTGAGTGTTTTTTGAGTGGTTTGGTTAGGTTTAGTGTGTTTTTGGTTGGGTTTGTGTTGGTTTTGAGTGTTTTTGAGTGTTCTTGAGTGTTTTTTGAGTGTTTTTGAGTGGTTTGTGTTGAGTGTTTTGTAGTATTCTTGAGTGTTTTTTGAGTGGTTTGGTTAGGTTTAGTGTGTTTTTGGTTGGGTTTGTGTTGGTTTTGAGTGTTTTTGAGTGTTCTTGAGTGTTTTTTGAGTGTTTTTGAGTGTTAGGGTTAGGGTTAGGGTTAGGGTTAGGGTTAGGGTTAGGTTAGGGTTAGGGTTAGGGTTAGGGTTAGGGTTAGGTTAGGGTTAGGTAATAGAGTTAAATACGAAAGTGCACCCCTATAGAAAGGGGGGGTGCACTATTTTTTTTTTTTCTAGGAAGCTGAAATTCGGTATATATACTAATTAGAGGGTGCCAAGTCGTTTGCACATATTTTGGTAGCTCTAGCGCCACCAGGGGCCGAGATATGGTACTGCACCCCCTTATAATATGGGGTGCACTTGGTTTCTATAGGTCCTGTGATGCTGAAATTTGGTATATATACTAATTAGAGGGCCCCCAATCGTTTGCACATGGTTTAGCGCCACCAGGGGCCGAGATATGGTACTGCACCCCCTTATGAGGTGGGGTGCACTTGGTTTCTATAGGTCCTGTGATGCTGAAATTTGGTATATATACTAATTAGAGGACCCCCAATCGTTTGAACATGGTTTAGCGCCACCAGGGGCCGAGATATGGTACTGCACCCCCTTATAAGGTGGGGTGCACTTGGTTTCTATAGGTCCTGTGATGCTGAAATTTGGTATATATACTAATTAGAGGACCCCCAATCGTTTGAACATGGTTTAGCGCCACCAGGGGCCGAGATATGGTACTGCACCACCTTATAGGGTGGGGTGCACTTGGTTTCTATAGGTCCTGTGATGCTGAAAGTCGGTATATATACTAATTAGAGGACCCCCAGTCGTTTGCACATGGTTTAGCGCCACCAGGGGCCGAGATATGGTACTGCACCCCCTTATAGGGTGGGGTGCACTTGGTTTCTATAGGTCCTGTGATGCTGAAAGTCGGTATATATACTAATTAGAGGACCCCCAGTCGTTTGCACATAGTTTGGTAGCTCTAGCGCCACCAGGCGCCGAGATATGGTAATGCACCCCCAGTTTATTTTCACCTAGAGAGCTGAAATTTGGTATATATACTATTTAGGGGGTGCCCAGTCGAATGCACTTGAGTTCTTGAGTGTTTTTGAGTGGTTTGTGTTGAGTGTTTTGTAGTATTCTTGAGTGTTTTTTGAGTGGTTTGGTTAGGTTTAGTGTGTTTTTGGTTGGGTTTGTGTTGGTTTTGAGTGTTTTTGAGTGTTCTTGAGTGTTTTTTGAGTGTTTTTGAGTGGTTTGTGTTGAGTGTTTTGTAGTATTCTTGAGTGTTTTTTGAGTGGTTTGGTTAGGTTTAGTGTGTTTTTGGTTGGGTTTGTGTTGGTTTTGAGTGTTTTTGAGTGTTCTTGAGTGTTTTTTGAGTGTTTTTGAGTGTTAGGGTTAGGGTTAGGGTTAGGGTTAGGGTTAGGGTTAGGTTAGGGTTAGGTTAGGGTTAGGTTAGGGTTAGGGTTAGGGTTAGGTTAGGGTTAGGGTTAGGTTAGGGTTAGGTAATAGAGTTAAATACGAAAGTGCACCCCTATAGAAAGGGGGGGTGCACTATTTTTTTTTTTCTAGGAAGCTGAAATTCGGTATATATACTAATTAGAGGGTGCCAAGTCGTTTGCACATATTTTGGTAGCTCTAGCGCCACCAGGGGCCGAGATATGGTACTGCACCCCCTTATAATATGGGGTGCACTTGGTTTCTATAGGTCCTGTGATGCTGAAATTTGGTATATATACTAATTAGAGGGCCCCCAATCGTTTGCACATGGTTTAGCGCCACCAGGGGCCGAGATATGGTACTGCACCCCCTTATGAGGTGGGGTGCACTTGGTTTCTATAGGTCCTGTGATGCTGAAATTTGGTATATATACTAATTAGAGGACCCCCAATCGTTTGAACATGGTTTAGCGCCACCAGGGGCCGAGATATGGTACTGCACCCCCTTATAAGGTGGGGTGCACTTGGTTTCTATAGGTCCTGTGATGCTGAAATTTGGTATATATACTAATTAGAGGACCCCCAATCGTTTGAACATGGTTTAGCGCCACCAGGGGCCGAGATATGGTACTGCACCACCTTATAGGGTGGGGTGCACTTGGTTTCTATAGGTCCTGTGATGCTGAAAGTCGGTATATATACTAATTAGAGGACCCCCAGTCGTTTGCACATGGTTTAGCGCCACCAGGGGCCGAGATATGGTACTGCACCCCCTTATAGGGTGGGGTGCACTTGGTTTCTATAGGTCCTGTGATGCTGAAAGTCGGTATATATACTA
>JAPDDM010000139.1:20000-22500 GCA_027474115.1 Schizopygopsis malacanthus | reverse complement strand
TCTGTGTGTAACTGTGTTTGTATTTTAACGAGTTCGTTTGCCCATATAATCATTAGGTAATCGAGTAAACTTTATTTGGCTTGCTGTCCGCTGATGAGGGGCTCGATGAAGCAGCTTCGGCTCGAGCTCTGATATACCCCCCCAGGGACTTGATAAAAGGTGATTACGAAGGGCAAGGTACCTAAGAAGAAGGTGGAGATTGGGGAGGTGGAGGGATGCTGAAACAGCAGGAACTAGAGAGAGGTAAGCAGCTGCTTATATACTCTGGCTGTTGATTGAATGATTAGATGGGCTCGCTCCTCCCTAACTTACGTATTAGAACTTCATAAAGAGAGCATCTTTTGAGTTTTGTTTTTATTTTGTCTGTGCTCAACTGTTTGCATTTTAGGTATAACACATGTGTGTACCTCTGTATGTGTATATATATATGTATATATATATGTATATATATATATATATATATATATATATATATATATATATGTATATGTACACATAAAATTTATATAAATGTTACTTGTTTTAATAATGTGTCATTGTATTTTAATCAACAAGTACATGGTAATGGTCAGTGCGGACTAAATGATTGTTGTGCTGCAATATACAGTATACGTCTTTGTATACATTATACATGTCTATATGATGCTGATGATTTAGTTTGATGATGAAAATTTGAATGATTTATCATTGTATTTTAATCCAGGGCTATTTGGCTTAGGTGTGTGTGTGTGACCTAGGTGTGTGTGTGTGGGCATGTTTATGTGGTTTATGAGTTCACAAATTTGTAGAATGACATGGGTATGACATAGGTATTACAAGGAGAAGGTGATTTAAGGGGACATTTTCAGTGTCCCCATAATTTAAACCGCTTATAAATCGTACAGAGTGAGTTTTTTTGAGGGAAAATATAAATGTACCGTCTCCTGTGAGGGCTAAGTTTAGGTGTAGGGTAGGTGTAGGTCAATAGCACATACAGCTTGTACAGTATAACAACCATTACGCCTATGGAAAGTCCCCGTAAACCATTAAAACCAACATGTGTGTGTGTGTGTGTGTGTGTGTGTCTGTGTGTAACTGTGTGTCTGTGTGTCTGTGTGTGTCTGTGTGTGTCTGTGTGTCTGTGTGTCTGTGTGTCTGTGTGTGTCTGTGTGTCTGTGTGTGTCTGTGTGTCTGTGTGTGTGTCTGTGTGTGTCTGTGTGTCTGTGTGTCTGTGTGTCTGTGTGTCTGTGTGTGTCTGTGTGTGTCTGTGTGTCTGTGTGTCTGTGTGTGTGTCTGTGTGTGTCTGTGTGTCTGTGTGTGTGTCTGTGTGTCTGTGTGTCTGTGTGTGTGTGTGTGTGTTGGAAAGTGCTCTTTTTCAAAGGCCCGGAGCAGGAGCATAAAATCACAATACAGTGACGGGGTTGTCCACAAGAGGGAGTTGTTTCTCGGGTTTGATTCTGGGCTTGAACAGTATAAGGGAAGATAAGGAGAATCATTTAATATAGATTCATATATTTGTATTAAAGAGAGCATCTTTTGAGTTCTGTTTTTATTTTGTCTCTGCTCAACTGTTTGTATTCTTGGTATAACACATGTGTGTACCTCTGTATGTGTATATATATATGTATATATATATATATATATATATATGTATATATATATATATATATATGTATATATACACATAAAATTAATATAAATGTTACTTGTTTTAATAATGTATCATTGTATTTTAATCAACAAGTACATGGTAATGGTCAGTGCGGCCTAAATGATTGTTGTGCTGCAATATACAGTATACGTCTTTGTATACATTATACATGTCTATATGATGCTGATGATTTAGTTTGATGATGAAAATTTGAATGATTTATCATTGTATTTTAATCCAGGGCTATTTGGCTTAGGTGTGTGTGTGTGTGTGTGTGTGTGTGTGTGTGTGTGTGTGGGCATGTTTATGTGGTTTATGAGTTCACAAATTTGTAGAATGACATGGGTATGACATAGGTATTACAAGGAGAAGGTGATTTAAGGGGACATTTTCAGTGTCCCCATAATTTAAAACGCTTATAAATCGTACAGAGTGAGTTTTTTTGAGGGAGAATATAAATGTACCGTCTCCTGTGAGGGCTAAGTTTAGGTGTAGGGTAGGTGTAGGTCAATAGCACATACAGCTTGTACAGTATAACAACCATTACGCCTATGGAAAGTCCCCGTAAACCATAAAAACCAACATGTGTGTGTGTGTGTGCGTGAGAGAGAGAGAGAGAGTGTGTGTGTCTGTGTGTGTCTGTGTGTGTCTGTGTGTAACTGTGTGTCTGTGTGTGTCTGTGTGTGTCTGTGTGTCTGTGTGTGTGTCTGTGTGTAACTGTGTGTCTGTGTGTAACTGTGTGTAACTGTGTGTCTGTGTGTGTCTGTGTGTCTGTGTGTCTGTGTGTCTGTGTGTGTAACTGTGTGTAAGTGTGTGTCTGTGTGTGTGTGTTGGAAAGTGCTCTATTTCAAAGGCCCGGAGCAGGAGCAT
>JAPDDM010000139.1:12500-15000 GCA_027474115.1 Schizopygopsis malacanthus | reverse complement strand
TTGGGGAGGTGGAGGGATGCTGAAACAGCAGGAACTAGAGAGAGGTAAGCAGCTGCTTATATACTCTGGCTGTTGATTGAATGATTAGATGGGCTCGCTCCTCCCTAACTTACGTATTAGAACTTCATAAAGAGAGCATCTTTTGAGTTTTGTTTTTATTTTGTCTGTGCTCAACTGTTTGCATTTTAGGTATAACACATGTGTGTACCTCTGTATGTGTATATATATATGTATATATATATGTATATATATATATATATATATATATATATATGTATATGTACACATAAAATTTATATAAATGTTACTTGTTTTAATAATGTGTCATTGTATTTTAATCAACAAGTACATGGTAATGGTCAGTGCGGACTAAATGATTGTTGTGCTGCAATATACAGTATACGTCTTTGTATACATTATACATGTCTATATGATGCTGATGATTTAGTTTGATGATGAAAATTTGAATGATTTATCATTGTATTTTAATCCAGGGCTATTTGGCTTAGGTGTGTGTGTGTGACCTAGGTGTGTGTGTGTGGGCATGTTTATGTGGTTTATGAGTTCACAAATTTGTAGAATGACATGGGTATGACATAGGTATTACAAGGAGAAGGTGATTTAAGGGGACATTTTCAGTGTCCCCATAATTTAAACCGCTTATAAATCGTACAGAGTGAGTTTTTTTGAGGGAAAATATAAATGTACCGTCTCCTGTGAGGGCTAAGTTTAGGTGTAGGGTAGGTGTAGGTCAATAGCACATACAGCTTGTACAGTATAACAACCATTACGCCTATGGAAAGTCCCCGTAAACCATTAAAACCAACATGTGTGTGTGTGTGTGTGTGTGTGTGTCTGTGTGTAACTGTGTGTCTGTGTGTCTGTGTGTGTCTGTGTGTGTCTGTGTGTCTGTGTGTCTGTGTGTCTGTGTGTGTCTGTGTGTCTGTGTGTGTCTGTGTGTCTGTGTGTGTGTCTGTGTGTGTCTGTGTGTCTGTGTGTCTGTGTGTCTGTGTGTCTGTGTGTGTCTGTGTGTGTCTGTGTGTCTGTGTGTCTGTGTGTGTGTCTGTGTGTGTCTGTGTGTCTGTGTGTGTGTCTGTGTGTCTGTGTGTCTGTGTGTGTGTGTGTGTGTTGGAAAGTGCTCTTTTTCAAAGGCCCGGAGCAGGAGCATAAAATCACAATACAGTGACGGGGTTGTCCACAAGAGGGAGTTGTTTCTCGGGTTTGATTCTGGGCTTGAACAGTATAAGGGAAGATAAGGAGAATCATTTAATATAGATTCATATATTTGTATTAAAGAGAGCATCTTTTGAGTTCTGTTTTTATTTTGTCTCTGCTCAACTGTTTGTATTCTTGGTATAACACATGTGTGTACCTCTGTATGTATATATATATGTATATATATATATATATATATATATATATATATATATATGTATATATACACATAAAATTAATATAAATGTTACTTGTTTTGAATAATGTATCATTGTATTTTAATCAACAAGTACATGGTAATGGTCAGTGCTGATGATTTAGTTTGATGATGAAAATTTGAATGGCCTATTTGGCTTAGGTGTGTGTGTGTGTGTGTGTGTGTGTGTGTGTGTGTGTGGGCATGATTGTTCACAAATTTTGTGCATGGGTATGCAATATACAAGGAGAAGGTGATTTAAGTATACGTCTTTGTATACATTACCGTCTCCTGTACTAAGTTTAGGTGTAGGGTATGTCTATATGATGCTGATGTAAACCATAAAAACCAACATTTGAGAGAGAGAGAGAGAGTGTGTGTGTCTGTGTGTGTCTGTGTGTGTTTGACTGTGTGTCTGTGTGTGTCTGTGTGTGTCTGTGTGTCTGTGTGTGTGTCTGTGTGACTGTGTGTCTGTGTGAAAATTTGAATGAGTGTGTGTCTGTGTGTGTGTTTATCATTCAAAGGCCGGAGCAGGAGTATTTTAATCCAGGGCTATTTGAATCATTTAATATAGCATATATTTGTATTAGGTGTGTGTGTGTGTGTGTGTGTGTGTGTGTATATATACACATAAAATTAATATAAATGTGTGTATCATTGTATTTTAATCAACAAGCATGTTTATGTGGTTTATGAGTATACATTATACATTCACAAATTTGTAGAATGACATGGGTATGACATAGGTATTACAAGGAGAAGGTGATTTAAGGGGACATTTTCAGTGTCCCCATAATTTAAAGCGCTTATAAATCATACAGAGTGAGATTTTTTGAGGGAAAATATAAATGCACCGTCTCCTGTGAGGGCTAAGTTTAGGTGTAGGGTAGGTGTAGGTCAATAGCACATACAGCTTGTACAGTATAAAAACCATTACGCCTATGGAAAGTCCCCGTAAACCATAAAAACCAACATGTGTGTGTGTGTGTGTGTGTGTGTGAGAGAGTGTGTGTATGTGAGAGAGAGAGAGAGAGAGAGAGAGAGAGAGAGAGAGAGAGAGAGAGAGAGAGAGAGAGAGAGAGAGAGAGA
>JAPDDM010000139.1:0-2500 GCA_027474115.1 Schizopygopsis malacanthus | reverse complement strand
GTCTGTGTGTGTCTGTGTGTGCCTGTGTGTGTCTGTGTGTGTCTGTGTGTGCTGTGTGTGTGTGTGTGTGTGTGGTGTGTGTGGTTGTTTGTGTGTAACTGTGTGTCTGTGTGTGTCTGTGTGTGTGTGTGTGCTGTGTGTGTCTGTGTGTAATGTGTGTCTGTGTGTGTCTGTGTGTAACTGTTTGTCTGTGTGTGTCTGTGTGTGTCTGTGTGTAATGTGTGTCTGTGTGTGTCTGTGTGTGTCTGTGTGTGCCTGTGTGTGTTTTGTGGTCTGTGTGTGCCTGTGTGTGTGTGTGTGTGTCTGTGTGTAACTGTGTGTTGTGTGTGTCTGTGTGTGCCTGTGTGTGTCTGTGTGTGTTCTGTGTGTAACTGGGTGTCTGTGTGTGTCTGTGTGTTGTGTGTGTCTGTGTGTGGCTGTGTGTGTGTGTGGTGTGTGTTCTGTGTGTGTCTGTGTGTTGTGTGTGTCTGTGTGGTCTGTGTGTGTGTCTGTGTGTAACTGTGTGTCTGTGTGTAACTGTGTGTCTGTTTGTAGTAACTTGTGTGTAACTGTGTGTCTGTGTGTAACTGTGTGTCTGTGTGTGTCTGTGTGTACTGTGTGTCTGTGTGTAACTGTGTGTCTGTGTGTGTCTGTGTGTCTGTGTGTGTCTGTGTGTCTGTGTGTGTAACTGTGTGTAGTGTGTGTCTGTGTTGTGTGTGTTGGAAAGTGCTCTATTTCAAAGGCCCGGAGCAGGAGCATAAAATCACAATACAGTGACGGGTTGTACAAGAGGGAGTGTTTTCTCGGGTTTTGATTCTGGGCTTGAACAGTATAAGGGAAGATAAGGAGAATCATTTAATTATAGATTTTTATTTGTATTAAAGAGAGCATCTTTTGAGTTTTGTTTTTATTTTTTCTGTGCTCCACTGTTTGTATTTTGGTATAACACATGTGTGTACCTCTGATATGTGTATATATATATTATATATATTTATATGTATATATACACATAAAATTATTTTAAATGTTACTTGTTTTTAATAATGTATATTGTATTTTAATCAAAAGTACATGGTGTTAATGGTCAGTGCGGCCTCATTGATTGTTGTGCTGCAATATACAGTATACGTCTTTGTATACATTATACTATCTATATGATGCGATGATTAGGGGTTAGGGTTAGGGTTAGGGTTGGTTGTTAGGGTTAGGGTTAGGTTAGGGTTTGGGTTAGGTTAGGGTTAGGGGTATAGGTTAGGGTAGGGTTAGGGTTAGGGTTAGGGTTAGGGTTTGGGTTAGGGTTAGGTTAGGGTTAGGTTAGGGTTTAGGGTTAGGGTTAGGTTAGGGTTAGGGTTAGGGTAGGTTAGGGTTAGGTTTAGGGTTAGGTAGGGTTAGGGTTAGGGTTAGGGTTAGGTTAGGGTTAGGGTCTAGGGTTGGGTTAGGGTTAGGGTTAGGGTTAGTTAGGGTTAGGGTTAGGGTTAGGTTAGGTTAGGGTTAGGTTTAGGGTTAGGGTTAGGGTTAGGGTTTTGGGTTAGGGTTAGGGTTAGGGTTAGGTTAGGGTTAGGGTTAGGGTTAGGTTGGGTTAGGTAATAGAGTTAAATACGAAAGTGCACCCCTATAGAAAGGGGGGTGTGCACTATTTTTTTTTTTCTAGGAAGCTGAAATTCGGTATATATACTAATTAGAGGGTTGCCAAGTCGTTTGCACATATTTTGGTAGCTCTAGCGCCACCAGGGGCCGAGATATGGTACTGCACCCCCTTATAATATGGGGTTGCACTTGGTTTCTATAGGTCTGTGATGCTGAAATTTGGTAATATACTAATCAGAGGGCCCCCAATCGTTTGCACATGGTTTAGCGCCACCAGGGGCGAGATATGGTACTGCACCCCCTTATGAGGTGGGGTTGCACTTGGTTTCTATAGGTCCTGTGATGCTGAATTTGGTATATATACTAATTAGAGGACCCCCAATCGTTTGAACATGGTTTAGCGCCACCAGGGGGCCGAGATATGGTACTGCACCCCTTATAAGGTGGGGTGCACTTGGTTTCGGTTTTCTATAGTCCTGTGATGCTGAAATTTGGTATATATACTAATTAGGGACCCCCATTCGTTTGAAATTGGTATTAGCGCCACCAGGGCCGAGATATGGTACTGCACCCCTTATAGGGTGGGGTGCACTTGGTTTCTATAGGTCCTGTGATGCTGAAAGTCGGTATATATACTAATTAGAGGACCCCCAGTCGTTTGCACATGGTTTGGCACCAGGGGCCGGATATGGGTACTGCATATTTGGTGGGGTGCCCTTGGTTTATATAGGTCCCTAGTGATGCTGAAATTTGGTATATATACTTTGTAGGGGTCCCCAGTCGATTGCACATAGTTTGGTAGCCCTAGCGCCACCAAGGCGCCGAGATATGGTAATGCACCCCAGTTTATTTTCACCTAGAGAGCTGAAATTTGGTATATATACATTTTAGGGGGTGCCCAGTCGAATGCACTTGAGTTTTTGAGTGTTTTTGA
>JAPDDM010000057.1:320000-350942 GCA_027474115.1 Schizopygopsis malacanthus | reverse complement strand
TGCATCGTTCTACCACACAGAACACAAAACATGCATCAGCTGCACTAACAGTTTCTACATTTAGTAATTTAGCAGATGTGCGTTTTATTTATTATTTCCATTGATGTATGTTTTGTTATGTAGGACAATATTTGTAATCTGGAATCTGAGGGTGCAAAAAAAATCTAAATTTTGAGGCAATCATCTTTAAAGTTGTTCAAATAAAGTCTTAGCAATGCATATTACTAATCAAAGTTTTGATATATTTACGGTAGGAATATCTTCATGGAACATGATCTTAATATCTAATGATTTTTGGCATAAAAGAAAAATGTATAATTTTGACTCATACAATGTATTGTTGTCTATTGCTACAAATATACCTGTGCTGCTTATGACTGCTTTTGTGCTCCAGGGACACATAATAGAAGTGTTACATTACATTAATGAAGACATCACTAACAGGTGTAATAGGAATATTGGGTTCTTTGACTAGTGAATATAGGGTAAATGAGGTTTGATTGACGTCTGTCCGCGGTTGAAACACGATGCAGGAGATGTTCATTCATGTTTATTTGGTGTTATAACTCGTAGTAAAGACGAAGGGATGAGCGTTTGAACGGAGATGTTAGTATACGCACAAAAAAAACGGCATTTATTCTTTGAATTCATGAATAAATTGACATTATGTTTCTTGTCAAAAGTAACAATGTATAAAACTGTACGTTTCCAGTGATGTTTTACTCGTGCAGTGCGTACCGAATCCAAAGATGTTTGGTACAAATACATGTACCGTTACACCCCTAATAGTTTATATAGTAATGCAGGAGTACCTGAGGAACATCAGCCTCATGAGGACTTACCGTGTGTGGCGTCAGTCAGAGCATCATCTGTTCTCATCCGTGACACTGACCGGACCGGCCTGAAGCTCAGCGCTGTTCCTGCAGCTGAACACACACACACACACGAGATCAGTCAGAGCACACACACACACAAGATCAGTCAGAGCACACACACACACACACACACACACACACACAAGGTCAGAGAACACACACACACACACACACACGAGATCAGTCAGAGAACACACACACACACGAGATCAGTCAGAGCACACACACACACACAAGATCAGTCAGAGCGCACACACACACGAGATCAGTCAGAGCGCGCACACACACACGAGATCAGTCAGAGCACACACACACACGAGATCAGTCAGAGAACACACACACGAGATCAGTCAGAGCACACACACACACACGAGATCAGTCAGAGCACACACACACACACGAGATCAGTCAGAGCACACACACACACACACACACACACACACACACAAGATCAGTCAGAGCACACACACGAGATCAGTCAGAGCGCACACACACACACACAAGATCAGTCAGAGCGCACACACACACACACACACACGAGATCAGTCAGAGCGCGCGCACACACACGCGCGAGATCAGTCAGAGCGCACACACGCGCGAGATCAGTCAGAGCGCACACACGCGCGAGATCAGTCAGAGCGCACACACGCGCGAGATCAGTCAGAGCGCACACACGCGCGAGATCAGTCAGAGCGCACACACGCGCGAGATCAGTCAGAGCGCACACAACGCGCGAGAACAGTCAGAGCGCACACACACGCGCGAGATCAGTCAGAGCGCACACACGCACGAGATCAGTCGGAGCACACTCACACGAGATCAGTCAGAGCACACGCACACACACACACACACACACACACACACACACACACACACACGAGATCAGTCAGAGCACACACACGAGATCAGTCAGAGCACACACACACACGAGATCAGTCAGAGCACACACACACACGAGATCAGTCAGAGCACACACACACGAGATCAGTCAGAGCACACACACACGAGATCAGTCAGAGCACACACACACACACACACGAGATCAGTCAGAGCACACACACACGAGATCAGTCAGAGCACACACACACACGAGATCAGTCAGCGCACACACACACACGAGATCAGTCAGAGCACACACACACACGAGATCAGTCAGAGCACACACACACAAGATCAGTCAGAGCGCACACACACACAAGATCAGTCAGAGCACACACACACACACGAGATCAGTCAGAGCACACACACACACACCACACAAGATCAGTCAGAGCGCACACACACACAAGATCAGTCAGAGCGCACACACACACACACCACACACACAACGAGATCAGTCAGAGCACACAGACACACAAGATCAGTCAGAGCACACACACACGAGATCAGTCAGAGCGCACACACACACGAGATCAGTCAGAGCGCACACACACACGAGATCAGTCAGAGCACACACACACACACGAGATCAGTCAGAGCGCACACACACACACCCACACACACACACGAGATCAGTCAGAGCACACACACACACACACGAGATCAGTCAGAGCACACACACACACACACACGAGATCAGTCAGAGCACACACACACGAGATCAGTCAGAGCACCCCACCCACACAAGATCAGTCAGAGCACACACACACACACACACACACACGAGATCAGTCAGAGCACACACACACGAGATCAGTCAGAGCGCACACACACACACACGAGATCAGTCAGAGCACACACACACACACACACGAGATCAGTCAGAGCACACACACACGAGATCAGTCAGAGCACACACACACACACGAGATCAGTCAGAGCGCACACACACACACACACGAGATCAGTCAGAGCGCACACACACACACGAGATCAGTCAGAGCGCACACACACACACACGAGATCAGTCAGAGCGCACACACACGAGATCAGTGAGAGCGCACACAACACACACACAGATCAGTCAGAGCGCACACACACACACGAGATCAGTCAGAGCGCACACACACACACGAGATCAGTCAGAGCGCACACACACACACGAGATCAGTCAGAGCACACACACACACACACGAGATCAGTCAGAGCACACACACACACACACACGAGATCAGACAGAGCACACACACACGAGATCAGACAGAGCACACACACACGAGATCAGTCAGAGCACACACACACACATGAGATCAGACAGAGCACACACACACAAGATCAGTCAGAGCACACACACACAAGATCAGTCAGAGCACACACACACGAGATCAGACAGAGCACACACACCGAAGCCTCCATCATCACCTGTGCTCAGAGTCACTTCGGCGAGGACGCTGCTCTGATCAAACACCTGAGACGAACCCATATCTGGCGCTTTACCAATCAACTGGCTGAACACCGACACGTCAAACTCATCCGATTCGGATCCGATTGAGTGTGTGCTTGAGACGGCCCGGTTCTGCCTCAGGGGTCTGTCTGGATCATGATGGGATGTATCAGCAGAAGTGGTGCCGTGACCCTGCTCGCTCTGTCTGAGGGATAACTGATCGGAGAGCCTCTCCAGGATCCGGTTTACAGTCTGGCTCCAGCCCTGACAGCATCCAGCAGAGATTAGCATGGAAAGAGCTATCGGGTCAGGAAGATTAAAAACACACGGTACCTGTGCTGTAGTGCTCGGATCACCTCGCACTGCACTTCTAGAGGATGAAGAGGACGAGTCCATGTCTGAATGAGGCTGTAGCGGCTGGAAAACACCTGCAGACAGAATAAGACTCCTCAGCACAAAGTATGCTGTGCTTGTATATGTTCTGATTGAGTGTAATCTCGGTCATCAGCACATGGTGCACTCATTTTTTTGCGGTCCAAAAATATTAGACCATGCACTGAGTCACAACCAAGAGACACCACAATCTTGCTTAGGATATCACAATGTTGAGTCTGTGACTCACAAGAAATTATAATTTGCTGCATTTAATGAATAAAAGTGATATCCAGGAACTCAGCAAAGATGAAAATTCAAACATCAGACCATGCTGCAAACACTTATGGATTTCATGTTGATGGACTCATTTGTTATAGCTTCCCACATCGACAAACTAATGACATGATGCCAAACTGTGCATCTGTACAGCATATGGATATTGTTCTGAACACAAAGGAAGATATTCTGATGTTCCTTTGTGTTCAGAACAAACACATTCATACAGGTTTGGAACTACTTGAGGATGAGTCAATTTTGGGTGAACTGTCACTTTAAGACCACCGTGTCTGTATGCTAGTCGATGTAACTGCAGGTCAAAGGTCAGAGGAGGTGTGGTCACCTGAGTGCTCGGTGCTGGACAGAGCTGGTGCTGAAGTGTCCTCCTGAAGCACACTGGACCAGGACTGAGACGCTGAGCTCGTGTTCACCGCACCTGCACACAGCATTCGACAGAAACTGCTGCATGATAAATTATCACATTTTTATTTTTCATAAGACAATAAAAATGTATCGAGTCTTATCTTGCATCTAGGAAACAGTGTACCCGGATTAATGCATGCATCGGTAAGAGATCGTCCCACAGGGTTCCTCAGGGGTCGATCCTAGGACCACTGCTCTTTAGTTTGTATTGACAAATTTTAGATTGTTTACTCAGTGCTGATTAACATTAAATGTTCATAAAAGTGCATGTATGTGTTTTAAAATTGAGGAGATGGTCCAACCAGATATTAGTTAATGGTGAAAAATTAAAAATTGTACCAGATTTTAAGTATCTTGGAGTCCTCATTTAACATCCACAGGTTAAATTGAGGTCTGTAGATAATTCTGGGGCAGTTTTCTGACTGGCTATTTTCTAAAAGTAGGGATGCACGATATTGTCAGAAGTGGCCGATAATGGCTATAAATGTAAATATCGGCATTGGCCCGATATGAAAAATAATGCAGATATGTCGTGCCGATAAGAGGAATACGTTACCTCACATGTGCTCAGGGTGTGATTAAATCACGTCAGCAGTGTGGCTCATTCCTGAAGCGAAGTTTAGATTTTAAATGCAAAGTTCGCTGCATTTAAACAGAGAATGCAATTGTTACGACCCTGCGTTATACTTGCTCGCCTGCTGGTGGCGGTGTTCTTCCAGGAGAGCGTGGGAGATTGCACACCCCTGTTACCTGTTCATCACTTAATTATGGAGAGGATAAAACATTGGACTCAAACACTCCTCTTCACTTCGTCCAGGGGATTGACAGCCTCTGGAGGAGTCACTTCTTTCGCGAACCTTTATTTGTTTACAGCCCATACCAACCTTTTCTGCTCCCCATTTGGATGTTGATTTTCCCCTTTGATTTTGAACCCTAGACTTCGTTATATTAAGTTATTTGTATTTTTGAAGACTAATAAAATCTTGCAAGTCATTATTCTGGTGTACTTGTCCTTTATGTACGGTCGAAACGAGCTGGCCGTAACATAAATTGGGGGCTCGTCCAGGATCCTATGGGGGTAGGAGACGTTGGTAAGTATGGGTTGTATGTGTGTATGTTTTTGTGAATGGTTACCTTTATAAATGAGAACTCTGGTGAGTTAGTGTGTTTCCAGCTGGATTGTGAATGCAATCCTTCCGACGGAGCACTGTTTGTTGTTTTGTTTTGTTATTTTGCCTTTCTTGTTTTTGGTGGTTATCCTGGGTGGAGATTAACTCTCTGTAGGGGGTACGCTTCCGGACTTTCAGTTTGACTGATTGTCGCGGAGCTCAGCGTTTAATGCCGCCCCGAGCCCGGTACATCGC
This sequence comes from Schizopygopsis malacanthus, assembly GCA_027474115.1. Lineage (NCBI taxonomy): Eukaryota > Metazoa > Chordata > Actinopteri > Cypriniformes > Cyprinidae > Schizopygopsis > Schizopygopsis malacanthus. The sequence continues at coordinate 345,306 of JAPDDM010000057.1, read as the reverse complement.
TGAAGACCAGGTAGGATTTAGTTAGTGTTTTCTGAGTTAGGAGCTGGAGTTTTCTCATATTGTAAACGGAAAATCCATTCTACAAGAATAAATAAAAAGGTAAATCGTTTGTGTGTATAGTGCGGTTTATTTTTCGCGCTTACACTGTGTTTTGACTTGTGGGAAGTCTTTGGAAGTTTTGGGAATGAGCATCGGTTGCGTAATACGGTGACGTAGTTCCTTTTTGAAGCAGTGGCTTATGGGAGTTGTATTTCGGGTAAACAGCGTCTCACGTGTGTTAGCTAGTAGTTTCGTTTGTGTTATTGTGCGTATACAGATACGAATAAAATGTCTTCGGTGATCGAAGATTTCTTTGTGTGTCCATCAGAAGCTTTGCTTGAGAGTTGTACAAAGGAGCAGTTGGTGCAAATCGCCGAACGCTTCAGTGTCGATCTTACTTCTCAAGAAAAGAGGCTGAAGGAAACTATTGTGACTACTTTGAAGCGGTCACTTGTTGATAGAGGAGTTATAGAAGTAAGCACTGAGTTAATTACTCCCAGTGAATCGTTTGTGTCTACTCCTGTTGAGGTTTATAGTGAAAGTGAGACAAAATTTCCAAATTGTCTTTGCAAGAGAAGCAATTGTGTTTAGATGCCGCGAAATTTCGTGCTGAACGTGATGATCGCGCTATGAAAGAGCGAGCGGTAGAAAGAGAACATCAGTTAGGTATGCGAAGAAAGAGCTTGAGTTCGAGAAGGAACGAGAAGAGAGAGCGTTTCAGATAAAAAAATTGGAGTTAGAATTAGCAGCAAAGACGGCTGAAGTTTCACAAGTGACTGTGCAACATGCGAATGCAGTTGAACCTGTGTTTGATGTTCACAGAAATATGAGATTAGTGCCGCCATTTTCTGAAAAGGAAGTGGATAAATATTTCTATCACTTTGAACGTGTTGCTTTATCCATGAAATGGCCGAAAAGCTTTTGGACTTTGTTGTTACAGTGTGTGTTCACAGGTAAAGCTCAGGAAGTTTATTCTGCACTCTCACTGGAACAGAGTGGTGAGTATGATGTTGTGAAATCTGCTGTGTTACATGCATATGAACTCGTGCCTGAGGCATATCGTCAAAAATTTAGGAATTTGACTAAAGTTGATGAATGTACTCATGTTGAATTTGCAAGAGAAAAAGAGAACTTATTTGATCGCTGGTGTATTTCAATGAAAGTTACATCTAAAGAGCAGTTAAGAGAATTAGTGCTCTTAGAGGAGTTTAAACATTGTGTTCCTCATGCTGTGGCTACGCATCTTACTGAACACAAGGTGAATACACTTTCTGAAGCTGCTATCATGGCTGATGAATTTGTGTTAACCCATCGTCGGTCATTTAGTTCAGTCGGTCTTAAAACCAACGATATGAGTAAGTTTTGCTTTCAACCTAAGACAAAGTCTCCTGTGATGAGTGGGAATATTAGGGCGACAGTTGCTGAACATTCCAGTAAACCGGCCCTCTCACGAGACATGGTTTGCTTTTATTGTAAAAAGCCTGGTCATAAAATATCTGACTGTCTTATTCTTAAGAAGAAAGAGAGATTGTCGAAACCTGTTGCTTTAGTTTCTACCTTACCATTCACTATTGACACTCGTGATGAGAAAGATCGTCATTTATCTAGTTCTAGTGATAAATCTGTTGATCAGTGTATAACTTCATCTGTTGATTATACACCCTTTATCACTGGGGGAAATGTGTCATTGCCTGGTTCAAACGAAACGGTGCCAGTACGTCTTCTTCGAGATACGGGAGCCGCGCAGTCGTTTCTTTTAGAAGGAATTTTGCCTTTAACTTCTGAAACTGCTACTGGAACTCATGTATTAGTGCGAGGTTTTGAGATGGGGTTTGTTGAAGTGCCTTTGCATCGAATCCATCTTTCCTCTGCCATTGTATCTGGTGATGTAATAGTTGGTGTTCGTTCTGCACTTCCAGTCCCTGGGATTACATTTATTCTGGGAAATGATTTAGCTGGTGGGAATGTTTGGGGACGGAGTGGTGTGGCCGCTCCGCCCATAGTAGCATGTATACCTAGGAAATCTGATGTTAAAAATTGTAGAGGATTTCCAGATTTGTTTCCAGCTTGTGCAGTTACTCGATCAATGGCTAAACCATTATCTGAAAATCAAGTTGAAGTTCCACTGCATGACACTTTCTTTTATACTGTTAATACAGGTGAGCTAGGATCTGATGTGTCTAAATGTCCTGAGCAAAGAGACCTGAAGTCCTTCCCTTCGTTGTCTTCTGACCAGAAAGATTCAACAGTGCTGCAAAGTGAATCTGCTGATACATCCGAGGTTCTATCCACTCTTGAGAAAACTAATGTTGATCTCTCTGATGTTGATGACTGTTCTCTGACTACTTTGTTACAGATCTCTCGAGAGGATTTAATTAGAGCTCAACTGAGCGATGACACTCTTAAACCTTTATTTTTTGCAGCAGGGTCTAAGAAGTGTTCTGATGCTCCATCCTCTTCGTACTTTCTTGATGATGGTCTGCTTTGTCGGACAGTGGTCCTGCATAAAGATGTTTCTCTAGAACCTAAAACTCAGATTGTGGTTCCTATTACAGTGAGAGACTCTGTGTTGCATTTGGCTCATCAAGGACTTGCTGGTCATACCGGAGTTCGTAAAACGTATGATCGGGTCTTGCGGCAGTTCTATTGGCCTAAGGTAAAACGAGATGTGGCAAAACATATTCGATCTTGTCATACATGCCAGATCACCGGTAAACCGAATCAAAAAGTGCCTGTTGCTCCGTTGCAGCCTATTTCCGTCGTTTCCACTCCTTTCGAGCATTTGATAATTGACTGTGTTGGTCCTTTGCCCCGGTCTAAGACTGGTCACCAATACCTTCTAACCGTTATGTGCCAGACTACTCGTTATCCTGCTGCTTATCCGTTAAGGTCCATCACTACAAAATCTGTCTTGAAGGCCCTCACTAATTTTATGTCGACCTTTGGAATTCCCAAAGTTATTCAATCCGATCAGGGTTCGAACTTCATGTCCAAACAGTTCTTAAAAGCCCTGCGTCAACTTCGAGTAGACCACAATATTTCTAGTGCCTATCATCCGCAGAGTCAAGGAGTTCTTGAGAGGTTTCATCAAACCCTGAAGTCCCTTTTGAGGTCATATTGTGTGGAACTCGATGCGGATTGGGAAGAAGGTCTGCCGTGGATGTTATTAGCGATACGTGAGGTAATCCAAGAAAGCCTTGGGTTTAGCCCAAATGAATTGGTGTTCGGACATGTAGTGCGAGGACCTACAGCTGTGTTAGCTGAGGGGTGGCGAATGTCTAAACCTTCTGAAAACATTGCAGATTATGTGAATGGATTTCGACGTAGATTGTATGAGGCACGAGCTCTCGCTAAAAAGAAGTTGAGTAAGTCTCAGATAAAAATGCAACAACATTTTGACAGAAAAGCTAAGTTAAGAGAGTTTCAGGTGGGTGATCAAGTACTGGCTTTGCTGCCTCTACCTGCCAACCCATTTCAGGCTAAATTTACAGGCCCCTACAGTGTAGTTAAACGTCTTTCCAATAATAATTATCTGTTGAATACTCCTGACCGGAGGAAAAAAGTACAAGTCTGTCATAGTAACCTGTTGAAATTGTATATAGCTCCTGTTCGTTCTGTTACTGTGGTAAACTCTTTTCCAGAATCGTCTCCTCTCTTTCGCAGCACGAGTGGGGATTCTTTAGAAAATGCTGATGAAGATGAGAGTTTTCTTTCTCGAGAAAAGGTCGACGGGCGACTTAAAAACTCTGAGATTCTTCTTAACCTGTCCTCTCATCTATCTTATTTGACAGAGAAAGAGAGGAGTGATGTCACTGAATTGGTGGTGTCATTTCCCTCTCTCTTCCTTGATGTTCCTGGTCGCACTTCTATCATAGAACATGACATCGACGTAGGAACCTCATGTCCAGTTAAACAGAACGCCTATCGAGTCAATCCTTTTAAAAGAGATTTGCTGAAACAAGAGGTGAACTATCTGCTTACTCATAGTCTGGCTGAATTTAGTTTCAGTTCATGGAGTTCTCCTTGTGTTCTAGTAAATAAACCTGATGGCTCATATCGATTCTGCACAGATTATCGAAAACTTAACTCTGTGACAAAGCCGGACTGTTTCCCTTTACCTCGAGTTGATGACTGCGTCGATCATATTGGCTCTGCCCGTTACGTTAGTAAATTCGACCTCTTAAAGGGGTATTGGCAAGTGCCTTTGACTAATCGTGCAAAGGAATTATCTGCCTTCGTTACACCTGATGCTTTCCTGCAGTATACGGTAATGCCTTTCGGAGTTCGAAATGCACCTGCGACTTTCCAGCGACTCGTAAACCGTATACTGTATGGAATGTCAGGATGTGAGGCATATCTTGATGACATCGTGTTGTATAGTTCGTCCTGGTCTGAGCATCTTAACCAGATTAAGGAACTTTTTTCTCGTTTAGCAAAGGCTAATCTTACAGTTAATCTCGCTAAGTCTGAATTCGCGAAGGCAACCGTTACCTATTTGGGTAAGGTAGTGGGAAATGGTTGTGTAAAGCCTATTGAGACTAAAGTTGAAGCCATTTGTAACTTTCCAGCTCCCACCACTCGTCGTGAATTGCGACGATTTCTCGGCATGGTGGGATATTATCGGAGTTTTTGCGAAAATTTTGCCAGTGTAGTCTCACCTCTTACCGATTTATTGAGTCCGAAGTTATCTTTTCAGTGGACTGAGTCCTGTCAGCAGGCTTTCGAAAATTGTAAGGCTTTGCTGGCATGTGCCCCTGTTTTGGCAGCTCCGAATTTTGAAAAGTCTTTTAGTCTTGCAATTGATGCGAGTGCTTGCGGTGCGGGCGCTGTTCTCTTGCAGGAGGATTCGAACCAGGTTCAACATCCTGTAAGTTACTTTTCTAAGAAATTTAATCGACATCAACAGGTATATTCCACCATTGAGAGAGAGGCTCTTGCCCTAGTGTTGGCCGTACAACATTTTGAGATCTATCTAGGGTCAATTGCTGCGCCGATTATCATTTATACGGATCATAATCCTTTGGTCTTCCTGAATCGAATGAGGAATCGAAATCAGCGCCTTATGCGATGGAGTCTCATTTTACAACCTTTCCATCTCGAGATTAAACATATTAGAGGAAAAGATAATGTTATAGCTGACACACTTTCTAGAGCGTAACATCATTTCTACGTTGTTTGTTCCTTTTCTTTGCATCTCTAGGGCCCAGAGGTGTTAAAGAATGAAGAGAAAACGACGTTCATTTGGACCACCGGAACTTATTGTGTTCGTTCTGGAACACAATAAGTGTTCCAGAACGTGTTTAACTGTCTTTTCTTTGTTTCTGTTTTTTAGATTCGTTGCCGAATCTTTTTTTTTTAGGAGGGAGGTGTGTTACGACCCTGCGTTATACTTGCTCGCCTGCTGGTGGCGGTGTTCTTCCAGGAGAGCGTGGGAGATTGCACACCCCTGTTACCTGTTCATCACTTAATTATGGAGAGGATAAAACATTGGACTCAAACACTCCTCTTCACTTCGTCCAGGGGATTGACAGCCTCTGGAGGAGTCACTTCTTTCGCGAACCTTTATTTGTTTACAGCCCATACCAACCTTTTCTGCTCCCCATTTGGATGTTGATTTTCCCCTTTGATTTTGAACCCTAGACTTCGTTATATTAAGTTATTTGTATTTTTGAAGACTAATAAAATCTTGCAAGTCATTATTCTGGTGTACTTGTCCTTTATGTACGGTCGAAACGAGCTGGCCGTAACACAATACAGAATGACGTGTCGGTGCGTGATGGAGTAAACAGTAATAGCACGTGCAGCGCCAGCCTCCCCTGGGTCCTAAAGCCCGCTCCGTAAGGAGTTTTAATTTCCAATATCGTGCATCCCTAGCACTGTGTTTTTAGAAAGCGGTTTCATGCATCAGTCAAACGTGTCCATGTTTTGCATATGCAAAATAAACCATCGAGGCGCTTACCCGCAGTCCCTCCTGCGTGTCTCAGGGAAGCGCTCAGCTCTCGGCTGTATTTATCTATGATCTGCTGCACAGAGTCTCTGTCTTCCTGTGCCTGGTCAGCGGTCATGTGACAGGAACTGGGTCCGGGAGACGGGCCGCACACGTCTGGCTCGAAGCAGAGATGAGACGCATCTGAGAAAGAGATGCAGACATGAACCAGACGGATCCGGATTCATCTTCCAGAACTCTGAATGATCAAACACACCTGACACGGCGTAACTGGGCTCATGCTCACTAGTGGAGTAGCTTCCTGTGGAGATCGTAGTGGACGAGAGATAGTCAGCATCAACAGCACCACAGCGCTAGCAAACAAACAGAGAGAGAGCGGTTTAACACCGTGAGATAGTACAAACACACTGAAACACCTCATTTGCTGAGCTCAGTTCAAGTGTAGAGACCTTCATTACCATACACGCGTTACATGTACTTCAGGTGCAAAACACTGTCATCATTGCTAAGACACACAAACACACTCATTCATTCTCTCTCTCACACACACACACACACACACACGCTCGGGCACTGTCCCACTCTCTCACGAGAGATAGTCTGGATCAACAGCACCACAGCGCTAGCAAACAAACAGAGAGCGGTTTAACACAGTGTGATTGTACAAATATTTACTGAGCTCAGTTCAAGTGTAGAGACCATCATTATCATACACGCTTTACATGTACTTCAGGTGCAAAACACTGTCATCATTGCTCAGACACGCGCACTCTCTCACGAGAGATAGTCTGGATCAACAGCACCACAGCACTCTCACACACGCGCACTCTCCCACAATCACTCTCGCGCACTCTCTCACTCACCCTCGCGTGCACTCTCACACTCTCGCGCATGCTCACGCTCTCTCGCACACTCTCTCACACGCACACCCTCTCACATGCACTTGCGCACGCTCGCACTCACACGCATGCTCACGCTCTCTCGCACACACTCTCTCAGATGCACTCGCGCACGCTCGCACTCATTGGCATGCTCTCTCGCACGCACTCACACGCTCACTCACTCGCACACGTTCACTCTCTCACTCAATCGCGCACTCTCTCACGAGAGATAGTCTGGATCAACAGCACCACAGCACTCACACACGCGCACTCGCGTGCTCGCACACACACGCTCACTCGCACCCGCTCACTCTCGCACTCTCTCCTGCACACCCTCTCACGTGCACACTCTCACTCATTGGCATGCTCTCTCGCGCACACTCACTCACACTCTCTCACACAGCTTCTCTAGCATAATCACTGGTGTGGCGGCATGTTCAGATTTGGCTAGTTTTCATCACTGATCCACACACACCTGCGGACCTCAGATGAGCCGTCAGTGAGGTCATGCGTAGGGATGCAACGATTATACAGGTGCTGGTCATATAATTAGAATATCATCAAAAAGTTGATTTATTTCACTAATTCCATTCAAAAAGTTAAACTTGTATAATGTATACATTCATTCCACACAGACTGATATATTTCGAGTGTTTATTTCTTTTAATTTTGATGATTATAAGTGACAACTAATGAAAACCCCAAATTCAGTATCTCAGTCTCTCTCTCTCTCTCTCACTGTCTGTCTGTCTGTCTGTCTGTCTGTCTGTCTCTCTCTATGTCTCTCTCTCTCTCTCACTGTCTCTCTCTCTCTCGCTCTCTCACTGTCTGTCTGTCTCTCTCACACTGTCTCTCTCTCTATGTCTCTCTCTCTCACTGTCTCTCTCTCTCGCTCTCTCACTGTCTGTCTGTCTGTCTGTCTGTCTCTCTCACTCTCTCTCTCTCTCTGTCTGTCTCTCTCGCTCTCTCACTGTCTCTCTCTCGCTCTCTCGCTGTCTGTCTGTCTCACTGTCTCTCTCTTTCTCTCACTGTCTCTTTCTCTCTCTCTATGTCTCTCTCTCTCTGCACTATTTAATCTCTGTCTGAAGCGGGCAGAATGCTAGAGCTAACAAACTTCGCGTCAGGTGGTCCTTGCCTTCACGTCGTGCATTAAAATCCTTTATTTCACAACGAGAACAGGTTGGCTAGCCGTGCATTATCCTTTATGTAATGTATACTCTTTAACAGCAATATTTAAATGACGCCCTGGTCATTCTTGGCATGCCAAAATGTTCCCAACTATGGACTTCAGATATTCTCTGGTGGAAATAAAGGATCGCTGTATTCCTCGGTCACAGTTAATCTAGTGTGTGTAGTAGCCTCCGTGTCTCTGATAAGCACGGCATCGTAAGCTGGTGCACCGCTCGTGTAACATGTTTTCGTTTTGGGCAAGCTGCAACAGACTTTGATTAATTAACCATGACGTTTTAAAGCACGGTTAATCGCTGCATCCCTAGTCATGTGCGTGCATCACATGATCAGATTTCCATCAGTGAGACCCTGAACACAGTCTTACCTCTCGCTGGCGATTCATGCTGGACGGACCTAAGAAGAGAACGAGAACAGTTACCATCTGCAGTAATAACTAAGAGAAGCAGGCCAAGCAGCTGGTCAAACCCACGGTGTAGTGCTAAAGAGCATCACAGAGCCTCGTGGTTCTGATATATACGAGCAGTGAACGTGTGGTTTCTTACTCGCTGAGGCGTCACGCAGGAGCGTTTCTCTCCAGGACATGCGGCTGATTCTGCCCGTGACCTGTGACCTTTGACTCGGACTCACGTCAGCAGACTGCAGCTCTGCGGGAACCAATCACAGAGCATGGACTGGTCACATGAGCTCAGACACACTGAATGAAGACAGGAGCGGAGCTGGCGTACCTGTGTCCAGACTGATGTTGAGCGGAGTGTCCACTTCTTGTATAGCACTGAGTTCATGCGGCTCCATCTGCTGTAAGAAGGCCAAACGGGCGGGGGGGCGAGACACGGGTGGCTTTACTCTCCCACGATGCACTGGGGCCGGATCATGCACACCGTCTACGAGACACATCCAGCACCATTAGTGTGAGTGTGGTTTAAAATCACTTTTAGCCTGTGCTGATTTTTGTTGATCACTACACTTTCTAACACTCTTGATTTTCAAAAAAAAAGAACAAATCTTCTCAGCTTTCGAATTCTGTACATGATGACAAATTCAAATATAAGTGTTTCTGGTGCTCTTTAAATGTGGCGTAACAGATCTCTTCCTCTACTACTAAACAATGTCTGTGTGTGTGTGTATGTGTGAGAGAGCACTCAGTTTACCGTCTGAGAGGACTGTTGTGGTGTGTGCGCATGTTTGGGTGTCTGTGTGCATGTTTGGGTGTCTGTGTGTGTGTGTGCGCATGTTTGTGTGTCTGCGTGTGTGTGTGTGTGTGTGTGTGTGTGAGTGTGAGTGAGCACTCTGTTTTCCGTCTGAGAGGACTGTTGTGGTGTGTGTCTCTGTGTGTGTGCGCATGTTTGTGTGTCTGTGTGGGTGTGCATGTTTGTGTGTCTCTCTCTCTGTGTATGTGCGTGCGTGCTGGTGTGTGTAAGAGCACTCAATTTACCATCTGAGAGGACTATTGTGGTGTGTCTCTGTGTGTGTGCGCATGTTTGTGTGTCTGTGTGGGTGTGCATGTTTGTGTGTCTCTCTCTCTGTGTATGTGTGTGCGTGCTGGTGTGTGTAAGAGCACTCAGTTTACCATCTGAGAGGACTGTTGTGGAGAGCATGGCTCCGTCCCGGTGGCTGGGTGATGTCGAGGGTTCGGTGTGGCCGTTATCTTCCTCGATGGCATTTAGCAAAGTGTTCAAAATCCTGCGCTGTGTCTGAACATCACTAGAGCTGGACGCTGAACCCTGCCAGAAGAAGAAGAGTCCATAACATGATGAAGCACAGTGTCTCTACTTCAAACATACCGCTGGCTTGAACACACCTTTAAGTTTCCCAAATTAAAATACTCTTTAAATCTTACGTGACAAAAAAAATGCATACAAATAAAATGGTTACATAGTAATTTAAAGACCAGAAGAGTTGTTCAGAGTGGCGCCGGTGAGAACGAACATGAAACAGACAGCGTGAGTGAGTGAGTCCGGTGAGGTTTACCAGTCTGTCTGCAGTGATCTCCTTCCGGCTGCGCAGGAGCTCCAGGACCACAGCGGGGGCAGGAAGAGGAACCTGGTGCTGGTCTTCTGGGGGGCGGCTCGGACCAGAGGGGTTCGGCGGGCTGACGAGAGGCTGCGAAGGAAGACAAACACCGAGAGGTTTGTGTGTGTCGAGGACGGTGCACTAGCTGTAGGGTAGAGCTTGTGTTGCTCCTCGGGAGGATTTCTGTGTTGACAGAACACTACACAGACATGTGAAGTCAAGTTTGGGCTAATAAACCCTCATTGGTTATGTAATAAGTGAACAAAGAGTTGAGAACGAAAATACATGTGTACCGGTAAAGTGCAGCTCTTAAAGTGACAGCGTGCTATTTTCCTGCTGCGACGGTGTGCTTTATATTAATCAAACAACAAGAGACAAAATCACTCGACTGAAGGACTTCAATAAGAACGTTTCATTCTTTCAGTGAAGTTGGTGGTTTTTCTGCGGGTCGCTATCTGAAAACTGTATAGATAGGTCAAATAATCATGATTATAATACTGCCCAAACTAGTGGTGATTGTGATCACCTGTGAGGGAGCCGGGCGAGGTGGAAGCTGACTGGCATGAAGGGCATCAGGGTTCAGAGCGAGAGGAACAGGTGTGCTGCCGATGGCGTGTCGTAGCTTCAGAGCGTGCTGGTATTCCTCCAGACGTCGACGAGCGTCCTCTACACACTTCTTATGAAGTCTGAGGAGACGAGCAAACGTCACACACACACACACGATACGACAGGTGCATTATTGCTGCAGTGTGCGTTTCAGACAGACCTGTTCTGCTCCAGGAGTCTCTGCTGGTACTGATGGAGTTTCTGCGTGTGTGTGACATCAGGCCTAACCTGCACACACACACACACACACAGACCGAGACAGAGAGACACACACACAGAGACAGAGAGACACACACACACACACACACAGACAGACCGAGACAGAGAGACACAGAGAGAGAGAGACTTTTAACATTTAAAACATCTAAAAACAAGTGCTACATTATACCCCACACATATCACATTGCAATGTGTTGAGTCATTCAAAAAACACACAAAAAAACAAAAACACACCAATGATAATAAACAGTCCTAATCAACATGACTACCTTGTATCACCAATTAAACATTATTTCCCCATCTTCACAAAGTGACAGTAAAGCTCTATTTGCACACCACTTGAACTCAAACAAGTTATTTGTAATTTGAAAGAATCTATGTTCCACTCTTATTCTGGATTCCACCAAAGCAGTAAAAAGCTTAAGAAGATTTATATTCCATCCTTCAGCAGCCAGTCTACATGACTTCCAAATGGCTTGTCCGATTATGAAATTTGCAACAGTACACTGTTGTCTGTGCGCTCTGGAGTACCTATATCCATAGATAAAAAGTGTCTTGTTAAAAACAAAACCCAAGTTACCCAGTAAACCTTCTATCAATGTAAATAATGGACCCAATCTAAAACACTCAGTGAAAACATGAAAAACTGATTCTGGTAATGAACAGAAAATACAAGATGGCGAATCATTCAAGTTGAATTTAGAAATGTGAGAATTAGTGGGCAATGCACAATGTAGTAGCCTCCACTGCAAATCACCAGATCGTTTAGGTAGAGGACCCTTATAGAAAAGCCTCCAAGAAGGAGAAAGTTCAGCAGGGACTGTTAAAAATCCTCTCCATTTTGTATCACCTCTGTCTTTAATATACTCAAAATAATCAATTTTAACACATATCTGATAAAGGTCTCTCTTTCCGGCATCTTGAAAATCAATCTCTTGTAATCTATTCAATTTCAACAGCTTTCCTTCCTGACCCTCTTCAACACAAACCTTGGGAGACACAAATAACTTAGGAAAAATCACTCTAGAAGGGCCTCCGGACAGAAAACAATCTACAAACAGGAGAAGTGTTGGGGAAGAGCTGCTTTCAAGCCACCTACGAGCTGCTCTACCATCCTGACTGATCTAAAACCAGCCTGATTGCAAATGTCCACCACTGACCTCCATGTTTTAGACGATGTGTTGACCAAGTCTGAAACTCTGGTCAATCTTTTTTCCATACAAGTTTTAACAATTGTATTAGATGTACAAATATTATCTCCTAGAAGAGAGTTGTAAAACAGTGGTTCTTCAAGGCCAAAATGATTGCTTTCATGTCTAATCAGTTTAAAACCCTTCCAAAAGTTTAGCATAGAAGCACAACATTTGACATTGGTTGAAAAAATCCCATCATAAGACGACATTAAAAACAGGTGCCTATCAAAACAGAAACCACCAAACGTTCTGAGCAAAGCCAGACCAAACGACACCCATGGCCTAAAATCCACAGGGTAGAGTAGGTTTTGGACAGTCTTTAACCTCATAGCTTTAACCTTGGCTGCCAAATCGATCAACCCTTGGCCCCCTTCATTCACTGGCAAATAGAGGACAGCAGGGGGAAGCCAATGGTAGCCATCCCAGAAAGAAATCAACAAAAGTCTTCTGCAGACGCTGCAACAAATCTTTTGGTGGGTCAAGCACATTTAAGCGATGCCACATCATGGAGGCTACCAAGTTGTTTATAATAAGCACTCTTCCCCTATATGACAATTGAGACAGAATCCATTTCCATCTTTGTAAACGGCCAGAAACTTTTTCAAAAATACCATCCCAGTTCTTCTGAATATATTGGTCAGTCCCAAGGAAAACTCCCAGCACTTTAAACCCTTCCAGACTCCAGGAACAATTCTGCGGAAGTACTGGAGGGCCCTCGTTCTCCCATTCACCCACTAAAAGGGATGCACACTTTTGCCAATTGATTCGAGAGGAGGAGGCTTTCTGATAAACCTCTAGAGCTACTCCCATATCCATAACATCCTGAGCAGATCTAATGATAACAGTAACATCATCAGCGTAGGCACTAAGTCTAGCAGTAATCAGATCTGAGGTAGACGGACACACTGTTGATATGCCACCCAGCTTGCTTCTTAGTGTGACCAATAAAGATTCAATAGCAATGGCATATAGGATTCCTGAGAGACCACACCCCTGCCTTATGCCTCTGCTTACTCTGAAAGGTCTTGTGAGGGTACCATTAATTTTGAGCATGCTATATGTATCAGTATACAAGAGTCTTATATAAGCAATAATAGATGGACCGAAACCAAAAGCCTCAAGGCACTTAAACAGGAACCCATGGTCCACCCGGTCAAAGGCTTTCTCCTGGTCCAAAGAGACAAAACCGATGTTAATTTTGTGTACCTTAGCAAAAGAAATCAAGTCCCGAATCAAAAAAACATTATCAAAAATAGTCCTTCCTGGGCTGCAGTATGACTGATCTGCATGAATCACTGAGGAAATGAAGAGTTTAATTCTGTTAGTTAAAGACTTTGAAAGTATCTTATAGTCAACTCCAGGTAAATAGACTGGACGCCAGCATCTGATGTCTTCAAGATCACCCTTTTTAGGCAATAGTGTGACCCCAGCTCTGCGTAGACTCACTGGAAGAGTCCCTTTTTTTAAACTTTCCATAAAAACAAAACTCTTCCAATGACAGGCCAAAACTGTCTATAAAATTCTGCATTAAGTCCATCCAATCCTGGAGCTTTGCCAGAAGACATCTCTTGAACAGCTACAGATAATTCATCAAAAGTCAATAGTTTATCAAGCATAGATTTTTCCCCTTCTGAAAACGGAGGTAAATCCTGAAGGAGAAGGTCAGCCATCTCCTCATCGCAGGGTTCAGCTCTGTAAAGATCCTCATAAAAAGACAGTGCATAAGAAATAAATCGCATGACCATCAGTGATCCTCCTCCCCTGTGGAACTTTCAAACAGCCTAAAATCTTCTTATCCACAGTCTTCTTCTCCAGGTCAAAGAAAAAAAAGATGTAGGAGCATCAGGATTTTTGCAGTGGAATCATTTTAATAGGACTCACTATTTTGCCGTACCTCTGGAGTATTTGCTCTAGTTTTTCATTTTTAACAAACGGAGGTACGTTCGATAAAACAACTTTCTTGGATGGGCTTGACAAAGGCAATACAGGCACAAACGTGTCTTTAATTATCAACCCAGTTTCAATCAAGTCATTCACCATTTGGATTTCAGTGAGAAAAAACACGGTGGCTTTATTCATACAGGAGGCAGATCTGATGTTAGCGCCACCGACCGCCGCACTCACGGCTATCAGACAATCCTCCACTGACACCTGTGCATCAGGCATGCATTTACAACCATGCCTGAGTGTTAACCGCGAGAAATCTCCCGCTTCCAACCCCATTATCCCCACTCACCGACCGAAGTCAGGGGGATAAAAAAACCTTTAGCTAACCCTTTACCTGACAGAAAGGAAAAAAGTGCAATGAAACAAGAAATCTCACTCAAACAGAGAGATTCTCTCACACACGCCAAACGGCTCCGTCCACAATCACTCCCAGCATGCACTCGCACACACAGAGAGAGAGAGAGAGAGAAAGAGACACACACACAGGTTTAGTTGGAAAGACACCCAAAGTGATCATTCCCGTCATCATTTACGCACTACTCCTCTCAAAGAACGTGAACGTCATTATCACAATATTTTCCAAATTTAAAAGAAAAACATTTTTTTTTTACAGAGAGCTGAGCATTAATAAAATAAACTTAAATTATTCTCTAAAGATACATTTATTGCTGCACAAAAACTACTGATCTATGTTTTCATCATACAGCAGGTGAAATAAGTATTGAACACGTCACCGTGTTTCTCAGTAAATATATTTCTAAAGGACCTGTTGACTTGATATTTTCACCAGGTGTCGGTAACAACCCAAGCTACCATACATACAAACAAAACAAGTTCAGAAATGAGATGACACGGGAACATGTATTAAAGTGAAGGCACCTCTGCCGGCGGTTCAGGAAGTGCTGTGCTCCGCCTCGGAGCCACTTCCTGCGGCGTCCCGCTGGTCTGATGAGCGTCTCTCCAGCGCTGCTCCAGCTCACGCCGCTTCTCCTCCAGCGCCTCCAGCTGCCGTCTCAACACCTGCAGAGAAGTCACAGCGGGACACACATTGTCCATCTAGTTATTAGTCTGGTCAGTGGCCATATGTTAAGTGCGATGGATCTAGGGCTGTGCGATATGACGATATATATCGGATGGACGAAATAAAAAGTCTATCGTTTCATATTATGTTCTATCGTTTATATCGTGGTGTCGCAAAATACATTGTTTCCGGTAATATCTTTTCATCATTTGAGTGACTGTGACCTTTATATGCCGCCCACCACGTGGGGGGTGAAGGAGAGAGACCATGTAGCATGGTCGCGCGTTTTTAAGCACTGCAGTTTTAAAACAACCGATTTTAAGCCGTTGAAAATCAAACAACAGAGCTATATGTGTGCGCCGTCAAACAGCTCCTATATGCATGCGCCGTCTCTTTCTGTGTGAGAGGAGCGCGCGTTTTCTTTTTTGCCGACTTTGAACAATTACATAAACACACTTGTGTCAGAATCCCCGTCTTTACAAGTATCCTCAAACACAGCGATTTAGGTCTTAAGAGCGAGTAACCGGCAGAAAGAGAAAACACAATGTAACAGTGTATTAGATCCGGTGTTCTGTCGATTGGTCCTACCCTGTCAGATTTTGCTACCTCCCATTAAAACTCTACCTGTTAAATTATGTTTTATTAATGTGTACACATACCACAACCTTAAACCTACCCTTACAGTAATGTACATGCAGTAATTACGTGTCATATTATCGGTTGTGGATAGAAGGAATACTGCTAATACCAGAAACCAAAAATAAATATTTGTTCTACCTATTAGATTGTGTTTTATTAACGTCTACACCAACCCCAACCCTAAACCTACCCTTACAGTAATGCAGATACATTAAATATTGTTGTTCAGCATGAGAAAAAGGATGCAATAGTGATGCGCGCATGCGCAGTAAACCGAGGTAGGAAAATCTGACAGGTAGGATAAAATGTCAGGACACCGGACTTCGGTCTTAAAGGGGAAGCGTTCCAATATTCGTTCATGTTAATCACAGCACACTGCTAGAACATCTCTCACTGCTCTCGACTATATCACTTTTGTAACTTGAATGAGAATAAATACAAAATAACAATAATAATGATATATTTATAACATGTATAGAATCTATACATAATACACGTGTTAATTATCTGTCATAGATAGATATAATTAACACAGTGAAGACTAATTAATTTACACAATGTATGTAGCGTTTCTTATTTATTGATTTGTTATTTAATTTCTTATTTATTGAATTTATATTTTTTGTCCTATTGCTTGCAATTAGTTTCTTATCCTTATTTCATCACTGACTGTTTATTTATCTTCAGTGAGGTTGAGTTTCTCTCTAGGCTTGTATTAGTTTGATATTGACATTGGTGACAAGGATTATGAAAATTATATGGTATTAAAGATTTTAATATAATAAAAACCTTTTTAAAAGAAAACTAAAAACACTATATCGTGATATATATTGTTACCGTGATATAAAATTTGTCATATCGTGATATAAGATTTTGGTCATATCGCCCACCCCTAGATGGATCATGAGCTCAGATCAAGTGTAGAAGCCTTCACAGAGCGCATGTGTTTCACAAGCGCTTCAGGAAATGTATAGTCTCATCACAGCTCGGTGTGTTTGTATGATGCACACAGACAGTGATGTACTGACTCACATGGGTCGGCTGGTCCGTGTGTGCGCTGCTCAGATGGAGCCGCTCCTCCTCCGGCGGCGGTAGCAGTGTTCCCGCCACCACGGCTTCATCGCTTACATCAGGAGCTGGGGAACAGAACAGACCAATCATATGATCGTGAGTCTCTGCCAGCAGGTGGCGCTGATGGAGCAGCAGAATTACACCCTACTTTATTTAAACCGGTAATCATTACAATGAATGTTTACCGTCCTCGGTGTGTGTTGTGCTGGGCGTCTGCTCCTCTAAACTGCCTCCGGATGCTTTTTCCAGGCTGCTTAAAGATCCGGTCTCAACACTGACCGCTTCCTCTTGTGTGTCATGTGACGTCTCAGCGGTCTGCTGACCGGTCCGCCGGTCTCTCTGTCTCCTGATGCGCTCCAGCAGTCTGCTCAGAGCCCGTCTGCCCGGCTCAGCCGGAGGAGATGCTGATGAAACAGAAGAGACTATATCACTGAAGCTTTGACTGACTGCCGTTACATCAGGTGACATGGAGCTCTCCGATTGGCTGCCCACCTGGAGTTTCAGCGACCGGGGTCTCCGGCTCCTCACTTTCAGGGTCAAGGGTCACATCCAGCTCCTCATCATGACTAGCAGCAGACACAGGAAGCGGTTCGGGTACCAGCTGCAGCACCAAGTCACCTTTGACCTCTGGAGAAGATCACATGATCACAAACGACTCACTCCAGCATTTATCATGTTATTGTTCTATTCATATTCTAGTGATGGCACTTATACATTATAGGAGATATTTGCTACTGCTACTCTAACCCTTTTTATCTGTTTGCGATATTAGTGTCAAGTCATTTTGGCCCCCTCTGCGGTTCTGGGGCACATGTGTGTATTGATGTGTTGTAGTGAGAGCACATACCGCGCTCCGCCGTGTACACGTCCTGAAAGGCGATCTCGAGCTCCCGCTGCTGCTCGTCTCTCAGCTCCTGCTGTCTGCAGAGCGGCTGGAAGACCTGCGGCGGGACGCTGCTCACCATGTGTCTGCGGCGCAACCGATCGGCCTGCTGCAGATGCTCCAGCTCACAGAGCAGCCGCGCTCGGTCCTGCAGACGCAGTGAGACACACATCAGAGTGCTCCAGCGCTCACGACCGCACCGTGCATCAGGCCGAGCTCTACCTGCGTGTGCTGCTCTCTCCTCATCGCGTGGCTTCCTCGGAGACGAGCTCTCTCCAGCCGCTGCTGCCGGTCACGAGCCTCCTCCTGCTGCAGATCCTCCAAACGCTGCACCTCCAGCGCTGCGGCCTGCGGAGCGCTCTGAGACACAACTCACATGATTCGGAGCTTGTTATGGCAGATGTGTGTGCGTCAGACTACAGTGTGTGTGTGCAGCGTTTGCAATGCACTGCGTATTATTAGATGCACCAACTCAAGCACTGAGACTTTAGCGGCTGTAGCTTAATGATTTTGAATCTACTTTGCTATAAAGACTGTTTGATACAGAATTGATTACTCTCATTCAGAGGTCATGCTTGGCTAAATACACCCAATATAAAAGCATGCATGTACCTGCTGCTTGGTGTGGCTCTCTCGGTCCACAGCGGCGTGTGTCATGTGACCGTGAGTGACCGAGAACCGCTCTGCTGCTGCTGACCTCAGCGGACGAGACGTCTTCTCCACGATGCTCTGAGAGGGAAATAGCACAGTCATGATTGAGCGGAGCAGAGATGGTCATGATTGAGTGGAGGAGAGCAGGCTGTACCTCCACCGGGTTCGGAGCCGGAGCCGGCAGACTGGACACTCTCTCGGCTCTCCTCTTCTCCTCCAGCAGAGCGTTCCTCCGCGCTTCAATGTGCCTGTAACCACAAATCAGTCACAGATCCTCATGCATCACTTTCAGACATTGGTTTGAAAGCCCAGAGCATGTGTTTAATGCATGCGGACCGGCGCTGCTGCTGCTCGTCCTCGTGTCTGCGGGCGCCGAGCTCTCTCAGAGCCTCCCGATGCCTCTCCTCCGCTCGCTCCTGCCTCTCCACACTCCTCTGAGCCAGCGCCTCCAGATCCGGCTCCTTCACACACACACACACAGACAGAGAGAGAGAGAGAGAGAGAGAGACACACACAGAGACAGAGAGAGACAGAGACAGAGAGACAGAGAGACAGAGAGACAGAGAGACAGAGAGACAGAGAGACAGAGAGACACACACACACAGAGAGAGAGAGAGAGAGAGAGAGAGAGTATACAACATTATTTAAATTTATTTTAAAGTAAACAACATTTAAACAACAGTATACAACATTATTTAAATACAACATTATTTAACATCTATATCAATGAACTGGCGCTCAGTCTGGAGCGATCTGCAGCCCCTGGCCTCACTCTACACGACTCACAGATCAGATGATCTGCTGTATGCAGACGATCTGGTTCTGCTGTCTCCCACTAAACATGGTCTACAGCAGAACCTGGACCTGCTGGAGCAATACTGCCAGACCTGGGCCCTGACAGTCAACCTGAAGAAAACCAACATTATGATCTTTCAGAAAAGATCCAGATCCCAGGGAACACAACACATATTTAAATTAGGCACTAACCAGATAACACACACATATCACACTACAACTACCTGGGTTTGAAAATCACATCCACTGGAAACTTTAATCATGCTGTGAATGAACTGAGAGATAAAGCACGCAGGGCCTTCTACGCCATAAAACGGCAATGTCCTATAGAAATCCATATTAGAATTTGGCTGAAAATAGTAGAATCAGTAATTGAGCCCATTGCACTCTATGGCAGTGAGGTGTGGGGTCCACTGACAAACCCAAGTCAAGATCTCACCAAATGGGAAAAACACCCGATTGAGACTCTGCATGCAGAACTCTGTAAAAATATATTACACGTGCACCGGCACACAACAAATAACGCATGCAGGGCAGAATTAGGCAAATATCCTCTAATCACTAAGATACAAAAAAGGGCAATTAAATTCTGGAAACATCTGAAGCTCAGCGATCCCCAATCATACCATTATAAAGCCCTGCAATACCAAGAGATGAGCAAAGAAAACAAGCCCTTCCTCCAGCTGATCCAGAGCTTCAGTCCTGATGCTTCACTAACATCTACTGATGCTCTGAATCACAACATCAGAACCAATCAGATCACTGCACAAATCAAACAGAGCTACATCACTCACTGGCAAACCCAAACTCAACAACAGAGTAAAATGCAATGCTATCTGTCCCTAAAGAGAGAGTACAGTATGGCAGAGTATCTGTTCACAGTGTCAGATAAGAAACTGAGAAGCACGTTGACCAGATACAGACTCAGCGGACACAAGCTGATGATAGAGACGGGCAGACACAGACAAACATGGCTGCCCCCGGAGCAGAGATTGTGTTCACACTGTGACCTGAATCAGATGGAAACAGAACTGCACTTCCTGACAGAGTGCTCCAAATACACAGATATACGGACAGTGTACTACGACAAAATACAGCAGATCCATCCCACATTTACAACTCTTCCAGACCAGGAGAAACTAGCGTATCTGCTCGGAGAACACAAGACCTGCTGTGTGCTTGCTGCTCAATATGTGTCCCTCTGTCACCATAGAAGAGAAGACCCTCCACCAGAGAGAGAGAGAGAGAGAGAGAGAGAGTGGGAGAGAGAGAATGTGTGAGAGAGAGAGAGAGAGAGAGAGAGAGACCTGCTGTGTGCTTGCTGCTCAATATGTGTCTCTCTGTCACCATAGAAGAGAAGACACTCCGTCTGCCCTGAGCTGATGTTTCCAGCACATGTAGATTATATTATGACATATTACCCCTTTATATTACTTAAATGTATATTTTGCCTGTATAAACCTTATACTGTACTTTATTTAATTTTATCTCACATACTTACAATAGTCATTCATTTTGCACTACATATTTAATACGGTTTAAATATTTGTTTTATTACTGTTATTATTTTTCTTTTTCTTTCTGTTAATTCAAATGTGCACTACTTGTGAGCAGCCCAGCTGCAATTGCTTTGGCAATACAAATGTAAAGTTTTTGTCATGCCAATAAAGCACACTTAAATTGAAATTGAAATTGAAATTGAATTGAGAGAGACACACACACACCAAATCAGCTCCTCTGCAGTGAACGGGTGCCATCAGAATCCAAACATCATACAGCACTCTAGTCAATCAGTTAACCTCTAGAACACAATGCATGTTTAACACTCAGCTGCATCAACCCATGACTCACGTGCTCCCGAGCGCTGCTCTGTCCGAGTCCCACAGAGCGCAGGCTGTGCTGGTACTGTGTTGTTAAGGCCTGTAGTTTGAGCGTCTGCTGCTGCTGCCACTGGATCTGCAGGGAGTCTGCGAGCGTCTGCACGTGCTGCTGTCTGCGCTCCTGCACCTGTCTGCGCAGCTGGCGCGCGATGAAGCGCTCCTGCTCTCGCACCTGCAACACAGAGCCATCACTGCAGCGCGCAGACCACCAGTCAACGAGCGGGGCTTAGGCCTCAGTCCTCGGACTCATCTCTTACCTGCTGCAGGCGCAGTCTCCTCCTCCGGTCCTGCTCCTCTCTCAGCAGCTGCGCCTCCTCATTCGGGCTGAGCCTCAACACTTTACCCTTCATCATCATCTCACAGCCTTTCTGTCGATTAGCATCGCGCTTCACCGACGACGAGACGCGGCGGCTCCATGTCAACAAACCCCAACGGCTCCTTCAGCGCGGCGACTGCGTCACTTCCGCTGTTTAAAACACCCGCGGAAACGCCGCGCGTTTAATGTCGGCTTGAATTATTTATTTGTTTCGTGAAACTTACAGCGCAAAGTATCACGTACGAGGGAGATAAAGTGTAACTATTCTTACAAATATAAAATAAAATAACAGAAAGCGTTATCGTGCATGCTAAAGGGAGATTAAAATGATCTTCCTCATTTACAAACGAACAGTCGCGGTTTAAATTACAAAAAATTAAAATATGGTTAATTATTGTCGTTTATATTAAAATAATCTAATATGAATAGTTTAAAAAAAACTCTTAAAAAATCCGTAAAGCTAGTTTCAACTTTAACCCCTGCAAAGCCTCGCGAGATTTGAGCAGCAGCTCTCGTTCGGCGCGGAATCGCGTAGCTTGAGAACTACAACGCAAACAAACAAAGAAATAAAAGCAGAAAACCGAGTCATAGATGTAAGTATGTGACAGAATATATAATCTCTGACATGACTAAATCTGTCAGCTCATATCTGTGTGTGTACGAAGCGCGTATCAATGGCTCTGTGTGTGTTTGGCACAGTGTCTCTGTTTATTTCGCCCTAAAGCACATTATGAGGGTCTTTAAAAGGATTATAACATCTTATATCTCGCTAATTGATGCCTTAAATCAAAGCAGAACGTCTTAAATTCATAAAGTCATGGTATTAAATGTTGCATGTACTGCAAACATGTTTGTCTTGTTTTGTAATAAAGATAACTTAACATGCTTATTTATACTACAATAATATTTAATAACATTGCTTTACTGGAGTGAGATCAGAAGTTATTTCCATATTCTAGATAAGCTTGTGTGTGTGTGTGTGCGTGCGTGTGTGTGTGTGTGTGTGTGTGTGTGTGTGTGTGTGTGTGTGTGTGTGTGTGTGTGTGTGTGTGTGTGTGAGTGTGTGTGAGAGAGTGTGTGTGTTTGTCTGTCTCAGAGTGTGATCTCTCTCTCTCTCTCTCTCTGTGTATATCCCAGTGTGTGATCTCTGTGTCAGCATGATGTCCGGGGGTCCGGCGGTGCGTGTCAGCATCGAGTCTCAGTGTGAGCGTCAGGTGCAGGAGGTGTCTCTGGACGGTCTGGAGATGTACGTGCCTCCGCTCTCCATGTCTCAGAACCTTTCCAAGCTGGCGCAGCGGATCGACTTCGACCAGAGCTCGGACTCGGAGCAGGACGGGCCGGAGCGGGAGAGCCGGGAGCCGTGGAGCAAGCCGGAGCCGGAGGAGGACGAGGGTGTGTCAGTGGGCGTGTGTGTCAGTGAGCGAGAGTGTCAGTGAGCGAGAGTGTGTGTGTGTCAGCGAGCGAGAGTGTGTGTGTCAGCGAGCGAGAGTGTGTGTGTCAGCGGGCGAGTGTGTCAGCGGGCGAGTGTGTCAGTGGGCGAGTGTGTCAGTGGGCGAGTGTGTCAGTGGGCGAGTGTGTCAGTAAGCGTGTGTGTCAGTGGGCGTGTGTGTCAGTGAGCGAGTGTGTGTCAGTGGACGAGAGTGTGTGTGTGTGTGTGTTTGTTTCAGTGGGCGTGTGTGTGTCAGTGGGCGAGTGCGTGTGTGTGTCAGTGGGCGTGTGTGTGTCATTGGGCGAGTGTCAGTGGCCGATTGTCAGTGGGCGAGTGTCAGTGAGCGAGAGTGTGTGTGTGTGTGTGTCTCAGTGGGCGAGTGTGTCAGTGGGCGTGTGTGTCATTTGGGCGAGTGTCAGTGGCCGATTGTCAGTGGGCGAGTGTCAGTGAGCGAGAGTGTGTGTGTGTGTCTCAGTGGGCGAGTGTGTCAGTGGGCGTGTGTGTGTGTCAGTGGGCGTGTGTGTGTCATTGGGCGAGTGTCAGTGGCCGATTGTCAGTGGGCGAGTGTCAGTGAGCGAGCGAGAGTGTGTGTGTGTGTGTGTGTGTGTGTCTCAGTGGGCGAGTGTGTCAGTGGGCGTGTGTGTCATTGGGCGAGTGTCAGTGGCCGATTGTCAGTGGGCGAGTGTCAGTGAGCGAGAGTGTGTGTGTGTGTCTCAGTGGGCGAGTGTGTCAGTGGGCGTGTGTGTGTGTCAGTGGGCGTGTGTGTGTGTCAGTGAGCGAGTGTGTGTCAGTGGGCGGGTGTGTGTGAGTGGGCGGCTGTGTGTGAGTGTGTGTGTATAGGTAGGTGTGTGTGTTTGTGTCAGTGAGCGTGTGTGTGTTGTGTTACTGTGTGGCTGCAGCTCTGCTCGTGACTCAAGCGCTGCTCTCTAATAACAGGTGCGGTGAAGTTCCAGCCGTCTCTGTGGCCGTGGGACTCGGTGCGTAATAACCTGCGCAGCTCTCTGACTGAGATGTGTGTGCTGCATGACGTGCTCAGCGTGCTCAAGGAGAAGAAGTACATGGCGCTCGACCCCGTGTCCCAGGACCCCAGCTTGACCAAGGTACGGCAGAGATGACGATAATTAGACCATACGTGTCCCTGCAGCACAGAAGCAGTCATAAGCAGCACAGGTATATTTGTAGCAATAACCAACAATACATTGTATGGGTCAAAATTAGAATTTTTTTATTTTATGCCAAAAATCATTAGCATATTAAGATCATGTTCCATGCAGATATTTAGTAAATATCCTACCGTAAACTTAATTTTTGATTAGTAATATGCATTGCTAAGAACAAATATTGACCTATCATAACGAACCATACATCAATGGAAATATTATTTATTCAGCGTTCAGATGATGCATACATCAAATTCAAGTACAAAATGTGAGTTTAGTTGTGACCGCGCTAGTGTTCAGACCCCGCAGGTGTTCCAGCTGATCAGTAAGAAGAAGTCTCTGGCCACGGCAGCCCAGCTGCTGCTGAAAGGAGCGGAGAAACTCAACAAGTCTCTGGCCGAGAACCAGGAGCAGCGCAGACAGCGGGACTTTAACTCGGAGCTGCTGCGTCTGCGCTCGCAGTGGAAGCTGCGCAAACTCGGGGACAAGATCCTGGGCGACCTGAGCTACCGCAGCGCCGGTAATGCAGCGACTCTCTTGCCCGTGTGTCTCTGACGCTACAGTACTGCGGTGTTCATGTGTGTGTTTGGTGCTCTGCAGGGTCTCTTTTCCCCCACCACGGCACGTTCGAGGTCATCAAGAACACAGACCTCGACCTGGATAAGAAAGTCCCTGATGATTACTGTCCGCTCAAGGTGCAGATCCCCAGCGACCTGGAGGGGTCGGCGTATATTAAGGTAGCACTCGGTTATAGATGAGCTCTCCTGTCTGCACAGGCATCACGTGCTGTTCTCCACAGTGTGTGTGTGTGTGTGTGTGTTTCTCCAGGTGTCCATTCAGAAGCAGTCTCCTGATATCGGAGACCTCGGCACAGTCAGTCTCTTCAGAAGACAGCCTAAAGCCAAACCCGGTAGAGCCAGCTAGATACTGCTCTCAAACAATACTTACCTGCGTAGATATAAGACTAATGATGTCCCTGGAGCACAAAACCAGTCATAGCGGTCAATTGAGATGTATGCATCATCTGAAAGATGAATAAATAATACTTCCATTGATGCATGGTTTGAAAAATATTTGAAAATCTGGTGCAAAAAAAATCTAAATATTGATAAAATCATCTTTAAAGTTGTTCAAATGAAGTTCTTACCAATGCATATTACTAATCAATAATTAAGTTCTGATATATTTAATGTATAATTTTGACCCATAGAATGTATTGTTGGCTATTGCTACAAATATACCAAATGCTTTTGTGCACCAGGGACACATATTACAAATATTATGCTTTGGAATAGATTTGACCCATATATAGAATATATATGACTATGCATATCAAAAGAACAACAATAATAGCTATTAAAGCGGGCATAGACCCCCCCTTTAATGTATCATTCACCCAGAAATTATAACTTTGTAATCTGATCCTCA